>CM047426.1:35608418-35975918 GCA_026168455.1 Theocolax elegans | reverse complement strand
GGTTATAACAAAAATAGTGATACAATTAATTTAAAACAAAAACACTTCACCCGTAACTTTTGAAAGCAAAGTCATTGTAACCAACTTCGATTTCAATTTTTAGATAATGGAAAATGTAAAGACAAAAGTATTTTATGCAAATTCATTGTCACGATGATAATATTTCGTAGTTAATAACATTTATTAACGTTCAGTCAAATAAACGATATTAACTGAAACCGAATAAACAAATCATCTGCAAAAACTTTTATTTAATAAACAGTCATTATTTATGTCTCAATTTCTGCAGGTTATCGCAATTATTTTCACTTTTTTTTACACTTTTTTACATCTATTTACATGTATTTGCATTAAATTATTTCCACTAGGGTTGACAAGAGGTGAGAAAGATTTTCGTTGTGATAGAAAAAATCTAAGTGAAGAGCAAGACTTTGTTGATATTAGGTGTACATGTACTGCTTGCCACGACTTTCGAACATTGAATTTTTTGAAGCTCGTTCTTATATTATACATCTTGATGTTGTCCTTACTTTTGGCGTGCGATGAATCAAATCGATTTTTCTCTTAAGTGGATTCGATTGCGATCGATGTATTGCTAATCATAAATTATTTGACTATATTTTGTTAAATTCTTTGATTTTTCTAAATTTGTGATATTAATTGTTTTATAAAATTATTTATTGTTAAACAATTAATTGATTTAAAGTTTATTACAAAATTTATATATTTTTGTATATAACGTGTTATTACAATTTTTTATGAAGTTTGTATAGATACTTGTTCTATCTTCTGTTAAATTTGAACAAAAAATGTCAAGTAATTTGTATTTTATTTCTATAATCGATCAAGAAACAACATTCCACAAAATTCGTTAGTCGCAAACGAAAATTATGTAAAAAAATGAAGTGTTCCTAATATATAATCTTACACGATTTGATCATCACAATATATATATATATATAAATTTAAAGTGAAAAATTGCAAGTTCGGGTATCAAAAATTTCAATACTCTCTCCGTCACAACGAAAAATCTTTCTTTCGCGGTTTTGAAAAGCCGCATGCTCATGAGCCCCGTCGTATACCAATTACTTAAAACAGAAAATTTACAAAGGGAAAATAAAAGAAAATCGTTCTAAAATTATAAGAATATGACAAGCATATGTAATCCGTGTAGGACAAAATTTGTACATTTTTTCGAATGAACTCGACAAATTATTTATATTGTACATTTTTATTGGGATGATATATATAAATATATCTATATATATATATATGTATACATATACGCGTATTACCCGAACCCAGAATTTTCTAATTTCTTGCGACTGGGAAGGGGGGGGGGGGTTGTCAAGTCGAAACAAAATCTGCGGGTGGATGAATAATACCGTTAGGGGTCAACGCGAATCGAGGGCTGTGAAAACAAAAAAAACATACATTGAAAAAAAAACGGTTTAACCGTATGGGGTACACGGGTTCGGGTGCGCATTGCGAGAAAGTGAGAGTGATCGGGACAGAGAGCGAGAGAGCGTTTGCGCGAGAGAGATGGAGTGAACGAGAGAGAGAGAGAGAGAGAGAGAGAGAGAGAGAGAGAGAGAGAGAGAGAGAAAGCGAGAACTCATGCAGGGACTCACGCACTATATATTTTTTTACATGTAACAATCGGAGCGGCAATCGTTTTTTTATTTGCGTGGCGATCAAGGTGCTGGCTATTATTCACAAACACACACCCACGCACACACACACACACATGCACACAGACATTATATACACGAGGTCCAAGAATGTTATGTAGCGTCGTAGTGTTATAATGATAAAAGAAAAAAGTAACAGATTATTCAGACAAAATAGTATATATATATATATATTCCTCTGTACATATAAAATATAAACTATATATATATACATATAAATACTATTGAATATTATATACAAATATATTATATATATATACATATATATGTATGTATGTATGTATATGTATATATGTATTTATATATATGTATACATATATATATATACACGTATGTATGTATATACATATATATTGTACGTTATGTTGTGAATTCGCGCGAATTGTTGTGTCTCTGTGAGATTAATGTGTCACGGTTTAACGGTGGGGAAGGGAGGCTGAGTCTCTTTAAAGACGTTGCCTCTTATATGTCGTTATTTCGAATGAAAAAAAAGAAAATGAAAACCAAGACTGCGCAATATCAAACTGCCCGCAATGACCACCTTATATTTTATAATCGTAAACGCACAGCCAGTAGCTTCCATAAGCTATGTTTATACTTAACTTTTTAAATGAGGTAGCGTTGAGATTATTGCGTTACGCCGAACTTCCCCAGCCCAGGGTGTTTAAAACGATTTAAAGGGGCTCTCGTTTACCGTCACGATTCCTACTTTACCAACGACCATTCTGTGCAGGAAAATGCAGAGGTTTTACAAACTTGTAAAGAAACATTTGTACGTTTAGGAATGATGTGTATGAAATGTTACTAACTTTCTGAGATTCTAAATATTTATATGTACGTTAAAGTTTGGTGTACATGTTGTTTTGACAACAACTAAAGATTACAACTTTAACTTTAAGTTATTGTTACACCAAAATACAATATAAATAAACTAAAAATTGAATGAAATTGATTGAGTATTGCTAAATGAGGAATCGTAGCTGTAGGCCCGAGCCCCGATAATAGTAATAATTAACGAGGAGAATGAATTAATTTATTATGACGCTCTGGGTCGTGATTCAAAGATGTGCTTGTTTGGATCGAAGATTCATAATTATTTTGTAAATACTATGCGAAGAGGTGTTACTTATAAAAAAGCGTTATGTTTAATTACAATGTAATAGTAAGATATAACTGTAATTATTATTTTTTCGAAGGGGAATGTAAAACGAAATAGTTTAAAGTAATAGAATGTTGCGAGAATGTGAGGACCGTGAGCGAATGTAATAATCGTAAGACTCAGCAGTGCTCTCTGAACAATTTCAACTCGAAGGATAGCCTTGACAATTTTTGTTAAATAAATAAAAGATAAAAAAATTACCTAAAAGAGACCGCGGAAAAGGAATAATGATAATATTAATGAGATATTAAATAAATAGAAAGAAACACAGATAAAGTACAGTTTTATCCAGTGCTGCCAATATTATCCGTCCCGCGTGACGTGTCGAGGAAAAAGAAACAAATTTGTTATTCCTGTTTATTTTTTCTCTCGCAGATTCGCGGGCGTAATACCGATGATACAAAACGAATTGCCTTTACGCATTAACAAAGTGTTGCCTTCTAAAGAAAAAAAGAAAAAATAAAAAGATGACGACGACGACGACGATGAATAGATAACGACAAGCAAAGAAATATACAAAGTTTAAAGCGACCCACTTGTTGTAATAAAACTACTTGTCCCCCCGGTACTTAAGGGAACAATGATGATAAAAAAAATAAACACGATAATATACCCACGAGGTGTCACCGTCCTCCCGTTATTCGATCGATTCTCCCTGTAATTCGATAAAACCAGAGAGACGTTGATTATATATATCTCTATATATACATATACGATGCTGAATCGATCCGCAAAACAGAGTACAACGTGCAACAAAAAATATAGTAATACAACTTTACCTGTACCTTCGTTTTATTATTATTGCAACTTTTACATGTTACAATGTCACACACATTACAAACACATCAATCGTAAAAGACAAAAATGTGCGATCCGAATAAAGACATACACATTATTACACACCAGAACTCCTATTTTTTAGGAAGAGTATAAATTTACGTAATACATTCATAATATTTGACTACACTAGCCGATAATTTTTAACGATTAAGACTCTGTTACAATAGGGATAAAGTATATGAATATTTACCTTGTAAAATATATTGAAAAATGCGATGGATTGACATAAGGAACTCTAATGTAACGTTCTGTGATTCGTTGTTTGTAGGTGAAATTTAATAAAAGATAATGTACGATATATATATATATATAAAAAACAAAAACTATCCTCTGTTCGAATTAACTATTGTAATTTATTTTTTTTTCCTATATATACAAATCATATTCGTGTTTCACATAATCGTTTATTCTTTATTTTCGAAAATTTAATAAATATTGTGTAATTTTTTAAATTTTAGACTTTTTCTCGTTCATATTTATATTTTACACTTTTTGATTATTAATATTCGAAAAAATATTCTTCTCCAATTGATTGATTGGTGTAATAAAATAAATAATAGTCTAAAATCAATTAAAAAATTATTTCGTTTGTACTACTTGAATTTTCTTGTGGGAGTTTACTAGTGAATCAGAGAAACTTGGATATCTCGGTATCTCAATGCTTTTAAAAGTTATAATAAAAAGATATAATAAATGTAAATTGATATTAATTTGCTCAGAATTTCAATTTTCAAAGAATATTAAGCAACTAGTATTTAAAGTGATATGTATTTCTCAAGTATTTGTTAATTTAAACCTAAACTTCACATAAAGTCGATCAAAGAAAATTTTTGAACTACTAAAATTAATTTAAGAAAAAAAACTAATTTTAATTGTAGCAGTGTATTTTTCTCCCTTGTTTAATGTGTTATCGGCTCCAAATTCCAAGCCTTGTATTTAATAGTAGTATTGGTTTAAAAAGATTTATATGACTCTGGTACTACACATATAAGTAAATTTTTGTTTCTTTTATTCTGATTATTGGGATAAGTTAAGTTATTTTATTCTGTTATATCGCCAATAGCGAGTTTGAAAACAGCTCAAGTGCTGCCATCTGTATTTGTCGAACGAGATTGTTTCGTATTTAAAATCAACAGGTAATGACTGTTAAACTAAAGATCTTGGTAATCAATTTCTGCAATTTGCTCGAAAAGAAATTATATTTTTCAAATAGTCTAATTGTTGTATAATTTAATGCTAAATAGTTTTTAAAACAGTATATAATTAATTTAACAAGAAAATCGATGTATAAATATAATACTTTTGCAAGTCAAGGAATTTTCATTGTTTATAAACATTTTTCATTAAATAATCAAGTATGAACCGTATAAACATTTAAATATTATGCCCGAAAAAAATTGAGGATATACATGAATTCAATACCGTAAGATTGTAACGCAATGGATGCGTGCTTCTCGTCAATTAATTATCGTAATAGGTGAGTAAAGAATAACAGTGGAATGAGTCAAAGTTATTTATAGAACACGCCGTACGCATTCGTGCGGCATGAGAAAATAGGGTTATTATTAAAGCCAACGCCTATTGGTCGGACATTCTTGTGTTCCAACCTATGGGAGGGCCTCTACATCGGAACGATTTAAAGCACCAGTTAAGCAAGTTGAACCAACGTCAAACCTAGCGGTGTTCCGCTTCAGTCGTCCAGTGTAGACAAACACGGCACACGTTGTTATTGAACGAGTAAGTTATAACTAATTATTTGATTGTTAAAAGATAATATGCTTTCACTAATGTTATGCATACATTTATATCTTTGTGCTTGACTACATTATTTGATCGATTTCCAAGGAAATTCTACGGCTGCCGTTTTAGCCACACCCGTGCGGCCATTTTGGGCCTAAAACTGTATAGACGAGATATCAAGGGCACAAACAACTGTTACAATGGATCAGCAAATCACGCCCAAAGAAGTCAAGATCCTCGAAAATCCTGAGGATATTCAGGAGAGAAGAGAACAGGTGCTCGGTCGCTATGCTAACTTTAAAGCTGAGGCTCGTAGTAAGAGAGATAAACTCGAGGACTCTCGCCGTTTTCAGGTATACCCGTATACCAATCAAATCATCTTCTTCTTCGTTTATTGTTTTTACTCAAAATGTAATGCATTTTCTCTCTTGGTAGTATTTTAAACGAGATGCAGATGAGCTCGAGGGCTGGATCTACGAGAAACTTCAAGCTGCATCTGATGAAAGTTACAAGGATCCAACTAATCTTCAGGCAAAGATTCAAAAACATCAGGCTTTTGAAGCTGAAGTAGCAGCTCATTCTAATGCTATTGTATTGCTCGACAACACTGGATCAGAAATGATTGCTCAGCACCACTTTGCTAGTGATGTCATTCGTAAAAGACTCGGTAGGTTTCATAATCTTTGGCACAGTAATCCTGAGTGTCTATTTAATTTATATTTTTCTAACCTTCTAAACGATAGTATAACAGGCAATTCTCTTATTTTTAAAAATATTTTTATATTTTCTTGGTAAATATTGATTAAATAGTATTATTGTTTTAAAAATTTAGAAAGAGAAATGAAGAATAATATATTTATAACATCTAATATTTTCCTGCACATAATTTTCTATTACTTTACTCTAAACTTTAAGAAACCGTTAGTTAGTTTCTGTAACCTTTTTAACCCAATTATTAATAATCATAATTGAACACCCTATACAATAACATAATGAAGGGCATTCAACTTTTATCTATAATTATAAAAAGTCAGGTGAGAAAAATTGGAAAATCTGTTTATTAATCGGAACAGATCTTTACAATATATTATTTTCTTGAGCATATGTTAAATTAAAAAAACGGTCATTTTTAAAAATTTTATATAAACAAAAGAATGAAATCTTGAAAAATTCCTGAACATTAGGAATTCAAGCATATTTTAAACAATATACCTAAATTTTTCCTAATTTTAACAGCAATAATTTAATTAGAATATTTAGGTTGTGGGTTTATGTCTTTTTTGATTAATAATTACTGTCCAAAAGTTATTTATTCAATTATTATTAATTCAATATTTTTAAATATAATTTTTATTATTTTGTCTTCATATAAGTCTATACTGTAATAAATTAATCAGCTACATACACTGAAATAAATAAATTATAAAGTAATTTAAAGAGTTAAATAGTTATTTGAATAAATAATTTATCTTTTTACAGAGGAGTTACACCGTTTGTGGGAATTACTTCTATCTCGATTGGCAGATAAGGGATTGAAACTTCAACAAGCTCTGGTTCTTGTACAATTCATTAGACATTGCGATGAAGTCATGTTTTGGATTCATGATAAAGAAGCTTTTGTAACAACAGATGAATTTGGTCAAGACTTGGAACATGTAGAGGTTCTTCAAAGAAAATTCGATGAATTCCAAAAAGATATGAACAGTCAAGAATATAGAGTTACTGAAGTAAATGAACTTGCAGACCAACTGCTTCTGGATGGTCATCCTGAACGTGACACAATCTTGCGTCGAAAGGAGGAACTTAGTGAGTCTTGGCAACGTCTAAAACAGCTGGCTATATTGCGTCAAGAAAAATTGTTTGGTGCTCATGAAATTCAACGTTTTAATCGTGATGCTGATGAAACCATGGCTTGGATTGGTGAGAAGGATGCGGTTCTCTCTTCTGACGATTTCGGTCGTGATCTTGCGAGTGTCCAACTACTTCAACGTACTCATGAGAACGTTGAGCGTGACTTGGCAGCTTTAGAAGATAAAGTAGCTACTTTAAGCAATGAAGCAGATCGTCTTGCTGGTATTCATCATCCTGGACATTCTCAGCAAATTCAATCCAAGCGCGCAGAAATCCTCCAATCCTGGGAAAGTCTTACCGCAAAAGCTAAAGAACGTCGCTCGAAACTAGACGAATCGTACTACTTACATCGATTCCTTGCTGATTACCGAGACCTCGTTTCATGGATGAATAACATGAGGGCTATTATTTCCGCTGATGAACTTGCGAAGGACGTAGCAGGAGCCGAAGCTTTACTCGAGTGTCATCAAGAACATCGAGGCGAGATTGACGCACGTGCAGACAGCTTCGAGGCATGTGGTCTAGCTGGTGCTAAGCTTTTAGAACGTCAACACTTTGCAGCTGGCGAACTCGCTACTAAACTTGATTCTCTTGCCGAGGACAAGGCTTCTCTTCTAGAGCTCTGGGAGAAACGACGCGTCCTATACGAGCAGTGCATGGACTTACAACTGTTTTACCGTGACACGGAGCAAGCGGATGCCTGGATGGCCAAACAGGAAGCTTTCTTAGCTAACGAAGACCTTGGGGATTCTCTCGATGGTGTTGAGGCACTGATCAAGAAACACGAAGACTTTGACAAGTCTCTCGCCGCTCAAGAGGAAAAAATTAAGGCGTTGGACGAGTTTGCAAGCAAATTGGTCGAGGGTGAACATTATGCTAAAGAAGAGGTAGCTCAACGTCGCGAGGCCCTACTGCGCAGGCGCGCCAAACTGCTGGAACGCTCGGCCGAACGTCGTCGCGGACTTGAAGACGCGTACGAGCTGCAGCAGTTCGAGCGCGATTGTGACGAGACCAAGGGCTGGGTTAGCGAGAAACTTAAATTCGCAACTGACGATAGTTACCTCGACCCGACCAACCTTAACGGCAAATTGCAGAAACAACAGAACTTTGAACAAGAGCTTGCAGCCAATCGAGCTCGCATGGAAGATATGGTTGCTCAAGGTGAGGCACTGTGCGCTCGTCCCCATTATGCTGCAGATCGTGTCCGAGCTCGCATTGAAGAAATTGGTACACTTTGGAGTAGTCTTCAAGACGCTACAGAGCGCAAGGGTGCTAGACTTCAAGAAGCTGCTCAACAACAGCAATTTAATCGCAGCGTTGAAGATGTCGAATTATGGCTATCCGAATTGGAAGGTCAATTGCTCTCTGAGGATTGCGGTAAGGATTTGACCAGTGTGCAGAACCTTTTGAAAAAGCACGCTCTCCTCGAAGCCGACGTCGGTTCCCACCTCGAGCGAATAGAGGCAATTGGCCAAGCCGCAGAGCAGTTCGTTGCGGGAGGGCACTTTGATGCTGAGAACATCCAGCTAAAACAGCGTCAACTTCAACAGCGTTATTCTGCTCTTGAACGACCCATGCAGGCGCGTAAACAACGTCTTCTCGATTCCCTCCAAGCTCAGCAATTGTTTCGTGATGTCGAAGACGAAGAGGCTTGGATACGTGAGAAAGAACCTGCTGCGGCATCCAGCAATCGTGGGCGAGACCTTATTGGCGTGCAAAACCTCTTAAAGAAACATCAAGCTCTTCTTGCTGAAATCAACAATCACGAAGCGCGTGTCGCTGCTGTTTGTGCCGCGGGTTCTCGCATGTTAAATGAAGGTCATTTTGCTGCAGACGAGATTAGTCAACGACTTGCTGGTCTCGATGAACGCTGGGGACAGTTAAAAGAACGAGCTCGTCAGCGTCGTAGCGATTTGGAAGATTCGTTGCAAGCTCAGCAATATTTTGCCGATGCTAATGAAGCCGAGTCCTGGATGAAAGAAAAACGCCCTATCGTGACAAATGCTGAGTACGGCAAGGACGAAGATAGCAGCGAGGCATTATTAAAGAAACACGAGGCTCTTCTAAGCGACCTCGAGGCTTTCGCCAGTACCATCGGTGCTTTGGCTGAACAGGCACAAGGTTGTCGTCAACAAGAAGCTCCGCAAATCGAGCTCAGTGGCAAGGAGTGCGTACTCGCTCTCTACGATTATACCGAGAAATCACCCAGAGAAATTTCCATGAAGAAGGGCGACAGTCTGCTTTTGCTCAATAGTAGCAATAAAGATTGGTGGAAGGTTGAAGTGAACGATCGCCAAGGCTTTGTACCCGCTGCATACGTTAAACGAGTTGAGCCTGAGTCTGGCCTTGCTGGTTCTCAACAAAGCTTAACTCGCGAGCAGGGATCCATTGGAGCACGTCAAGCCCAGATCGAAGGCCAATACGACGAGTTACTGCGTTTGGCTCGCGAACGTCAGAATCGATTAAGTGAAACCGCCAAGGCGTACGTCCTGGTGCGAGAGGCTGCCGAACTTGCAGCCTGGATTAAGGATAAGGAGAGTCACGCTCAGGTGCAAGACGTAGGCGAGGATCTTGAGCAAGTCGAGGTTATGCAAAAGAAATTCGATGACTTTCGTGCAGATCTTAAGGCGAACGAGGTGCGCCTAGCTGAAATGAACGAGATAGCAGTACAACTTATGAGTCTTGGTCAAACCGAAGCCGCGCTTAAAATCCAAACTCAAATCCAGGAATTAAATGATAAGTGGACTAGTTTGCAAACCCTTACTGCTGAGCGAGCAAGTCAGCTAGGTTCCGCCCACGAAGTACAACGTTTCCACCGTGACGTCGACGAGACCAAGGACTGGATCCGTGAGAAGGATGCGGCCCTGAATAACGACGATTTAGGAAAAGATTTGCGCAGCGTTCAAGCTCTGCAGAGGAAACATGAGGGACTGGAACGTGACCTTGCTGCTTTGGGGGATAAAATAAAGCAGCTTGATGAGACCGCGAATCGACTGATGCAGTCTCACCCAGACACTGCCGAACAGACCTATGCTAAACAAAAAGAAATCAACGAAGAATGGACTCAACTTACTGCCAAGGCCAATTCTCGCAAAGAGAAACTTTTGGATTCTTACGACCTACAACGTTACCTTAGCGATTATCGTGATCTTATGGCTTGGATCAATTCCATGATGGGTTTGGTTGCTTCCGAAGAACTCGCTTCAGATGTCACCGGTGCCGAGGCTCTCCTTGAACGTCATCAGGTAATTATTGGTTGTTGTAAATTACATTCGAAAAATACAGATTATTATACAAATTTAGTTGTATACAAATATAATGAAATATGATATTTTACTAGAGGTTATCGGAGGTTGACTGTTAAACTAATAATTTAAATTATTCACATTAAGAAATTTTTCCAAAGAAACTTATACATGTTTTAAAAAATTAAAATAAGTAAATATTATATTAATCATTAGTGTATTAATAATCTAAAAACCGATTAAATATTTACAATTCAAAAAGATTAATGTAGAACAATAAAAAATAAATTACCAATCACTCCAAACCTCCATTACTTTTAAAATCGTTATACTGTACATTTTCATTTAGTCAATATAAAAAATAATATTATAGAATTACAGAACTGAAATAGATGCGCGGTATGGCATTGTTCCACAGGTACTATAATGAATAATGTGAAGGATGGATTTTTTATTTTTCGCTAAGCTCATCTAATGTTTTCGCTTTTAGTATTTAGCTTATACTAAAACGAAAGTCGAAGAAAGTTACAATATTTTTTGATATTACATCAAAAATAAAGTCTTAAAATAGATTTAATTTTCTATCATAAAATGTCAAGTAAACAGTATTTGTATGCTGTATACTTATTATATTCTCTAATGTGAAATCGATATTATTTTATAAACATTTTCTCTGTATATGCTGTAACTTTCGATTTAAATTATTAAGAGTGTGATGAAATAATTAGCGGTTTTTTCTTACTGCACCAAGGATGAAAATTCGTGTGTTTAGTTTTTTATGTTTTCTGGCTTATAATAAAATAACCCACCTCGCTTGATATTAAATGTGCAGATTCTACTTAACTAAAATAAATATTAATTAATTTTATTTTACTGGTTATTCTAACAGTGTATCTTTGTCTTTTTGGAAAATTCATTTGTATAAAGCATAATAATTGTTTTTTAAGTTGAGCATTATAAAATTAATTTTGTTAAGAATATGAGTAATGCCCAACTTTAATTACTTGAATTTGATACTTATAAGAAGAGAATATGGCCTTTGGAAAACAAATTTATTTGAAACTGTGGAATATGATTCTCTAAACCAAATAAGAAGATTCGTGCCACAAGAACTTGTCCCATGGGCCCTAAGGATAAATATTCGACATTTTTTTAAATCTGGGGAAAAAAGGACTTTACACTATATAAAACTATATAGAAGAAACTATATTAACTATATAAAAGAACTCACATTTTTTAAATTTACAGCTACTGAAGAATTATGAGAGAAATAAAATGAATAGTTCAAATAATAGTTTTTGATACCAGCTTTTTTCATCTTTCTGAATAGCAGCTATAGACTAACTAAAACTTGAGTTATTTAAATTGATGCAGTCTTTTTCCTAAATTTCCACCGTTTCAAATAAATTCGTTTCCCAAATGCTATGTTCTCTCCTTGTAATTTTATTTGATACCTTTTGTTCATTTACTTACTTTCATTTAATTCAGAAAAAAATTTGACTGAAATGATTTACTCGTAATAAATAAAATTAAAAAAGCGCATGATTATATTTCTATAATTTTCATATAGGAACATCGCATGGAAATTGATGCACGAGCGGGTACTTTCCAAGCCTTTGAGCTTTTTGGACAACAATTGCTACAATCAAACCACTATGCCAGTGTTGAGATTCAAGAGAAACTCGAATCAATGAGCGAAGCGCGCCAGGAACTTGAAAAGGCTTGGATTCAACGACGCATGCAGCTAGACCAAAACCTTGAACTCCAGTTATTCTGTCGAGACTGTGAGCAAGCTGAAAACTGGATGTCAGCTCGTGAAGCTTTCCTAAGTAGCAGCAGCGCTTCTGGCCTGGAGAGCTCCGACAACGTCGAGGCTCTGATCAAGAAGCACGAAGATTTTGACAAAGCTATTAACGCCCACGAAGAGAAAATAGCTGCACTTCAAACACTCGCGGATCAATTGATCGCTGCGGAACATTATGCAGCTCGACCCATTGACGAGCGTCGCTGTCAAGTCTTGGATCGCTGGCGACACTTAAAAGATGCGCTGATCGAGAAGCGATCAAAGCTTGGTGAATCTCAGACTCTTCAACAATTCTCACGTGATGCTGATGAGATGGAGAACTGGATCGCTGAAAAGCTGCAGTTAGCTACCGAAGAAAACTACAAAGATCCTGCTAACATTCAGTCTAAACATCAGAAACATCAAGCGTTCGAGGCTGAACTTGCTGCGAATGCAGATCGTATTCAGTCAGTTTTGGCTATGGGTGGTAATCTCATCGAAAAACATCAGTGCGCTGGTTCGGAAGATGCGGTGCAGAAGCGGCTCGCCTCCATTGCTGATCAGTGGGAATACCTCACCCACAAGACCACCGAGAAATCAATGAAGTTGAAAGAGGCAAACAAACAACGTACGTATATCGCTGCTGTTAAGGACCTTGATTTTTGGTTGGGCGAAGTTGAAAGTCTTCTCACCAGTGAGGACGCAGGTAAAGACCTTGCTTCTGTTCAAAATTTGATGAAAAAACAACAGTTGGTTGAGGCTGATGTTGCTGCACATGAGGAGCGTATTAAGGATATGAATGCTCAAGCGGATTCGCTTATCGAAAGTGGACAATTCGAAGCTGCGGGAATTCAAGAGAAACGCCAAAGCATTAATGAACGGTACGAACGTGTACGTAATCTTGCTGCTCACCGACGCGCTCGATTAAACGAAGCGAACACCCTTCATCAATTCTTCCGTGATATCGCCGATGAGGAATCCTGGATCAAAGAGAAGAAGCTTCTTGTAGGCTCCGATGATTATGGTCGCGATTTAACCGGTGTTCAAAATTTAAAGAAAAAACATAAGCGTTTAGAAGCAGAACTTGCGAGTCACGAGCCGGCGATCCAAGCTGTTCAAGAAGCAGGAGAGAAACTCATGGATGTATCTAACCTTGGCGTTCCTGAGATTGAGCAGAGATTGAAACTTTTGAACCAAGCCTGGGCTGAATTGAAGCAGCTCGCAGCAAGTAGAGGCCAGAGACTCGATGAGTCTTTAAGCTATCAACAATTTTTAGCTAAGGTCGAAGAAGAAGAAGCTTGGATTGCCGAAAAACAACAGCTTCTATCATTGGAAGACTACGGTGATACCATGGCAGCTGTTCAGGGTTTGCTCAAGAAACACGATGCATTTGAAACTGACTTAGCTGCTCATGCCGAACGTTGCCGTGACATCACGGAGGCAGGAGAAGCTCTTCGAGCAGCCGGCAATCATCGCGCCGATGCAATCGAACAACGCTGTCAACAACTCGCAGCCAAACTTGAACAACTCGGAGCTCTAGCCACAAGACGTAAGGCTCGTCTCGCTGACAACTCAGCTTACTTACAGTTTGTCTGGAAAGCTGACGTTGTTGAGTCATGGATCGCTGACAAGGAAACCCACGTACGTTCTGAAGAATTTGGTCGGGATCTTTCCAGCGTACAAACACTCCTTACTAAACAAGAGACATTTGACGCTGGTCTGCACGCATTCGAACATGAGGGCATTCAAAACATCGCCGCGCTCAAGGAAATGTTACTTGAAGCCGGTCATGAACAACGTGCTGCCATCCACAAGCGTCACGCGGATGTGATTGCACGCTGGCAGAAACTTCTTGCGGACTCGCAGGCTCGCAAACAGCGTCTACTTCAAATGCAAGAACAGTTCCGACAGATCGAAGAACTATACTTAACATTTGCGAAAAAAGCCTCTGCATTTAATTCTTGGTTTGAGAACGCAGAAGAGGACTTGACCGATCCTGTGCGGTGTAACAGCATCGAAGAGATTCGCGCACTGCGCGAAGCTCATGCTCAGTTCCAAGCTAGCCTTTCTTCGGCCGAAGCTGATTTCCAAGCACTGGCTGCACTTGATCGACAAATCAAAGGCTTTAATGTAGGTCCCAACCCGTACACCTGGTTCACCATGGAGGCTTTAGAGGACACCTGGCGCAACTTGCAAAAGATCATTAAGGAGCGTGACGTAGAGCTTGCCAAGGAAGCCCAGCGACAAGAAGAGAACGATAAATTAAGGAAAGAGTTTGCTAAGCACGCGAATGCATTCCACCAGTGGCTTGCGGATACGAGAACTTCTATGATGGAGGGATCGGGATCGCTCGAACAACAACTCGAAGCTACAAAACGGAAAACTCAAGAGGTTCGTGCAAGGCGTCAAGACCTCAAGAAAATCGAGGATCTTGGAGCTATCCTCGAAGAGCACCTGATTCTCGACAATCGTTATACCGAACACAGTACAGTCGGCCTTGCACAACAGTGGGACCAGCTCGACCAGCTAGGTATGCGAATGCAGCATAACCTCGAACAGCAAATACAAGCTCGTAATCAATCTGGAGTATCCGAGGGCGCTCTTAAAGAATTTTCGATGATGTTCAAGCACTATGATAAAGATAAGAGTGGACGTCTGAATCACCAAGAATTCAAATCGTGTTTAAGAGCGTTAGGCTACGATTTACCGATGGTGGAGGAGGGACAACCAGATCCAGAATTTGAAAATATACTTGGTAATTTGAATTGAACTTTTATTATTTTATAAAAACTAACATACAGTTATACATAATTGTATAATTGTTCTAAATAATATTATTTATCTTTATAATAGTGTATATACAAAATGCAATTGAAAATTTTTATGTTTTAATAAGCAATATTTAAAAAATCATTATCTAACATAATAATTAATTCTGTATTATAAGAGATAATTACAATAGAATCAACTATTTTTATTTATTAATTGATTTTTGGTTAATTGTTTCTTTGTTGATTGATTTCTTTATTTATATTTCAAGATATTGTCGATCCAAATCGAGATGGTTTCGTTTCCTTACAAGACCACATGGCATTCATGATAAGTAAAGAAACAGAAAACGTCCAAAGTTCGCAAGAAATCGAAAATGCCTTCCGAGCTATTACAGCTGCCGACCGACCGTACGTCACGAAAGAGGAATTATACGCTGTAAGTTTCATTTATTATCGAATAAACGATACTCGATTCGTTTTTGTCGCAGCTGATTGATAATAACTCTCATTGTTTATCTTTCTTTCAGAACCTCACGAAAGAAATGGCAGACTATTGTGTAGCGAGAATGAAACCTTATGTTGATCCGAAGACGGAAAGACCTATTACAGGCGCCTTAGATTATATAGAATTTACACATACGTTATTCCAGAATTAATTTATCTTTTTTTTCGCCTTTAAAACAGTTGTCGAGGTATTATTGAATTCGTATATTGCTATCACTTTTCTACTTTTATTCGCTAAGTGCGGGGAACTTATTGGAATTATTGAATTTGGAAACGTATTTAATAATTTTTAGATTTTTGTCAGTAAAGTATGTTGTAAAAAAGAAATGAAAATATTGTTCTTAAAGCGTTTTCAGACTATTTATGCTTATATAATATATATATTGCCTTGTGCTTCTGTAGTAAGTAATAAAAAGAAACGTTGTTGTAATTTATTGAGTTTAATGACACTTCCATTATCCTTCCTATAAGTATTAAAATTAGATTGGATAAATCAGGGAAAAAAACATTTTTTTTAAGATATACATTAATGTTTAAACAATTAAGAAAAATAAAAAATTATTTTAATCTTTTATTAAATTTTATTGGAGCACGAGACTAAACTAAAATAAACAATGAGAAAATAAATATAGATGATAGTGTATTCAGCTGCATCATAACAAAGATGTTCGGCTTTAATAATACTTAAACTATAATTATGCAAATGCTCAATTTGTAGTATACAAGTTACCAGTAACGTTGGCTATTCATTTAAAACCTAATTTTTTAGATACTATCGAAATTTAATTAGTACTTACCGCCCACAATATTTAGGAATATTCAGGAAATGGAATTTAATAATGTATTTAATATTAAATAACAATAAAGTTAGTATCCACGTCTTACTAATAAAATTTTATTTATATATATATATAATAAATTTTTTAATTTTTAATTTTATCAATAACAATTTATTATCGTTAAAGAACATTTAAGTCGGTTAGATCGAAAGTCTATAATACTTGGCATTCTCTATGTCAACAAATAGAGAATCAATTACAAACTAAATAAACTAAACGAAAATCATTAAAAAATAATAAAATAATAATTGTACACGAATAACTAGTTTGTCAGAACTTGATATACGCGTAAAATAAAGTCACTTTCTTTCACTTGCGCAAAACTTGAAACACAAACGCAACAATTGTGCAATACTTAACTTACATATACAATGAAATTTAATAACTTTGGATATTAACTTATTACTCGATCAATTGGCACAAACGAACTCATAAATAAATCAATGGTAAACATGGTCGTAGATAAATGAAGGAAAAAAACTTACGCAATTCCATTCGCAAATTTGCATAAAATTTAATAAATAATGCGATAATACTGTTATAGATAAATTTCTGAAAATTCAATAAACTTTGAAAATTTCAATGTATAGACAACAGCCTCTCTCAACGATTTGTATAAAAATAGAGAAAAAAGACACTAGCCTCGTTATATGTATATATCGTACAAAAAAGACGATGTATCGTCGAAAGTTTTAGTCGTATAAAAAATCGATCACTTGTGCAGAAGTTTCCTCAGTCTTTTACTCATATAATACGGCCTTTCCTTCGATCCATCGTTACGCTCACAATCCTCGAGGAAGCAAAGGAAGAGAGTGTCGATCGCTGCTGCATGAACTTTAAAGAAGACCGTTGCTATCAAGAATGATGCTATAGCTGTCATAACCGCAGGTGTGATCCACGAGTTTACTTCATCTTTGGCTTGAGTCGTGTAGTACCACCATGTAGCTGCGACCGTCAAACACGTGATTAGGAGTTTGCCTAGTAGCAGTAACCAGCCCGTGATCTGGAAATTTATTGAAACCGTTTTCACTTTATGTATTTGACTATTAGTATACACTGAACAAAGTTAAATATATTTATTATTTCAGAAATTACATTATAAATTGTATTATTATAAAAAATTACGAAGGTCTCACAAAACATTATTCAATACGTTTAATTTAATTAGTTAATTGATAATCAAAGGGGTACTAATTATTGCACTCATATTTTTCCACAGTGCAACGATACATGTATAATAATATGATTATGCAAATAAGTTTAAAGTAAAAAAATGAGAAAGCGTGACCTAAAACAGAGTTAACAAGGAAATGATAAATAATGCGGTAAAGCAACCTTGTTTATAACGACGACCCGCACAACGTTTCGCATGAGAAGATTGAAAGCGTCTCTGGCTGAGCGGCAAAAACCTTTGCCATGTATAGCACACATAATGTACGCATTGTTGTTTATAAATCTCAAAAAGTTCTCGAGTACGTAGAAGAAACACCGACAGCAGCACATGACGGCGTTTGCAAATTGATTGTTAGCCTTCTTGACCTTCTCGTTTAACGCCTCTAGTATCAGCCGGATGATCCGACATATAGTCAGAATCAACGCTCCGAATGCCAACGTTCCTAAATGGTATCTATCAAAGTGTTCATAATGGTGTTAATTCATTGTATTCAATTAAAAAATGCATAACTTGTTAAAATTATAATAATAATATATAAAAGCATTAATATATTGCTATCATTTTGATGAATTTATTTATTATGTAAGTTATATTTTCAGATCAAATATTAATTGTTAAAAATGAAATTACATTAAGAAACAAAAAATTGCAGTAAAAAATGTAAAGTATTTTTTACTCGATTAGCTATAACGAAAATACTATAGACAATAATTTAATAATTAATTTTCATTACGAATTTATGCGTGATCAAAAGTAAATATATAATTCGTAGATCAGATCGATAAATCAAACTATTTTTTCTTGTCTATATCATTTTTGGGAATATTTTTACAAGTTGTTGAGCAGTTGGTTGTCCGTGTTATTATCGTACCAATTTTAAATACGTGTTTCTTTAAATTGGTATTTTTAAATTTAAATTTATCGAGCGTATTCACTAATAAAGTAAGTCATTAATAAATTCTCCTGTGGGCTTTAAGAGTAAGCATACAGGAGTTTATTAATGAATTATTTTATTAGTATGTATTTAATGTATATTATATATATAAAAGAAGGTTAATTTACTCTGCGATACATAAATTTTTTAGTTAACGAATGTATTACTTGGGCAAAAAAAAGAAAAACGAATAAAAATGAATATTTATTATTATGCTGAATGTTAAAAATAATTTAGATAATGTTAATATGTAATAAAGTAAAAACGCAATGTTACGTACCTGATCGTCCTCCAAAATCCAACGGTAATAGTAAAATAGGGTACTTCCGATTTTCTAAAAGTCCAATACCAAGTAGCAAAAGTAGCAGCGAGTACCATTTCACCAAAGGCCGAAACGAAGAAAAATAGCCAATAAAATCCAACGATATTGACCGCGTGGAAGTAATAAATAAACCATGGTCTATCCTTATTAACCAAATTACAGGCCGAAATAGTGCAAGGTTCACCGGACCACTGCCGGCATTTGGCGTTGAATACATCTGGATCGCAAGTAGCATTTTGAACGTATTTTAACGAAGCGTCGCAGATACATCGATCAGTCATCATGTCAACTCGATAATTTGGCTTCCATATCGTCAAAAGATAAAGGAATATCGTAACACCATACGTCAAAACGAGAAGGTGCAGTACCCACGGGACGATCGGGAAGAAGAGACTCGATAAGATGCTAGTCACAGCTCTGAAACAAAGTGTTATTTCAAGTGTTATAACAAAGTAATATTTTATTGCATACGCTAATTCTGGATTCGGGAATAACGAATTCCTGTTAAATAAATTAAACAAAATGCAGTTATCAAGAGTGTAAATAATTTACGTACAAAGTAGAGGTACGTGTATCCTGCAATTACGTTACTCTCATTATACTGTTTACGTAATTTGAACGTGTAAAATATATGGTAAAGATACTATAAGCGTATGAAATATCAATGCACGTAAAAAAGTGTATAAGTATTTGACGTTAAGACGAAAAGTAATATCGTATCAGCTTACTTGCTCGATTCCTTGATAAGTTGACAGGCCAAGTAAATTCTTTTACGGAAGAAGAGCGTAGCCAAGAGGATTAAGGTCAAAGCGATGGCGCATATCACGAGGAGGACCAAATACTCGGTGTAACGTGATTTCAAGTAGATCAAGGTAATTTCGTATGTAGCGTAACCCAAAAGTCCGCATACTGCTAGGATGGTGAGCCAAACGCACGGTGTAGCCAGCCATCTTAGGATCACTATGTACAAGACGGACACGAATCCACTGGCTATTGCTATTCCAAGTACCATGTACCTATTGACAAATCAAAATTATATTATATATTTTTTTAATTGTTTAAATTAATTTACATGCGCATAGTGCACGGTAACAAAATATTTTTAAACAATTAATCTTCCTAACGGTGAAATTAATTTTTTTTTTATTATTTTAACGTCGCTCTTTTTATGCTCCCAAACCGGTGCTAATCAGCGACGGAGGTCATACGATGTGTTGGTGAAGAAAGCACTTGGTGATGAAATTAATTTTAGGGGTTAAAAATCGCGCATACTGCAGAAACTTATAAAATGTAAAAATTTGTATCAACCTTGAGCGTCTATAATGCATAATAAAATAATTCGATAAACCAGTCACTAAAATCATAAAACTATGTCCAAAATAACGCTTGTAAAATGGGAAATATATACTCGAGCGATCCGAATCTATTAATCTATTTTTCACAATATTGCCCAACTCGAACAATGCGTATGTATCAAGGACTCGAACTCTTAAAAATCTATACTGCAAGGACAAAGTTTGAAAATTCGATGATTACGTATACTTGTGCAAGGACACGATACTCGTAAAAACATTCAGATAAATTGTTCCAAAAATTAACATAATTTATGGTAGATGGACAATGATATTCGCGTATAATGCAAATTAGCAAATTTGGCGTTAACTACGAAAACGAATTATTTTTAAGATAAAGTAATTTATTTTTAACATATATTTTCTGAACGCAATGTGCTTATGATACAAACACTTTCAATTCAACGGATCTTTCGAAAAAAAAGTTGTTTAAATCTAAAATGTAAGAAAACAATTCAACGTAATTCTCTCGCTAAAAAAGCTAAAAAACGAATCAACTGGGAATGGTACTCATTAAGTGTAATAGGCGTAGCGCCGTTAAACTCACTTAGTCGCTTTGATATCTTGATAAGCCTTAGTCAGTACATCCTCGAGATGGGCGACGGCTTTTACAACCTTTTCGGCATCTTTCAGCTGTGGATTCGAAATGGTTGCGTTGACGAAACCGTCCCATACTTTTTTCGGGAAGCAACGACCAACGATCGATGTACTTTCCAAATACCATCTTGCACACTTTTCATGTTTTATTAAAATGTCGATCTCGTCGAATTTATAAACGTTATTAAGATTCACATCGGTCTTACAAATCAATTGTCGTTTCAATTCTTCCAAACCTTGATTTTTCGCGTAATCGTATAAAAAGTTCGTTTGCGGACATTCCTTGACGCAGACTTGAGTAGTTGGACAAGTACGATACTCGGGTGATATTCTTGCGCATTTTGTAAGATCGAAGAATAAAAGATACTTCTTGTCTTTCACTTGCGAGTCGATGCCGCATTTACGGCCTTCGCTGTCACTTGGATGAAGAAGTTTTTCGATGTTTCCGTTTTTCAACGCTGACAAAACAAATTAAATTCTTATGAAGCATTTTTAGTTTAATTTTAGGTACAAGCTCGCTATTCATTTTTATGCTAACACGAGATTTTGTTTTTACTCAAGGTTAATATGCGTATTATAATGCACGCTCCTTTCGTTTTTTTTTTATTTTCTTTTATATTACTCTTATCTTAGCGAGGGTCGATACATTTTTTTGAACAAGGTAACTAACGAGAAAATAATTGGTTTCACATATACCAATGCGTTAAATACGTTAAAGCCTTACACCTTGTAAATGAACAATCGAGAATCGAGATAAAGCTCCATCTACCGTCGTTTATTTCATTTACAAAATATACTTGTAATTTTTTAATTCTACGTGTATTTCGCAACTAATCGGTATTTATTTCTTGGTAACAATTGCATCCGATGCAATCTTTGAGAAAGAAGCAATTGCAATTATGTGGTAACAGGTTTTATTAGATTTATATTTAAAAATAAATAAGTAGATAGACGAGCTTGTATCTAATATGCATTGGACGAACGTTAAGAAAAAAGTAATATAACGCTAAATTTAAATACATTATAGCGTGTGAATGATACCAGAAGTAAAACACCTTCTAACTCATTAGGCGACACGTATCGATTGTAATTATATTTATTGGAAATTTTCCATTCTATTTTTAATAGATTAATGTAGTTTACAACAACCAGCCTCGAATCTATTTAAACATTGAATCGTAAAATATACTTAAATAAAGTTAAGTATTCTAAATTTTTATTAAAAATTAGAATATATAAATTTTAATATTTCCAAGCATAATAATTCGCAAAATTAGGGCATTGAGGAGTAATGAACGTAAGTAAAAATAAAAAGTGACAACTCGAACAGATGTTCCAATAATTTTGATCACTGTTTCAAATAAGATTTGATAAAGTTATTTATTACTTCAACAAATTTCAGTAGTATTATTTTTTATTCGATTAGATAAAATTATGTTGCAAAGATAGTATACGTTATAAATATCGGTAAAAAACGATGAAACATTTGGTAATGATTCTTCTATTATTGAAAGAGTCGGGTAACTCTATACTTATTTTTGTAATAACATTATAATTGCATGTAACTAACTACACGTGCTCAAATAATAAAGGAAAATGTTTAAATTAACTATAAATAAATTATAAGAGAGAATGAAAAATATTTATCCTCGATCGAATTAAATCTCGCATAGTACAATCAGCATCTCGTAATTTACCACGGATTTGTAAAGAGGATAGACTAGAATCTCGAGAATTATCTTATACCTATGTATAATTACCATAATAGGCGACGCCACTCCAACCGACTAAGAAAATAACAAATACGATGAGCCAAAAACAATCGGTACACGATCGCTTGTGTAATGGTCCTTTCCACGTAGGATCATAACGCATTTCTTCCCCTGAAAAGTACAATGGTACCGAAAAAACAATACGACGATTACTATTATTATAATAATTCAATAAGAGAGGTATATACATATATGCAGATATTGTCAATAATGATATTCGAAACATCAAAGAGAAACGCGTCAATAGCGCGCATCTCTTTTTTGTTATATGTTTTCTGTTTCTTTTCAAGTACGTACTGAGACCTCGATCCAGACAGTCCACTTGCGTATTCTTCCCGCGCATTATACATCTTGTAACGATACGAATTCACAAAGAGCCATTCACGAATTCTTAATGAATCTGTTGTTCTTTTTTTCGACGAGCTTATGTTTATTGCGAAGTGTATATTTATATGGAAAGTAGGGCTACTTGGCAGGTAAACTATGAAAGTTAAATAGTTCACAATTATCTATACACGATGGTTGTTAGAAGCCAGCGTTGTTCTATACGAGGCATTCAACAGTGAAGATTTTATGCGTGAGTATGTATCATATATAGGACAGATTTCGACACTGCAAACAAAAGTTTCATTAGTTTCACCTGATTTGCTTTTTTATATATGTGCATAAATTTGACTTTATTCTGAATTAGTAAGTATACTTTCTTCTTTCTGTTTACGTCTCTCTCTCTCTCTCTCTCTCTCTCTCGATCACCTACTCTATATATAACGCATTTAACTTTGTTACTATAAATTAAATTGGACAAGACTATAAATTAAAAGAGACATAAATATCTTTTTTACTAGCAAATTTGAACAATTAATCTTTACGTAATTAGGTAAACTCATAAAAATAGTTGTACATTTATGTTATTCGTTGGATGAATAAATTCTGATTTTTATCAAATGCGGAAATAGTTGGAACACGATTATAATTTATCGATCATACATGTTTTTAAATATTTAGAATATTAAAGTTGAACAATTCATCAAATGTATTTATTTGTAAAACTACATGTCTAAATACTACAAATCTACTCTATTTTCATTAAATCTAGTGTAATAATCACGGGTAATTGTAGAGTGCAGTCACGAATATTTAGATGCATTATTAACTATTAAAATGTGCATTACAAAGAGAGTACGTAGTTATATACTATATATTGTATTGTATTTGTTCTAAATGAGTAGAGAAATAATAAGGTCGAACAAAATTTGTTGAAAAGAGGAAGATATTGCCGATGGAATGTGGGAAACCGCAATGTATCTACGGGATATTCGAAATACGAAAGGTATGACTAACATAAAAAATGATTAGATGCACGAGTAAGTAAACGAAAGAAGTGTATAAAAATAAATTGTTTTCTAAAAATATCGTAGCATTATATATCCATAAATAATTAATAAAAAAGCAAATCATAAGAATGATTAATAAAGTCCAGTCTCTCTCTACTCGCGTAAAGTAATAAAACTCATCACTTTCAGAATTAGTATGCCAAGCAGCTTTACTCATGTACGGTTGCACGTATGCGTATATACGTGTACACGCAGGATAATGTCGATTTTTCATCCTCGTTATTGAATGCCCGATACACGCGACACAAGACCATATACATATAAATTTCATAACGCGCAGTGATTAAGACGGTGCATTTAAAAAATAGTTAGCGCTTAACATCGAGGTCTCGACCCTGAGGTCTTTGACACTGCTCTGATGTAGGCGTGTACATGCACGTACAAAGGCTTATCTCTCGAGTCTCGGTCGCGTTCTGTACTCGCGTTAGGATCGCCCACGAATCTTACTTCACTTGTGCTTTCGATTCTTCTCTTGCTCTTACGAGATAGTCTCTACTCCAGATAAAGAAGACTATTTTTAACGAGATACGCGCTACGTTGTACGCGGGTATATTTTCACGCGCCTTTTATTTATCGATCATTTGGGTATTTCTCACGTTATCCAAATCATTGCATCCGGGTTTCAGTTTTCTTTTTTTTTTATTATCCTTTCACGTTCAATTACCGCTACACTTTTTTTGGACGTTGGGAACACGGGAACACGGGAACACGTGACTAAGTTGTACAATGATTCACAGGTGTGATTAATAAAATTACTGGATATTATCTTTACAGAATTGTATACGCGCGTACGCGCCGAGTGCTCGAGCACGGTATAAATACGGATCGACGACAGGATGTAACGGAATCTTTAATCACGAAAATAAATTGGATTTTTTGTTTTTTTAAAGAATTACCGCAATAGTCTTTATGAATCGAAGCCTATATTATTATTTATTACTAATTAAATTTTAGTATAAATTATGGCGAATAAACATGACTTTGCGTGCACTTCATTTCGTTCATGAATATTACATTCTGTAAAAATATGTTGCATTGACGGTGTCGGTGATATTTAAATCGTTAATAAATGTTTATTTGGTTAATCGTATCGATTAATGGCTTAACATTATGTTAGAAATTGTTACAATGTTTTCGAGTTACTTTATATAATAAATAAATAAATAATTAAATGAAAGCAACGGTATTATTGTTATTGCGTTTTATTATTTGCTAGGACGTATTTTGCAAGTGTCTCCCGAAGAATGACTCGAATGACAGGAAGATTGCGAAAATCCATCATTCGCATTCTGAAAGTGGTACACAGTAGCTGGACGTCGTTTGTCAAAACAATCACAACGGCACGGGTCTCGACTCTCGCGGGGTATATTTACGATCAACCGATTGCGAAAATTTTAATGAAAACGTAAAATCTTAATAAAAATTTAATAAAATTTTAATAAAAACATCGCAGAATTAATTTGTGCCCAACATTAATCGACAATTCGACATCCGCCGAGCAGATAACAATAACATTAATAATAATAATAACAATAATAATAATAATAATAATAATAATAATGATAACGATAATGATAATATATTCGCAAAATAAATTGGCATCGTTCGCGCGTAGCTCGCGTTGCTCTGTCCACGGGAATCGACGTAAAAAAGAGATACGCGTCCGCAGGGTGAACCGAAAAAATAATTGTACTTACCTATCGAAGAGACGAAACAAAAGAAAACAAATGCAAATCGATCGCGCGAAATTCCATCCGCTACAGAGAGTATAGCCCCCTCGGATTGGGGGTTTGGGCTTGTTTACCCGAAGCGAGAGATTCACAACACAACTGCACAAAGAAGAGAGTACGGACTAGGAGGTGAAAAATAAACAAAAAAAAAAATAAAATGAACTAAGAAGAGGCGGAGGAAGGAAGCAAGTGCACGAGAAAGCAAAAGCAAGGTGTGCGTATAGGTATGGGAGTCTCGGATCTCGGATCTCGGGAACTCGGGTCTTACCGAGAGCGAAAACTAAAAGGTAAACATACCGAAACTATCGCCAGACGGCGACACATATACACGCACAGCAGCTGTAGCAGTCGAGATATCTCGTGTACAGGTAAGATTCGTGCACAGGTAGACCTGTACGTATACATCCACGGGATATATACTCGTACGGTGCTTGCTAAGGGACAACTGAACACACACAAGACACAACGGTAACATGTATCAAAGACAAACCGTGGAAAATAATAACATCTTCACCACAGTAAATAAAAGAATGCTGCACTTGTTTCTTTATAGATTAATAACACTCACCGTACTTCCCTTCCATCGTTCAAGGCGGCGGCATCAAGGCGAACGCACTTTGTTTAATCGGAGGGAGAGAGAGGGGGAGAGAGAGAGAGAGAGAGAGAGAGAGAGAGAGAAAAGAGAAAGCAATATATGTATGGGTGTGCGACTGTGCGTGTAGGGGGATTGTGAAGTGTGAGTGTGTGAGTGTAGAGGCCAGTGGCCAGAGGGAGAGAGGGACGCAGGTGCGGGGAGCGTGTGTACTCGCGGCCACCAGGCAACCGACTGATCGCTCCGGACGCTCCGGTTGCGCGAACGGCGAACCTTCTCTCGTGTCTCGTTCGTGTGCCGCGGGGGCACACTCTATATACTACGCTATATAGCTCCACTTACACCAGTGTCTTACCGTCTCTCTCTCTCTCTCTCTCTCTCTCTCTCTCTCTCTCGTTCGTTCACTGTTGCGCTCGCTCGGTTTATTTTATCGTATATGTATTTGTGCTGGGTGGTGGTTAGGTGGGAAGGGGTCGAGTCACCGAGTGTTCGCTCCATTGCGATATCTTCCTTTCTTTCTATCTCCAGTAATCCAGCTCAGTGTGCGTGTACGTGTGCGTACACATCTGTGCCACGGTGTGTGTATCTTACGCGCGATCCTTCCTCGCCAGTCGCCCCTAGCCCCTCGCCGTATATATATTCTTTGTGTACGCGCGCTTTGGCTTTGTTCAAATGATTATCAACTATTATTTGTAACGTTTCACTGATCACTCTCTATACACTCTCTATACGTATATACACACGAACCTCGATGCAATTGGGGCGTTACACGACTTTTTCTCTTTTTACTAACTTTTTGTTTCTAGGTATATAGGTATATTTACCCGAGGAACACCCAACAATTTCTCTTTTTTTTCACATACACTCATATTTACTGGATACTGGATTTCAACTGTCTCTTTTTACAATTACATTTTCACTTTTTTATTTCTATACGGATTACTTACACTTTTTAATAATTATTATTAATTATTAATTAGCAGAAATATTTTCCTTATACGCGAGGACATAAAATATATATAGTTGTGTCGTACACACGCGCAGACACTGTCCTGCAACTTACTCGTGCTACACTTTTAAAAATATGAAATTCTAAGTACGTCTAATCTCTTATCGATACGATTTCCCTGTACGTACGCGAGTAGATAGTTATAGCATGTCAATATATTGATGGCCCAATGAATTATGAAACGCAACCGGCTCTCTATCAAATACGAAATATGAATTTATGATCGTAACATTTTAATTTTCAGGATTATTGCATTCACAATGCAAACCATCGTGCCACTTTACATCAAATGACATTCCATCTCCATTTCGGATGTCACTTTGTTTATTTACACAATTTACGTATCAATTTGTTAATTAAGCTTGGAACATTTAAATAACTGTTCTTTAATCGTGTATACATATGTATACCTATACACACCTATAAATAAAATCATAATGCTACCCAATTGATAGATTCAATCTTTTGTGCTTATCAGTTGATTCGGTGAAATTAATATTAATCATTTCTATGCGTACATTTATCAATAATAGGTATACAACTTACAAAATTAAAACAAAGTTAATATTTGAACGCAACGAAATTAATATTCAGAATTAAATATACCGTGTTATTATAGTGTTTATCTATATGTGACGCGTATAATATTCAAAGACGTATTTTACAATCGTTATGGCAATTTATTTAAGATAAACGGAAATATCAGTGACCTAAGAAATCACACGTATCTATCTTCTTTTTTTACAAAACTGTATTACCTCTATCTTCCAGCACTTCGATAGTGTACAACTATAAATATATATATTAAAGAATACGTTCATTTTCAATGGTACCTACATATTTACTTTATAAAAAATGTATTACTTCTGGATAAGGATTCTTATTGTAAACTTAAAATGAATTATTCAGATTTTAACAACATATTGTTATTGCATTGTGTATAAATGTATTAATTGTAAGCGTATGAATAAAACAAGGCGAATGAAAATGACTCATTTACAATGTATATAAAATAATAACAAAGGACAAACTATAGCGCGCATTGTTGAAATTGAGCTTATGATTCCCCGATTCATCCGATGTACAAACAAGCGTGTCTTATATAACGATTTACCTGCAGATATGAGAAATAAAAAGAATATTGTTATTTTTTACATGTTTCTAATTATTAGTTATATATGTCAATAAACACATGACTTTCTATTCGATTATTACCGTGTACGAGCATTTGAGTAATATCGGAAAGCGCGTACAATTACAAAATTATCGATAAATCCGCTTTGTATGCGGCTTTTCTAATTTATAAAACATTAATTTAGTATTTTGTTTTGTGTTTTTTTAACAATTTTACAGGAAAATTTGTAATAAATATTTTAATGTGAAAATTATACTTACGTGCAGAAAAAATACGTGGTACAACAAGTGTAAGTCGTAACGAATGTAAATACATTCTATTTTTAACGTTATTCTTTAACTTGGTACACAAGTCTTTTAAAATTTTGTTGCGGACACAATTTCCTCATCAACATATTATGAATTTCCTTGGTAATTGTGAAAAGACCAGAGTAAAGTGTAAATAATGTATAAAATAATATATGTGCATAATAACGCAAAGACTCTTTCAATAATACTTAATAGATTGTGAGAATGAATAAAGTCAAATTTTGATCTTTGATCTTCACCGCAAGCTCGTATTTAAATATCTCCACCGTACAAATGGCAGTTGGTGCTTCTGGTTGTACGTACAACGAGTAACCGCTCTTAAATGTATCATTTTAAAATTTTTCCCGCGCAAAATGATACATGCATGCGTACGTATATATACCTATATAAATAGTTTGGCGCTTTTCGAAGCTTGCGCACCGTGTAACACGAACTTTCGAAGACGACGAGAACGAGAAAGAGCTAAAGCTTTTCCCCCTCCCCCCGACCGATATGTATTCGAGTAACTTGTCTTCTGCTAAAATTGGCTTGTGTGTATTGGACCATTTTACGCTTCGGCGTAAACATTTTTTCCGGACTCTAGGTAAATATTACTTGCATCTTACTTATTTTATTTTATCCAATTTACTCAAATTAATAAAATTACGATATATCTTTCACGCTATCTACATTTACGTATTTTTTTCTCGCTTCGAATTTTAAATTATTCCGATTAACTAATCGAATTTAACGCGTAGGTTATAGACCAGTAATGATAATAATATAACGATAATCGTGACGTAATTGCGTTACTTCGATTTGCCTTACTTTCATCGTCGTAGCTATAAATAAAGAAATTTGAAAATGTCAGTTGTTTCAGTGATGTATCTTAAGAATGTAGAACTTTCGTGTCAGAGAAGTTGTTAAATATACGAATATACCGATTGCGTTAAAGGTGATTTAATTGATGATAAAAAAATATTTAGTTGATTAATTTTTAACTAAAGTAAAAAAATTAATTATTTTATTGAAATTTAACTTTTAAGTTATTAATTCAATTTAAACATAATTACATCCAATGCAAAATATACTTTTACTATAGTATCTGATCTATATCTTGAATTTTCTGCAATTGATATCAATTATGACAAATCAACAAGCATTTACGTAATGTAATAACACTCTTTTTTTTATTAAACATTCATCTGTCATTGTGAAGACTGTCTAAATTGTAAACTAAATTGTTGATTCTTGCGTTAAGCATAATTAATTCTGCAGTTAAATTTCTAGATCGGTAGATGTATATAAAACACTTGAAGCAATGAAACTTAAGCGGACGATTGGTACGAGATTAAAATTCAATAAATTTCACTGTGGGAGAGCGATGCGAATGATCGTAATTTATAAATGACTTCGATGGATAAAGAAAATAGCGATACCATTAGAAATAAGGGAGGAAAGGAAACTTTTATATTTGGCAGTTGGAAGTGCAGAAACTCCCGAAAGACGAGAGTCAATTGCAATGATTTAGAAAGGTGCGTACAATAAATAAATTAAAATTTTTATAGATTTTAATATCTTCATGTCAATTTTATAAAAGTTTGGACACTTGTCAATGTTGTTCTATATTTACGAATGATATTTTCAATAATAATCGATGAATCATTTCTCCGTCCGTACACAGATGATAAAAATAAATGACTCGATGAGCAGATCGTCGAAATATCGCGCACTGTATTTTCAATTCGACGATACGTAATTTTCAATAAGCAAATATTTTTTTAGAGAGATAAGTAACGTACAAGATACGTTAGGTTTGAAAATTTTTTTGAGTGTTGTACATACAAAGGAGTTTAGTATTTGAAAAATCGGTTTGGCAAGGATTCCAATGACAATGCCAAATGAAAGTTTAACGAATAGTGACGGAACTTGGTCGAACGATTAACCGTAAATTAGATCACCGATTGAAATAATAATGTCCGGTTGAATTTCAGAGAAAAATCACCATACGGAAAAAGAGAGGTGAAATGTAACGAGGATTCGGGTCCGTCGAACGGTTACAATGTGAACAGTACGGAGGAGCAACACGAGGGGAATGTGTCGAGAAGAGCTATTTCCGTGTACGATCAATTGCACGAGCGAGATTTCTGGTGTCCGCGTTGCAACGGTAAAATGGAGGAGCCGCGTTTGCTCGCTTGTCTCCACTCGGTTTGCAACAATTGCGTCAATCAGCTTATGACGACCGATCATTCTGGTGAGAGATTCCACGGAACAATTTTGTTAAAAACCTATCGTTTACCTCGCGGCTCGCCCTTAAATTCAATAATACTTACGTATCTACTTCGATTATTATGTTAAACTATATTTTTACTCAGACTCGGATTCCCTCGATTAGCTAAAATACGCAGATATATTATAGATATTCCAAGGTATATTTTAATTTCCAATCTTTGAATTACAATAAGATAATTTAAAAGAAATAATTTTGCCATAAAGTAATAAGAAGACTCTAGAAAAGAAAAGTTTTAAAAATGATTGGACGAATTGTATCGACTTGGAATTAATGTACAGATGTGTGCCCGATCTGCGAGTTCCCGCTACCGCGAACCGGTTCACCGGCGCCACCCCCGCATTATTCGCTCCAGCACCGACTAGTCGTCTACGCGGTTCGCCGTCGGCTCTCCCACCGTGCGATTTGCTGCGAATTTTGCGCCGAGGAAGTCGAAGCGAGTAGACACTGCCCGCAATGCCTGAGCAACCTCTGCGAGTACTGCGCCCAGGAGCACGAAGCTGAACGACGACACCGAATCCGTCCGTTGTGGGAAGCTCGACGGATTCGTAGGGTAACCGTTTGCCTGGAACACCCTGCTAATCCTTTGGAATATCATTGTCTGGCGTGCAGGAGAGTCACGTGCAGGGAGTGTGCTTGGAGCCCCGAGCACAGAGGACACGCGACAGAAGACGCTACGACGGCTGGTGCCAGAGCTACGGCAAGCCTCTTGGCAGCTTTGCGAAAAGCACGAATCCTCCTCGACGGATTGCTCGCCGTTAGATGCGACGCGATCGAAGGGGACGCTCCTAGACCGAGGACAGCTTTCGGCATGGCTGACGACAGGTACCATGACCACTACCCTCCATGACTCGCTACTTATTTCTTTTATTATTTTTTTGTTTGTTTCATTCCTACCTGGTCGCTTCTGCATGGTATGACGAGTCGCTTTTATTGCAACCAATTTTACGCTTTCAAACACGTCTCGCTTTGTTTCCTATATACATATACCTATATATATATATGTATGTATGTACATACACCTTCGCTACCGATAAGTTATTGATCAATCTCGAAAGCAGACGAAAATGTATCTAACCGTTTAAAAATATTTACGTTGATAATGCATATATACTACCTTTTCATCTATTACATATCGATTACTGTAATGCTCGTTCAACACAGTTTAACTATTTAAATTGATAATGGCTTTTACACTCGAGATAGTAATAATATATACGTACAAGTCGTCCGATAGCAGTCTCATGAAGAATCGCTTCCCTTCAAACCTACAAAGTGCTGAAAATATTGATTTATCCTAAAGGCATTATCAGCAAAAACGAACGCAAAAAAGTACCTAACATTACGCGAAATTCTTCGGCTTATGGCTTCTTTACACTTTGTTTTATCAACCACTTGATATTTTCTAATAGTTTCTTGTTGTATAATTATAATTTTTCAATTAACGATAAGGAATACTCATATTTTACTATGACTTGTTATTATCGCAATCTAGACAGGTTTGCCATTAAAAAAGCTGTTCGTAAGAATACTTTTATCGAGTTTAACACATAATTATTGTTATTTACTTATCAAATATTTTTGATTTAGTAATATAGCTTATTTAGATATAATACACAAAGTTAAATTGTGCCAAAAATCTGGTTCATATATTACAAACATACACACACACACACACGGATTTCGAATAAATATTTAAATAAAAAAAATTTGGTCCGTGCGGTAAACGTTTTTCTCAAATCGAATTATCATCATGAATGAAAGTAACATTTGGAATTAAAGTATAATTTGATTTAGCAAGAGACTGTTAAAGTATTTATTCTACGTCAACCCCTCACCGCATCGAGTTTTTTAGTTTCAATAAAGATTTTGATAAAATTTTTACTTTTTTTAAATACCTATCGTAAAATAAATTGTGTAAATTAACCTTAATTTCTTATATATTAAATTGTTCTTTTAAATAATGAGTTTATTAATATTTATATTGAATATTAATAAATTTTGCATTAAATATACCTTATATTTTAATACTGACAAAATATTAGTATAGATATTCAATTTTAATTGTACTACATTATCTTAATTATACATTATATTATTTTCGCACATTCGCTAACTTTCGGTAAAAAACATTTTCCTCCTGACAGTTATCTAAATTAATGTGCGATTCGGTACTTATGTTGATAAAATCAGATCTACAACGTGATTTCGACTTATAACACGCGCATACCTAGGAAATTTTGTACAACATAGCGATATAGTGATGTGTGTCTATATTTAAGTATTTTTTCATCACTTGAATATTTATTATTTATTATTGTAACAATAGAATTGAAGAATCTCATATCATTGGAATACAAATAAAAATGAGGAATTTTGATATTTTGAGTAATAATCAGAAATATCTAACTATTTAATTACGTTTAATAGTTATATGCAATACACGAATATGTAGTAAATAAAAACAGAAAAATAAACACCTTTATTTTATAAATTTTCAGTGCGCCTCGAAACTATCACTGTCGTAGCCGCTCTACAATATCGTCGCACTCGAAGGAAGCACGAGAAAGAATCCAAGAATTTGCGAGACTTAGAAAAGCGAGATATTTGATCGATGCTATATTCGTGGGTGAAGATTTGCTTGCCAATGGTTCCGACGTCGAAATCTTGAGCTTGAAGCGAATAATCTTAAAGCGATTAAAATTTCTGGGTGTTCCGATCGATGCTCAAGGTAAATCACATGGATATTAAGTAATATAAAAATTTACGCTTGTATGTAAAAGTATACGATTGTAAGAATGCATTTGTTCCAGCACGATTGAACGATAACTCGAGTGCAGTTAAACTTTACCGAGGTTTACATGCAGGAATTTACCATTGTTGCACATTTTGCTCGAGTAGTGGGAAGAAGGAAGTCACGTGCGCTTGTAACGGTACCATGCCAGGTGAGATTTTTATATAAATTATTATCCTCCGTCAACCTTGCTTACTTCGTGGAATAATTTTTTATTCATTTTAGAAATACTAAATTTTATGAAAAATATGTGTGTACTAATTTAATTTATAAAATAAAACAAGACACGAAGCAAAACCTACTTAGCCACTCCTACAGAGTTTATCAAATTAATTAATTAATTGACTGATGCATTGCGCGAATAATGTGCATGGTAATAAAAGCATTGCGCTTGTTTAATTAAATTATTGGTAAACAAGCCATGGCATGCGCGCATAACTTGTTTGTGTGGATATTTCATAATAACTAGATAATTGTATAGGTTTTACTCTATTTTTAATATTAAAATTAATCTACAAATTGACTATTGAATAATCCAACCCAAATAACAACAAATTATAACTACATCGTTGCAAATATATTTTGTAAAATCTACTTATCTTAATGTAATTTTCATTTAAAATTATTTATAAATTACATTGAATTGTATTGTGAAAATATCAAAATACCTTAACGATTCCTTACATTACAATAAGTATTAATAGTAAAATAATTAATTATATCGTTTTGAAATTTAAGGTGGATACAAAGGCTGTGGACACGGACATCCAGGTCACCCTGGAGTTCATCACTGGTCTTGCTGTGGTTCAATATATCGGGACAGCGTTTGTTTGTTTCCGCAAAAGCCTACTTATAAAATAACGCTGTAATAACTTAACGTCACCGATATATTCAGAGCTTATATTTTTTATATAAAATTATATTGTAATTTATCAAAGACTGCAAGATTTTTTCGATGTGTTAACGACGCCTTACATTTTTTTCCATACGTTACGTTATCATAATTAGATGTATCGCTTGGATGAAAATATTTTACGAGTCTGTTATTGTATCGTGATGCTACTTTATGTGTTATTTTCGGAATACATGTAATTACGTATTTACGCAAATATAAATAAATATTGTTTCTGTATCGACATATCTTACTTCTAAGTATAAAAGTATATTGGATGTATGTACAAATTTACAAGAGTTCCTAGGACGGACGGAGCTGTATCAAAGAAATACTTAACAATAAATGTGTTAGTTTAATATTGTGTTTGTTATACTTATATACCTTTGTATTCGCATTAAGAGAAGAATGTATTTTTATTGAAATTAAAATAATTATTCACATTATTTATAAAATTTTAATTGATTAATAAAAAGTTATTATTAATTTATTAATTAAACTGTTTGTGTGTGCCCATTTTAAATTCCGTATGAAACGAGACCAAATTATCCGTATTAAACACGATCTTCTCTTAATTAAAGAAACAAAAAACTAATCGGAATCACGGTTTTCGTATTTCAGCGGGAAGAGCGATAATAGCAAACGCAGCACATAATGCAGTGAACGCATACGTTCCCATAGCTGTAGGTACCGACCACCTAAGTAAAATTTGTGCGACATAAGGTGTCATCATTGCACCAAGCCTTGCCATTGCACTGCAAGCACTTACACCGGTACTCCGAAGATACGTGGGGTACAATTCCGGCGTATAAACATAGGCAGCTTGAAACACCCCGGCAATAAGACCTCTAGCGAGAAACAGTCCAAGAGTAAGAACCAATCGACTTAACCAACAAGCTCGACTCAAGAAGCAGATGACTCCAGCAAACATTACTAGTTGAAAGGCCATAGTACGTTTACGTCCAACTTTTTCAATTATAAAAATAGTTGAAAAGATGCCGGGGAATTCAGCTAAGGTAGTCCAAAAGAGATCGATGTAATCTGCTCGACTCAATTGACAATTGATCAGGCACTGACGTTCTTGAATCCGTTCTTCAGCCTGCTCTCCACATTGTTCAGCAGAAGTGTCAAAAAGCTCGGTGGTCATTAGCACTACACCGTAATAGCAAAAAGCACTGGCCATCCTGTGGTAACAAATATTATGTTACTAATGCGACGCGAAGCATTATAAAATTATAAATTTTCGAGTAAACATTTAATGATGCAGTAAAATAATATTATTACAATACAATAATTACCAGACAAGCCATAGTAACACTGATGTCTTATACATATCTTTACTTAGTAAATCAATTAATTTTCCTCTACACGTTGGATATATTCGGTCGATCACTAATCGCCCCAGAGGCATTGGTTTTCTATTTTCACGTGCTATTCTTTCCAAAGTCGTCATCGCTTTATCCGTACGTCCAGACATCATATCAAATGATACAGATTCTGGTAACCACTAAAATATATTTTTTATAAATATTTCCTATATTTTTAAAACTTTTTTAATATGTTATATATATATATTTAATCATTACCGGTGTTATTACTGAGAACAAAAATAGAGGAATTGTAGACAAAGCTAGCAGCCATCGCCAGCCAAGATTTGGCATAATAAACAATGCTAAAGCAACTTCAAAGCAAGCACCAAGAGCCCAAAAACACTGCAAAGGTAAATACATAATATAATTTTATAAAATGAATGTATATTAATGAAAATAATTAGAGAAACTTACATCCAAGAGAATTACACACTTAGCTCTTTGTTCTGTAGGTAAAAATTCAGCATATAAAGTTACACTAAAAATTAATTATTTATTAAAATCCGTTATTTTTGTATATATTATTTTTTTAGTTAGTTAATTAAATTACTAACGATTGGGGAACACATCCAATAGCAAACCCTACCAATCCACGGAGTAATAATATCCAAAGAAAATTTGGTGCAAAAGAACTTAAAAATCCATAATAAAATAATAATACTCCACATAAAGTCAAAGCATTTTTTCTTCCATAGCGATCACTCAAATTAGTCCAAAATGTTGAGCTTAACATCATGCCCAGAAAAACTACCTAAAATTACCATTATAATTATTATAAAAACATTTAAGATTATGTAACTATTGGTAATAATATATATTTTTTATTTTTTTATTTACCGTTGTTGTCAATGCTTGTTGATACCTAGAAATTCCCCAATCGCAATGTAAAGTTGGACTGAGAATACTTAGTATTGTCATTTCCATACTATCGGCCATCCAGCAAAGTCCAGTGAACAAGGAAAGTTTAACTTGAAATCTCCCAAAACCCAATAAATTAATTGCTTGACTGGCTGTAAATGTGTCTGTTGAAAAATATGCGTTTAGAGACACGCAAATTTGTGAAGGACTTAAATAAAAGTACAATAATAAATAATTTAAAAAATCTAATAATAAACTTATAATTAATAATACATATATATATATATACAAAACAAGAGAATTATTTATAACTTTTGTAGTATCCCTTTAATTGAAAAAAAGTTTTTAGCAAATATAAGTACAATTAATAATACAGCTCACCATGGAAAAGAAACTATCTGCTACAATAAAACAGTAAGCAGACTTGGCAGGGTCGAAGTAGAAATGTAATTTTTTTTCATGCTCAGGTTGGATACGAAGAATTTTTAGTCCAAAACTTCTCTGTGGCAACCAAGTTCCCTCATACCATATTACCATTGTGTTAGCCGTATCCTTTAGTAAATTTATTAGATGAATAGATTAACATAAATTAGATAAAGATTTTCTAATAAGTTTCTTTATAACACAGTTAATAATAATTTTTTAAATATTCTTATTAATAATATATACATTGATTGAAATATTATTTAAATTAGTCACTTCCCATAAACCTAATGTACATAGATTAAAGAACTTTACAATAAGTACAGTTGATAAGAGTATGGTAATTAAAAATAACAATAAGTGTATATACAAAATTAAAGCAAGGTATATAAAGTGACTGTTAGTCATTGAAACATTATATTACAAACATTAAACAAACCCAAATGGAAAGTTGTATATTAATAATTTTAAAAGAGAATTTAAACGTGGGTTGTTCAATACTCCTTGAACCTTATAAAGTGTCGTAAAATGTTTAAAGTACACGACAGAGATCATAGTACATTAAAAAGAAACCTGTTTAAAATGATTTCCATACCATCTGGAATAACAGCAACAGAAGTAAGTTCCAAAGATCTGTCAAGACCGATACTGTTGGATACATTATTCCTGACTCCAGAGTCAACTGCGTGGTTGAGTTCTGCACCACGAGCTTCGTCCAGCTCTTGGTAAGGTTCGACGGACCTACGTCCTCTCGTGGTTGTCATTTTGAAAAACGTATTTTAAAAAGTAAGTATATATAAAACATAGACATTCGACACTTAGGAAAAGACTCGCGTGTACATTTTAATAGGCAGGGAGTAGGAAAACCGTTGGTTCAGTTCCTCGATAACGGCGGGCCACATTCCAATCGAATATTTCAGGTATGCAGCCGTCACTCCATTCTACGCGCGTTTCAGACGTCACGCGCGTGACGAATAAAAATTCTTTAAGATTCATCAAAAAGAGACGACGTGTCTTACACAGGCGTCGGCCATACTCCAGAGTCCAGAGTCCAGCTAGTCCAGAGTCCGCAACGCAGTCTCCAGTCTCCACCCTCGCACGCACGCGCGCGGAACCTCGGAAAGGGAAGCAATGGTGCGGTAAGTGGGGAGGGTGAGAGCGCGGGGGCGGAGGGCGGAGGCGGGACTCGAGAGGCCGGAGAAAGATTTGCACGACGTAAACACAGGGGACGCGCGCGCAGTCACCGAACAGCTGTCGCGCGGTGGTCGTGGTAGGTCGTGCTATATAACGATTTTCTCGAGAGGGAGACGCTCTCTCGGAGAGATGGTATTTTAGCCATAGTTGTTTTGTACAAACAGAGTAATAGATTTTAAATCAAATACAACCGAGAAAAGAACCAATTCGCACCAAGTTTTTACATTATTTTCCCAACCGTATAAATGTGGCGTTCTCAAAGTGAGGATGCGAGATGAGAATGAGGTAGTCGAATCTCTCGGTTGACTTTAGCTTGTTACGTGCGTGTAGTTAGACCGAAAACGTTAAATTAAAACAATGGGATCGATAGTCCTCAAGTCTTTGTCTATACTTCTGGGTATCTTCTTCGTCTTTGTTGGGACTATGAAGCTTACTTCGCACATCAGCAAGGACCTACACAAGGACCTGGTGAGTCGATCGATAATATCAACGTTCGAGACTCGAGTGAAGCCGTCGAAAGTATTGCTAGTTTTTAGGGGTGAGCGATATTGTAGAGTTAGAACGAGACCTTACGTAATTTTCGCAGCATCGCGCGTCTGAGAGTATATTTAAATTTGCGCCCGTGAAAATTTCTCGGTGTCAACTTCGCGCGCGCCGGCGGATTACGTAACCCTGACAGCGTGGGAAGACAATATATATACATATACATACATACATACATAGGTACATACATACATATATACGACACCCACGCTCGGATCTTCGAGGAATCCAAAACATGGGTTTTGTACGCTTGACCGCGCTCTCTTTTTTCTCCTCTTCGACAGGTCATTCGCTTCTATTCGATCTATCGATGCATTTAGGTCCTTATACCTTATATTTTTGTTATTTTTAAACTATTTGGTTTATGGAATAATTTAAACATTTTCTTGCCTTCTACAATTTCATTAACACTTATTTATTATCAAATGCTTTTTTCAAGAAAATTTTCAACAGCATTTTAAAAACTATTTGAATTATAAAAAAAACTTTTAACATATTTATTTAATTCCTATACTTTTCAAGGTTCTTTTTACTTATTTAGAAAGTGATATTTTTAAAACTTGTTAATAGCCAAGGAAAATGTTCTACAAGTATTTAGAACAAATGTTGTATGCATTAATTTATAGATTAGATTCTTTTGAAGTATATTAATTAAATCAACTATTTGTTCTTGTTAAAACTAAAAATGACATAAACAGTAGCAAATATAAACTACATTAATTTAATTATAAATTTACTATAGACATTCTGCAATTGTACATTTTGCCTTTCAATTGTGTCTAAATATAGTAATTAAAAGAAATGTATAGATATTACTTGTTTTTTAATAATTAAATATTTTCTAAGCCATAAGTTTGCAAAATTGTTAACTATAGAAATGTCAAGTTATTTCTGCTTGTCATTGCTCTGCTCACGGTTGACTGCTAGTGCTACATCCTATAAGTTGGCTGAATGCCAAAATTTCTTGTTGTATTAAGCATGTTCAGCCTTCTACCTCTACTTCTCTGTGGAGATTGGTATAAATTAATTTTTGCTTTGTTTTTGCAGAGGAAGGAATATGTCAAATATGCTAAAGTGTTTCCACTGGCTAATACCCTGGACTTCAAAGTACCTAGCAAATGGTATAGGCGAATTGTTGGCTCTTTGGAAATAGTTTGTGGACTAGCCATGGCCCTCATTCCTAGTTGTATGTTCCTTTGTTGTTAAATTTAATATTTTTAACTTTGCAAAAACTTATTTTTAAATCTGTAAAATTTTATATATTTCATATTTATATATTATATTAAACATTTTGAATATTAAATAATTTGTAAAGTTTGTTTAAGTTTTATGAAAATATAATGTGGAAAACAATAATATAACTTTTTTCAAGCTGTATTAATAGTATTTAGCTGTTTTGGCATGTAAGACAAAATTTGCAAATACTGGTTTATATTTTTATAAAGTAATTAATTTAAACCCATATCGATTATTTTTTAAATTATAATATTGTTATATTATTATAATATTGTTATATATAGATATATAATTAAAATTCTACAAAATATTTTAACAAATGAAGTAAATAAAGATGTGCATAGTCTTTACTACAATTATCATAAATTCTCTCAAATAAATCTTTAATCATTTTCATTTTTCAGATAAAATAAAAAATGCATGTAATGGGGTACTCCTATTATTAATGTTAATGGCTGTTTATTCCCACTACATGGTTAATGACAAATTTGAGAGAATTGCACCAGCATTGGTTAGTATATGTATCTATTTCTATTGTTTTTATTGAATGTAATTATCAATTTATAAATATACATTTTACAAATTTTTATAACTTTTGCAGGTATTTTTTTTCATGCTGACTGGACGTCTTGTGATTGACTGGCAACTACGTAGGAAAAATAATCTAGCTGCAACAGCTAATGGAGTAGATGATAAAACAAAAAAGCAAGACTGAAATTGTTGCTAAATACTTTAAATGCACAATGCTCTTAAGCCAATTAAACATGTAAGTTACATGAAAAGAGCACTTTTTACAATTTTTAAGTGCACAAAAAGTGATACATTTATGACGACGTCTCGTTAAATGGTGAATAAAAATGAGACAAAATAAAAAATCTAGTCACTTAGAAATTGCCTATGAAAAGAACAAAGAGCAAACCTTGTCCTTATTATACATTCACGAGAGCGTTATAATACAGCTTTAGTATAAGTGACCAATGAATGGAATTAATTATAGGCTTTTTATAGAAGAGAATAAACTCATTGCCAAAATGACTCAAACCGAAAATCAGTCTAGTCGAAGATATTTATACGTTGCGGCTTTGAAAATATTTGTATATCGATTTACATTTAAAAATGCACTGTGAATTTCTAAAAATAACACTCAATCGATGCATTGCAATAATATAAAAAAATATTGTAATTCTATAATTGTGATTTGATATGTTTCTGTATTTGTGACAATTTCTAAATTGGTAAAACTTAGATTTAAATTTGCGATTGAATAATTGTGTTTTTTCGTTTTGTGATTTTAATTATTCCAAGTATTTTTTCCCATTATGGTAACTATAGGCAAGTCAATACTGAACAATACTAAAACAATGTTCCTCAATGACTTGAAGTAATAACAATTAAGAATAACATGTTCTTTTGAATATCATATCCAAAACTAGGTGCTACTACAGTTTTTACACATAAACAAGAAAACATACATGTTAACATGCACATTTGTATACATAAATAAAATCAAATAAAAACAATGCACAATCGCGTCTAGTAGATAAGCACAATTGAAGTGACGTGTAGAAGTATTTTAATCATGTATGAGTCTTTATAGATATTTTTAACAAATTGATTTCAATAATGTAATTTATTTGTGTAATGTAATATAATGGCGAAATGTTAATTATTGGCACCAATAATTTAATCAATTTGGTGGGTGACATGAACGAAATCAAAGTACCTAAATTAATTTATTTCATACAAATATCTTATACTTGCAGTCTTTAAAATTTTGAAGAAATGTTTGCTCGGTTCTTATAATTAGATTTTGATTTATTTATAAGAGAATGTTATTTGCAACTTACAACTTAAGTTGTACAATGTGTTCATTCAATAAAAAAGTTAAGGCAAAACTTAATGTTTTCAGTTATTTATTTAATCCTTGCAAAATTATTATAAATTACCGAGAAATATATATTTTATTACACATTCAAACTTACTTAATCCTAAATCGTTTTATTTACATTTATTTTAAAAAGCATTAAAATTATTATTTTTTTAAAAGCACTTGTTAGAAAGTATCTGTTTTATATCTTATAATAAAGCTATACAAGCGTAAATAAACATTGATTTTTGTGAGTTTTTATGCAAATTAAAATGCCATTTGCATTTGTAAATTCTTTCTTCAAACAGGGTCTTCTCCTGTTGTTAACAAGTGTAAAGCTTTTCTTAAATTACTAACTGCAGTAGGCACGTCGTCGTAATTTAAAGCACTACCGGCCCATTTTATGTATTTTTGAGCTTTTCCTGATTGTTCAACAGTCAATTCAATTCCACCTTTAAAATATATTTTACATTGTTTTTCATTGTAAAAGTAATATAAATAAAATTATTTATGTTTATATACCTTCAGATGCTATAGTTGAAGTTTTATCTTCATATGAAATTCTGTTATTAGCTCCTGGGTTGGTTGGTGTTGGTGCTGGATTGTATGGATGTGGTTCTAATGAAAAAAATAATTAAAAATACATATAAAAATTGTATAAAAATTTAATAAATATATTTGTTACTTTAATTGCTGGTGATATTTACATTTAGATATTTAGAAAATAATGTGCTTATTCACAGGTTGTTATGTAATAATTATTTTAGATAATAAGTAAAGTGATGAAAGATTAATTTTTTAAATCATATAAATTATTTAGTTGTATATTAAACAATATTTATAAATATGGTATGATTTATGCTATCAAGTAAAATATATAATTTTATTACAAAATAACACAGATAATTTTTAGTAGTAAAAAAAATTTTAATGCATTTATCATATGATGTTTAAAAATAAATAAAATGGCATGCATGTATTGTTATGCTTGTATTTTTATTTATATTATCTAAATTTACCAGTCCCCTCATTATTTTCATCTCCCGGATTATCTTCCTTTTCAGCTGTTTAAAATATATTAAGTACATATTGACTTTTATTATAAAGTACATTTTATTAATGAACTAATTATTATTTTAAAAAAATTTACAAGTATTTAAAACCAGATAAATAGAACTGCTGTTACCTGGTACTGAAGGAAAATCAAATGCTCCCATAGTAGGTGGAGTTGGTTGCATTGGAATCATAGGCTGCATTGGCATTGTAGGATATGGTACTGTAGGCAATGTTGGCTGTACAGATGGTTTTTCAGGATCTGTTATAAAATATTATAATAGTTGCATATTGATATGTGTCATTACATAGTATAGGTTATTGTTAACTATTGCAATTGAAGCTCAATGCTGTGATTTATTAAAAAAAAAGTAAAAAGCTTGGTGCATATGCTCTTGCATTTGAAATTTATAATTTCCTTAAAATTACCAGATTCCTCATTATTTTCATTATTTTCATTATTCTCATCATCCTCATTATCCTCATTATCAGCTGTTTAAATAAAAAATGTATTGCATTTTATATTTATATGTAAATTTTTAACTTTTACATTGACTAAATCATATAATTGAGTGAATATAATATAATATTTGTTTTAAAATATTTGATAGTATTAAACTTTCAAAGGTAAGAATAATTTTATCCAGGTATTTTAAAATTTATTAATTTTCGATTTTTGTATTAATAAATATAATGGAAGCAAAAATTACCTGAATCATTGACATTCTCATTAGAATTGTCTTCGTTATCATTCACAGGTCCTGGCTTTGGTAATTGACCATTTTTCAAACAGTTATGAATATAAGCTGCTTTCCACTTAGCATACTTTCTGTTTTGGATAGCTTCATCGCTCAAATCTCCAATAGTTGTAAGAACATCATATAAAAGACCAGCTGTATAAAAGCTTTGTACTACATTTTTACCAAAATTTGAAGCTCTATCGTTTTTATCAGCATAAAGAAATAGTTTCAATGCCCAATTTTCAATGTGAGCTTGAGCAGCAACATTATTTGTAATAGCTTCATTATCGGTATTTGCTTTCTTAATAACTTCTAGCCAATCCATCAATTTTGTAAGAAAATTTGTTTCTTCCGTAGTTTTAGTAGATAATTTAAGACCAGTTTGGAGAGCAAATAATCGACCTAATAAACAATAAAATTAATATGAAAGTAATACATATTTCCAATAAAATATATTATTAAATTCTATAGTAAATCAAAATTAAATCAAATGCAATGTTTAAACTTACACCAGTAACTGACAACTACATCTCGCTGATCATGTTCATTTGCAGTTTTTAAATAAGGTTGTATGCTCTTTAAAGGCGCTGGAATTTCAGGTAATTCTGGACCAGCCATTTTTCACTGTTTACTTAATACTATTAGACAGAAAATATAAATTAATAAAAGTTGAGTATTGAAAGATTGATTTGAGATTTGAGAGTCGGGTACCCAACCCATATAAATCCCCGTATATATATATAAAATATATCAAGTAAGGTTATTTAGAAAAGAAAAACATACCAACTTGAGACTTGAGATAAATTAATGGGAACAGACGAACAAGTGCGCAATAGAGGGATTTTGAGATAAGAAATGAGAAATTGATTGAAACTGAACCAAAGGATTATTATCATATGTTATCATGTGGCGCGCGCTATTCCAGAGGTTATGCGTGTGTGAAGACAAAAATTTTGTTAGCATTCAATAGAAAAAATGTATGCTATCTATAATAATTAATAATGCAAAAATGAATTGTTAAAGAATTATACTTATATATTGATTTTTATACAAATGGACATTTACGACGTTTACTGAAATCGTCAATTACTCGTGAGCTGCCTTAATAACAAAATATGGATCAACACATTTCTGAAATTCAATTATTGTTACAACAAAAGGAATTTTATGAACATGCAGCAAGATACTGGGAAAAAATACCACCAACGATTGATGGAATGTTGGGAGGATTTGGTTTTATTTCAGACACAGATATTGTTGGTTCAAAACAATTTTTAAAATCACTGAGACAGGTAAAATATATATATTATACTATAATTCTTTTACACATGGATTTTCTGTTTTAATATATTATATAAAGATAATTGTTTTCAAAGATTCCTGATTTGTTTTTTGAAAGGACATATGCTCTCGATTGTGGAGCAGGTATAGGCAGAATAACTGGAAATTTATTAATCAAGTATTTTGATAAAGTTGATTTAGTAGAACAGAATCCAATATTTTTAGAGCAAGCCAAAACTTATTTAAAAAATACTTTAAGTAAAGTTGGAGAACTTTATTCTGTAGGTAAGAATCAAATTTTAAATGTTTAATAAATATAAAGTTTAGTATATATTATATTTTCTAATATTACAATTTATGAGAAAATTCTTTCAAATGTTAAATCAAGGTTTGCAAGATTTTTGCCCTGAACCAAAGAAGTATGATGTTATATGGTGTCAGTGGGTGCTAGGTCATTTAAATAATGAAGATTTGATTAAGTTCTTTCAAAACTGCAGGTATTTTTTAATTAAATTTAAATTCATTTAATTTTATTAGAAATACCAGAAAGATATTTCAATATGTAAATATAAATAATATTAATTTATGTAGGCGAGGTTTGAAAGAAAATGGTATTGTGGTTGTTAAAGAAAATGTTACAAGTAGCAATAAAGTAGAAATCGATAAAGAAGATTCTTCTATAACTCGACCATACATGGATTTGATTAGAGCATTTGAAGATTCTGGATTCCAGTGTGTTAAAGAACAAAAACAGTATCACATGCCACAAGGCCTTTATCCTGTCTATATGTTTGCACTGAAACCATGTGATAAAAACAATTGAAACCATCCCAATACCAGAGAATATAGAAGTACGGTGGCTTATATATATATATATATTATATATAAGCCATCATAGTTCTATATTCTCTGTCAATACAACATAAATATTTATATTTTTCATATTTTACTATTGTACTAAAAATAATAATTAGGATCAATTCAAAGTAATTATAGTATTATTCAATTACTAAATTATTCATGTTAATAAAGAAAGCATTTTTTTAAATAAAATTAATGTTTTAATTATTAAGTATTATACATCTCTAAAATGTAATATTCACATGAAATTTATTTTTTTAGGTAAGTTTGGTTAAATAAATAAATAATTGAAGTAGAAATTTTATATGCAATACAATAACTGCATTCAATAAATATACAATCACATAAACATTCAAATTTATCACAATTTAAGCATACACAATTAAAATTTTAAAAAAAATTAACGGTTTGACTTAGCATAAAAGTGACGTTTAAAAATTAAATAATTGTAATAATTATTATATAATAAGTTACTAAAATTGATCTATTTTGGTCTTATTTTCTCATAGAAAAAATGCTGGTTGGCATCTTGCATGGAAGCATTAATAAGTCGTTTCTTCACTGCATGAAATTGAGATAGAGCATAGTTGTAAAGTTCATTTTCCATTTTCCATACAATTGATTTTTGAATTTTCTTTACTGTTTCTGGAAGTGGATCACTTTTTTGAATAGTCTGACGTAAATGTGATTTCTTATCTGCATACAATAAAATTAATTGTTGAGAGAAAGTGCATACATTATCAAATATATATTATCTAATGTAGTAGTAAGTAAAAAATTACTTACTATTTATGAAGAGATCATATGCACCATTAAAAAAACGTGGTAAAATTGATTGAAGAGTTAATATAAAATCTGATAATTCTTCAGTAACACCTACTAATAGGTAGTGTTTCTGTAAATTACGTTTTGCTTCCTCTAGTGCCCATTCATTACCAACTTCCCTAAACAAATACATTATTTTTAATTATAAAAGGTAAAAAACTAAATTATTTTTAAATTGAAAAGAATATTTACCAGCAAGCTGGATTATGTCCACAGAGGAAAGGAATTTGAAGCCACATATTATTAGGATCACAATCTGCTTGTCCTGCATCGATACACTCGTCAAAAGTTTTAGTATCACCATGTTTTCTTCTTATTAAGTGAGGTCTAAAATTATCTCCATATCTTAAGAAATAATAATATGAGACAAACCTGTCCAATGGTTTGCGCAATAAGTTTATGTACAGTGGACTACTCTCTAGGCCAAATCTAAAAAAAATTTCAGAATTATTGTGTTGTATTGTAGATATTTTAGTTTTGATAAAAAAAATTAATAACTTTCGGAAGTCTAAAAAAGCCATATGTCCATGATAAAAAGCTGGTTTAATAGAATTCCATTTAGTTATATTATGAACAAATTGTACCTAAAAAATAATGCAATTATTATTTGTATTTTGGCAGAATATACAAATGACATATTGTAACTTTTAAAAATAAATAAATAATTATAAATTTGTGCATATATTTTTAAGTACTCACTTGATTAGGCAAAGTAAGAGTATGCATATTGTTAGTTATGTTTATGTGTAGTGCATGATATTTATTTTTCTTGCACAAATCGTATACAACACCTACAAAACTAGTTGAACCTGTCTTGGGGACCCTGTTGTATATCACAACATAGTTGTCATTATCTGGTATCGAATGTATTTGTGGTTGTACTTCTGGTAAAGGGTTACTTTTGACCTCTGATTTAAGTTGAAAAATGGCATTTTCTGTAATAAAATAACATATTTATATTAAACTTTTTTTAATTACATCAAAGGTATTAAAGAAAAACATTCCACTAACGTAATTTCTTATTGGTATCGTCTAAATAATTTATCCTTAAAATTTCATAAAATATAATTATAGCAAAAATTATTATTAACATCCATTGAAATGAAAAGCTTCTAATTAACATCGTACTCCGTCATTTGAGAATTTTTTGTTGACTCCGACTAACATAACCTCTTAATTCGCGCCTAATGTGTTTTTGTGTGCGTTACACTACTCAATACTCATCTAGTCATCTCTTGTACTCTGTGTCATACACTGATACACCGCATATCACGGGTTTACTATATACAGATATACTCATATCGGACAGCTGAGGCAGCACAGTATCTATTTCATTTCTTTACCTTTACCTGCATTTGTAGAATAGAAACAAAACAAGATTCCAAACAATGTTTAAACCTGTTTAAATTGAACACGTACTTATAACAAATTTTTACAAAATTTTGTTAACATATATTAATTTCATGGTATTATTATAATTATTTAATTTGAATAAAAAATAGGCAACAGTAATCAAAATAATGCAGAATATCATAAATAAGATATTTACTGTTCATTTATTTATGTGCTTACTGAGTCACTGCTGATATTTACCAGTGTAAACACATAACTGACATTTGAACATACAAGTACTTATTGTAAGTTGCTTCGTGATTTCTTGATGTGAGTGTTCTGTAAAGAGTTTTTCTTCTCTCTTGTAGCATTTAAAGAAGAAGACTGATTTTCTTACTGGTTTTAATTACCTATATGAAACTCAAATAATTTTGTTATTGTAGGTACAATATTTTATAATAATTGAACATTTTTCAAAAAATATCAAATTGGAGATGCTGTAAGAAGAGTGTTTTAACAAAATTGTATAATATAAAATTAAATGCGTGAGGTATATTTTTACATTGTAAATAATTAAATAAGTTTTTAATTTACTTTTAATTAAATCATATGAATTTATAGGTATGTACAGAGAAGAAAGTTTTAATTAATAATGTATAGGTGACATTGAAAGAAGTTGTGAAATTGTATAGTTTTAGTCTACAAAGATAAATAAAAGTCTCTTGTTATAAAAAATATTGAAATGGCTGAATCCAGAAGAATAAGAAGTAAAAGAGACAATAATGAAGAGTATAAAGAAAAGCCTGTAGGAGAAGAAGGTGAATGCAATTTACAAACACCATTAATGTTTTCTCGATGTAGTTCATTAGGTTCTCTAACTAGTATTGAACAGCATTCAGTTAACGATGATTGGAGTTCAGTTGTAAGTGAATTTAGTCCTAGAATCAGTAGAGCTGCATCTCCAAATGAATTATCAGAGTCTTCTAATAAATATAAAAATCAAAAAAAGTCCTCAAATATTCATTTGTCAAAAAAAAATGTACCTGACAATATATCATTTCATTATGATACAGCCTTTAAAAAACCACACTTTCTAAAGCACAGTGTTTTTGAAGATGATATAGCAGCTTTTAAAGATGAATCCACTCCAAATCTCCTATCAACTGCTGCTAGTAGCTTGAGTTCGTTGACCATTGACGACGATGATTATAGTACTAATGTATCCCCTAACAAAGCAGGATTAGTTAAAAGGAAAGGAAATATACAGGAACAATGGCGTCAAGAACCTATTGGAGCTGTAAGCGAGCCAGTACATGTTTCAAATACATCAACTGAATCTAAAATAACTTCTCGTAGTCAATTTGATAAATTTTCTAATGTTAGAGTTACTAAATGTTCTTATCCATTGTATGAAGAGCAGTGTTCTAAAGAACAAGAAAAAAGAGCTAATAGTAATGTATACAAGACTATGTGTACCAAAAAATCTACCTGGAGTTCATTGACAAATCAGTATTGTAGCGAAATACCTGATACTCGAGTAGAAGCTGATGGTATTGACTCGCAAGAACTTTCTTATACAACACATTTACATATTCAGTTGAAGGATAAATCTAAAACTGTACAACAAACTAAAGAAACATCATCAAACAAATGCAAAGCAGAATCAGATTTACAAAACAGACTTAAAGATAGAAAAAATGATAAATGCTATAAACAAGAAGAATCAATTGATTTTCATAGAAATAGTAATGAAATGTTTTTAATGGAAGAAAATAATGAACTCAATGCTTATGAAGAACAATTGCTCGATCAATGTATAAGAAAAGGAATGGCGAAAGTAACTAAAAGAAATATGGGTGACATCAGGCCGTTTTGTTGGGATGTTAATCAAATATGTCTTACTACAAGAGCAATGTTCAAAAATCATGATGACGATATTTTAAAAGAAAGAAAAGAGGAACGTAATAAACGACGTTTGTATAAAAAAACGTCATCAAAACGATACAATTCGTGAACCAAATAATTGACAACGTATATATATATTATAGTTCCTATAAATCTTTTAGTAATTTAAGTGCCTTCCTAAAATTTGATGATAACTGTTTTGATACATTTCACATATAGGAAAATAGAAAGAAATTATATATATATATATAATAGAACACATTATTAAATTTTATACATTTTTATACAATAAATGAAATTTTATTAATATATTTAGATTTTTATTAACCATGTCTAAAATTAAAAAATCCTGAATTCTTCCTTTCACTAATTTGACATGACGCGGTTTACGTACCCAAGGATTGACCGCATTATATAGGTATATTTTAGCCTAAAAAAATGTGCAGTTTCATTTTTATGCACATAACAATATACTTATGTTGGATACGAATAATGATAATAAGTTATTATATTATTGAACATCATTTATTTATTTATTAAAATAGAAGAAATTTTATATATCACTTTTGTGTAAGTACAAAATACATAAATCCGATATTTATAACTATTAAAAGAATTAAAAATAATATGCAATAATAAAAAAATTGCCATTGAATATGAAAAGCCATATATGTAATGTATTATATAAAAAAAATAAAATTTAATTAATTATATTAAAAAATTATCCACAGGATTGAAAATATCAATATAAGATGTCTTATTATAATTAATTTTTGGACAGATTCCTTAATGCATTTTATAAAAACTCTCTCTTTATAAAAAGTACAACATTTAGGAATTGCAAGTAACTCGAAACATTTTTCTAATAAGTTTTAATAAAGCCGCAAATGTTATTATTTCAAAGCATGCTTTACCAAAAAATTTCATCCCAAAATAAATAATGCCAATAATTATAGATTACATATACAAATCTTATTAGCGGAAAAAATAGGGATCGTTATTACCACATAAAAACTACTTTTTCCCAAAATTTCAAGTTATTTAAAAGTTTTGCGTATCCGAAAGCGTTTGCCATACAAAACTCATTTTTTCAGTTTTTAATTTTATTTATCATAAACTAATCAATACAGTGACATAAATTTTGTTCTATTTAAAATTTGTAATTTTATATTTACTTTTATTATTTTAAGCTCATTCAACCGATTTGTATCAAAGATATAACAAATTTTTTAAAAATCAGTTTTTTAATAACTTAAAAACTAATGGAGATAATTTTAAAACCCCAATTTGGGAGCGAAGATTTTCTTAATCTCTACAATAAAAATCGAAAATTGGCTATAAAACAAAGAGTAATACATAGATTCAAAAACGATTTTTTCCCCGAATTGGGAAAAAGGGAAGAAAAGTTTATGCCCGCAGCGATATTGTTCCAGTAGTTAAAAAAATGCAGCAGTATATGTACACACGCACATAAGCGCGCGAACACACTGCGGACGTTTGCTAAAACACGTTTTATGGACTCTATAGACATCTCAAAACATACTTTTAACATGTTTTTGAGAAATCGAAAAATTTTACTATTACAAAGATTTTTTACGAGGGAGTAAAAATATATGTAATATATAATTATATTTTTTTATATTTATCGTAACATAAATAGTGTAATATATAAAAATATTGCATATATATAAAAGTATGTGTGTGTGTGTGTGGATACTTATAAGTATATTTCTACATAATATACGAATTATAATATTCTAGATGTAATGAAATTAGATTCACTCGTTTAGTTTTATATCTTTTGACATTTGTTTTGCAAAGTTTGTACACAAAATAAACATTGTTTTGTGTTAATTATTGTATAATTAACGTTAATATTTGCAGATTACATACAAAATGTTGTGTTTTAAAAACTAAATCAACCTCTAAATTTAAGTAAATCTTGTAATTTACACAAAGTGGCATAAGGTATATTATATATATTTTAAATTTGTAACTTTTGTAATGTAATAAAGTTTTGAAGAAAATAGCCTTTTTTTTAAAATCTAAATATTAAAAACTTTTATAGATACAAAAAATGATAAAGAAAAAATGTCCCTTTTATTCGTAGAACGAAAATGTTTTAAGTAAGTGCAAAACAAAAAATTTTTTATTACCTGTATTTTTTTTAAGTACAATCATCTTTGAAAAAAATCAACCTGCAGAGGTAAAATATACAGTTAATAAAAATTTTTTTGTTTGCTCTACTTAAAACATTTTCGTTTCTACATATAAAAGTGACATTTTTTTCTCTTTATCATTTTTTTGTATCTATAAAAGTTTTTAATATATTTAGATTTTTATTAACCATGTCTAAAATTAAAAAATCCTGAATTCTTCCTTTCACTAATTTGACATGACGCGGTTTACGTACCCAAGGATTGACCGCATTATATAGGTATATTTTAGCCTAAAAAAATGTGCAGTTTCATTTTTATGCACATAACAATATACTTATGTTGGATACGAATAATGATAATAAGTTTTGCCATTGATATGAAAAAGCCATATATGTCTGATTATATAAAAAAAATAAAATTTAATTAATTATATTAAAAAATTATCCACGGATGAACATATCACATAAGATGTATTATATAATTAATTTTGGACAGATTCCTTTATGCATTTATAAAACTCTCTCTTTATAAAAAGTACAACATTTAGGAATTGCAAGGAAATCGAAACTTTTTCTAATAAGTTTTATAAAGCCGCAAATGTTATTATTTCCAAGCATGCTTTACCAAAAAATTTCATCCCAAATAAATAATGCCAATAATGATAGATACATATACAAATCTTATTAGCGAAAAAATAGGGAGCGTTTATTACCACATAAAAACTACTTTTTCCCAAAATTTCAAGTTATTTAAAAGTTTTGCGTATCCGAAAGCGTTTGCCATACAAAACTCATTTTTTCAGTTTTTAATTTTATTTATCATAAACTAATCAATACAGTGACATAAATTTTGTTCTATTTAAAATTTGTAATTTTATATTTACTTTTATTATTTTAAGCTCATTCAACCGATTTGTATCAAAGATATAACAAATTTTTTAAAAATCAGTTTTTTAATAACTTAAAAACTAATGGAGATAATTTTAAAACCCCAATTTGGGAGCGAAGATTTTCTTAATCTCTACAATAAAAATCGAAAATTGGCTATAAAACAAAGAGTAATACATAGATTCAAAAACGATTTTTTCCCCGAATTGGGAAAAAGGGAAGAAAAGTTTATGCCCGCAGCGATATTGTTCCAGTAGTTAAAAAATGCAGCAGTATATGTACACACGCACATAAGCGCGCGAACACACTGCGGACGTTTGCTAAAACACGTTTTATGGACTCTATAGACATCTCAAAACATACTTTTAACATGTTTTTGAGAAATCGAAAAATTTTACTATTACAAAGATTTTTTTACGAGGGAGTAAAAATATATGTAATATATAATTATATTTTTTTATATTTATCGTAACATAAATAGTGTAATATATAAAAATATTGCATATATATAAAAGTATGTGTGTGTGTGTGTGGATACTTATAAGTATATTTCTACATAATATACGAATTATAAATATTCTAGATGTAATGAAATTAGATTCACTCTTTTAGTTTTATATCTTTTTGACATTTGTTTTGCAAAGTTTGGTACACAAAATAAACATTGTTTTGTGTTAATTATTGTATAATTAACGTTAATATTTGCAGATTACATACAAAATGTTGTGTTTTAAAAACTAAATCAACCTCTAAATTTAAGTAAATCTTGTAATTTACACAAAGTGGCATAAGGTATATTATATATATTTTTAAATTTGTAACTTTTGTAATGTAATAAAGTTTTGAAGAAACTATTAAGCTAATAATTTAGAAATAATTGTGATATGGTTCGTATATTTTTCTAGTGAGTTTGTAACTACAATGGCGCTTAAGCTCAAAAATGATTTAAATTTGTTATCGCGGTTATATAATATTATTCTCGAAATCGCGAAGTTACCGTTACACGAAGTTGTAGCAGCGTGCAACAACCTTTTGTCAGCGAATAATTCCAAACACATTCTGTAAAGCTGTAATTGTTGATTAACACATTTTACAAATGAATCACTGAATTGTAAAATAAAATTAATACATCGTTGTCAACTACACGTAAGTATTAAAATTTAAATTATTCAAAAAACAAATTCGTTGTTACTTTGTTAATCGAACATAATTTCATAAAAACTTTGAATTGATTTTGTTCTACTCCTATTTTATAGTTTATGTTACACACAATGTTACATCAAATATTATAAATGTACGAGATTTATTTAATGACTGTAGCATAAAAGGTATAGTTTAATAATATTTTAATTATAATTTAGCAAATTATATCTGCATTTATTCATTTCAGACTAACGAAACGAGGAATTATCTTTTCAAAAAAATTATTTTTAACCAAAATTAACATGTTTCGATGTTAAATGAAAATAATAATGTTATTTCACGTGTTTCTAATTATTCTCCAATTTTAACTACGAGTTTCTAGTTCTTCAATTTGCCCGGATAAAAAATTAATTTGCACACAGCGAAAAGTTTTTCTTAAATTTTTTTATCTCAATGGAAGCTGTAAATTATTTTTCCCATTGATTTTTCTGTGAAATTAGAACGCAAAACTAATTGCTTTTTTCCCCCGAGAGTACGAACGCATATTTTTTGTTTTAATCATTTTGTAATAAGATAATAATATTTTAATCGTATTTGAATAATATTCTTAAACAATACATGAGATTATACGGTACTCATTTATCTGTTAATATTACCTTTCTATATATATTTTTAACGAGAAAGCAAAACTTCCGAAGATAGCTGCAATTTGATTTGACATTAATTAACGAGGTATAATTATACGGTATCATTAACACTATATTAGTATGCGTAAAACCGACAATTCAAGATTAAATATTTAAGAGCTTAGCTTATATTTTACCAGTACAATAAAAGTACACAATTAAATGATTATTACAATGAAATCGGGACGCGTAATATTATATTATTGTATTAACACCAATGATTATAATAATAATTATTCTTCGTGTTACATACATGTACGTTATCTTAATTATAAAAACTAAATATTTATTTAAATGTATAAATCAACACACAATTATAACTACATTATTGTAATATAAAGTTCAAATATTGTCATATTTACTTTCGTAGCTTTCGATCAGTTTTAATAATTGAAATTTACATTGTACATAGTAAGCAAAACTTTTATAATTTGTGGTCTAAATATTATTGATAGAGAAGCTCAAACAGTTTACTCCGTACACCGTACTGGTTGCTGCAGAATAAGCGTGATCGTTGCAAATAAAGTGTTTTTATTATCTTTTTCAACTTGTCGTAAATTTAAACTGTCCGTAAAATGTAGTTAATAACAAATAATTTAAACTTTCATTAATTTTCAATTAACTGTAATATTTATATTTGTTTCTATGATTTCCTTCACAAAATAATCTATAATATAGGTATATTTATCAGAAATGTTCAAAGCATTAGAAAATTGTTTTCAGCAAATCCGCAATAAGTATTTCACGTTTTTGTAGAAAAACGAATGTGCTGTTATTTAGAAATTGTCTAAATTTCTGATAGAACACAAATAAATAAAGAAAATAACGATTTAGCCGAAGGAAAATGAAGTTAAATTATATAAAAATACTTTGTATATGAATAGTTCGAGGAGTATGGTATACTAAAATACATACTTACAAGGAGAACATCATATGTATGGGAAACAGACCGTCCACAGCTTGAAGTATATGTTTTCTGATTTAAAAATATGTAGAAAGCCAGAGCCGCACTGCCTAACAATCGTTTTTTTAAAAGTTATACGCTATTAAAGCCAAATTTACAAAAAATAGAGACTTCACTTCAAACGCTTGTAACTTCTAAACTATCAAATATTGACATTCAAACCAAAGTTTAATGAAAAGCTGAGATAAAATAGATATAATTTCAAAAAAGCAGACGCTCAAATCCGTTGAAATGGAGCAAAGTTATAGCCGAATTAAGAATTAAAAGCAATTTTAAACAAAAATTGGGCAGTATACAAATTTTATTGATTTTTTTAAGCTAAATTTCTTTAAATTCTTAATTCGGCTATAACTTTGCTTCATTTCAACAGATTTGAGCGTCTGTTTTTTTGTATCTATTTTCTCTCAGCTTTTCATTAATCTTTGGTTTGAATGTCAATATTTGATAGTTTAGAAGTTACAAGCGTTTAAAGTGAAGTCTCTATTTTTTGTAAGTATTTTTAAATCAGAAAACATATACTTGAAGCTGTGCACGATCCGTTTCCCAAACATATGATGTTCTTCTTGTTAGTTCTGTATAAGCCGTTATGAACTATCAATTGTCTTCGAGATAGTTTAAAATGCTAGTGAATATTTTAATGAAATACAATGATAAACAAAATTATTGGAGTGCATCTCTATTGGATGTAAATGTGGAATCTACACTGGTTTATATATACACGTACGTACAAAATTCTGCACGCAGAGACGGACAGACGGACACATACATAAAGATTAAAGTAATATTGTTCACATGCACGCGATTGCAAAATTGCGTCTGAATTTAACCTTTGTTTGATATTACGTAGAAAAATACAGGTACCGAATAATTCATGGTTGGAAGTACAATACATCGAATACATCGAAGCATCCAATCAATTCACGTCCTCGAGGTTTCATCGGTAATACGTAATAGTCGTCGTACGTTTCCCTCGTCTCCCTCTAAAAATCTCATACAATTTGTCTTTTGGTAATCTCCCATAAAGCGACGACAAATAATCCATCATACATTGTATCGAGTATCAAAACAATTTGAGTCCAGCCCTCTTTTACGAAAATGTCGAGATCCACGGGTAATAATATTGACAGTGGTAAAATCGAGAAAGCTCGACGACTCTCTTCGATGAAATGGAGAGTGAGGGAGAAAGGCCGAGTGAGTTAACACGTGCGGCGCGCGTACCCCGGACTTGCGCAGGAGCTTGACAGAGCGTGGTCCAAACTATGCGAGATCGCGCCATCAGTTGCCGGGCGTCTGTCCTCCGTTCTTTATCGAACCTTGGGTTTGTACTCGCGCGATCTTGTACTACCTTCTATTATCAGGAAAACTATTTTCTATTCTCTCGGATTTTTAAAATGATTAATAAATTTGACGGTGGTGCGCGAGTTTTTGATTATATTTTTAGGTGTGACGTTTCGAATATCAATAAAATACGACTGATGGTTATCGTCTATTTATAATGCCTTGAATCGACTACTTTTTTAAGGTACATTCTTACTTTACCAACACTTAATCTTAATTACCTATATTATGTACGTTTTTCATTTTATCTCGGATTACATTTTTATACCGTCTCTACACTGAGAAAAATTTTTAGTAAAAGTTACAATACTGTCTAGTAAAAGAGTCACAGACTGTCAAAAATGAGAAAAATTACTATACTTTATAGTAAAATTTACTATAATTTTTGTAAATTTTACTATAAAGTATAGTAATTTTTCTCATTTTTGGCAGTCTGTGACTCTTTTACTAGACAGTATTGTAATTTTTACTAAAAATTTTTCTCAGTGTATATTATTTAACGTTATACTTTCTTACTTTCGTGTACAATACGCAACCCGTCAACTATAAAGGAAGAAGAAGAGAACAATACATATTATAATTATATTTTGCGATATAAAACAATCTATAATATTTTTCATTCGTATTTAGAGCCTTTTAACTCATGCATTCGACGACTAGATAACTGAGCTAACTTATCGAGCAAGTAAAAATTAAATTGTTGACACTTATTGAAACTGAGCGATCTTCATTAAAATTTACACAATATTTTCATCTTTTACGCAATTTGCATTACCATACAATTTTTCAAAATACAATTTTTTGTTTCTCGTATGTATATTTGTTACTACTAGCTCATGTACACTTTGAAACTTCGGCATTTTCCTACAAATCGATTGCTAAATCTTCAAATAGTAACTTATTCAATTTTAATAGTTGTTTTATATCGGTATCGCAATATTTCGCATATTTTCAATATTCTATTTTCAAATGTATGTTCAATGTTAACTAAATGAAAATTTTACTCAACTCTAATATAAATTTAATATGCTTGGAAATATTTAAAATTTTTTATAATAATAATAATTTAACCTTCAGCTAAAAGAAATACTTCTGGGTTAACTTTACATATAAATTGCAGAAGCATAATAAAAATAGAATATAAAAATGAATTATTTTTAGCACTTTGTATAAAGTAAAATATTACAACGAATATTGTAGTTTTTTTATTGAAAAACGTATGTGTGCAAATAAACGCATGATATAATAAACGTAAGAGTATATAAAAAATGTGTTTTAATTGAACAGAATCGAAGAAACAATATCGATAACGAGTTACGAATCACAAATAATCAAACTAATAAATGCAATCATCTCTAGAGAGGTATATTTATCTTTGAGATAAAATGAAATATTCATGGGGCGGATAATAAGACAATTTCCTAAGTGACATTGTGCGTCTTTTTTTCTTGTTCCAGAAAAACACCTGAATAAATTTGTAAATGTATATACGTAGAATGAGAGCAGGAAAACAGGATCGAAAATAATAAGAGCAGAAGATGACAATCTCCCTTCCGTCGCGCGAATAATCACGCTCACCCTACAGGAAGGTAAAATAAAACAAGACGAAAGACCGAGTGAGAGAGAAGAAGAAAGGAAGACAGGAAGAAAGGAAGAAAGGAAGGAAGGGAGGAAGGGAGGAAGGGAGGAAGGGAGGCAGGAAGGAAACATGGGAGGAACCCCCACGAGGCGCAAGTGAAGGGAACCAAGATTCAGTCAGACGCACGCTGGATGACGACGAACCGAGTAGGAGTTTGGAGTAATCAGCTCATCGGGTGTGCAAAGACACGGCTAGATTGCAGAAAATCACATAATCGATAGTCAGCAGCAGCGGCGGTGGCGACGGCGACGGCGACGGCGACGGCGGCGGCAGCGACAGTGGCACCGGCAACGGAAGTGTCAGTGGCAGTAACAGGGGCTCCTATTGCTTCCCATATACGCAGTCCACTAACGACTATTTGCACAAGTTCCCTATCTGAAGCGAGGGCAGCCTGTCTTACAGTGTCTTGTGTATACATACTCAGCCCGATGGAACGCGGACACCGCATTCCAATTTCGCGTAACTCGGTATTCACTTAACCACACGCTTGCCCTACGGCTCATCTCTTTTATTATTAATAAGGCATCGATCCTTTTAATAATAATCTCGTAGTCGCAGAACACTTTTTGTCCTCTGATTATTCTGATCTTCTGCTTGAAAATGCCGTTGAACGGTTCTAATAACGTGACTCTTGACTTTACAAAGTCTCCTCTAAATCCTTATTTCAATGACATATACCTGCTTATAATAGCGGTATACTCCTTCCTCATCGTATCGAGTTTGTTTGCCAATTTCGCGATGGTCTATCACATAATAAAGTATGATTTGCACAAAGAGCCAACCTGTGCGTTCCTAATCAACATAGCGATAGCCAACCTGATTCACTTGGTATTAGTTATGCCTCTCAGTTTGGCCGTTATGCTCATACAGTATTGGATTTTCGGCGAATTTATCTGCGTGTGTCTGCCTATGCTACAGGTTAGTGATAACATTAAATTGCTCTTTGAATAACCGTCAATTCTTCATTGTTTATTCTTCGTTTCATTTATGTCAATTATAAATACACATTTCAATTCATTGAAATAATAATCACAATTATTTATTCCTATTTGTTACGAGAAATTATTATTGTATTTATATTCATATATGAAATTTAAAAATTATTATACGTACCTATGGTATGTACTCGCGAAAGCTAATAAGCGAGAATATTCTATCTACGTTTTAAAGTTACTGGACTGAATATTTTTAATTTTTTTTCAAAAATGGATACACCGCCGACATATTGCATACAACTATAACGTTGCATAATACACTATTTATTTACAATATTATTGAATATCTATAAATAAGTTGTATTACTACTATGAGATCGATAATTTGAAAATACATAGGCGTTAAAATGTGTGGAAAAAAAACGAATTATTAATATAATATATAAAAATACGGTTGCTTGAATTATTCTTAAAATATGAACTATTAATTTTAAATGTATTATAGTCTACATATTAATACTTAATTTATTTTTACATATTTGTTTTATTTACATAAATCGTGTTGCCCATAATCGTAAATATGGAAAATCAGAAAACGTTGATATTGCCGTTAAAAATTATACCAATTTACTTATGCACAATGTGTATGTAGAGACACAGATATTTGCAATTGTGAAGATGAATCACGAAATTATAAATCTTTATCAAAACATTTCATAATTCATATTTATTTACAATAAAAATGCATTCGCTTATTAAAAATAATAATGTTATATTTTATTAAAATATTTGATAATTACCGTATAAAAGTAACTTACATTTTCGCTGTATGTGTTATTAAAATCTACATGAATACAACTTTTAAAATACCCTTTATTAATTACTTATTTCTCGATGGAAACATATATATATACACAAATATATTATATACACATATGTATACTTATTGATTTATTTATTTTTATTTAATATATGTGTGTGTGTATATATATATATTTATATATATTTATATATATTTATAAACCAAGCGACTTGGACTTTATCCGACAGTTAATACAGTTTTGAAATAGCCGAAGCGCATTATGCTTGAGTAAATTTGAAAAGACACGAAAACTCGCGAGAAAGTCTCGCAATATCTCGGGAGAAACAGGAGTCGATTTTATCCATAATCCACAATAGCAGGTGGATACATGACGGTCGTACGGATTTAAACGAAAATTCAAAGGCCATAGTCACCGGGAATTTTGGGTATTTATACGGGGTTTGATAGACTTAACAGAAAACCGTTACTCGCTCTTCCACGTTGTACATGTAAGCAATTAGAACAGTGAACGCACTCACCCTTGGTACACCAACTGAGAAGATGAGTTTTTAATTTTTGATTAACGGATAGACGATCGAAACACGTCGAGCAAGCGTGGAACGTGTTTAACGTACCGGAAATTGAAGTGTCGGGAAAAACTTCATTCGACGGATAAGCTTTTTTATTCTAAGGGGGATTCAGGTTCGAGGGGTTGGTCCGTCGTAAACAGAATGCTTTTCTTCGATTTTATAGATTTAATGCTGCTCTCTCACTCTCACTACCTCTCTCCCTTTTTCACTCTTCTTTACGATCTCTAAAGTTTCGTCTTAGATACTCTTACTTATCCTCACACACACACACACACACACACACACACAGACATACATATATATATGATTCCTTTAGCTTGTTTTATACGGTATTTGATATGAAACTCGTAAATCAACGATATTTAGCCCTTGATTTTAACAGTTACGATATACTATCTTGATCATAGTACTTAACTGTATTTGAGACCTTTTTTACGATGAAGATGTTAATTTTTCTTATAAATTTGTTTCATTGGTTAATAAAGTTACAAAATATAATTTTATGCGTATGAACAAGTACATTTTTACTGTATATCGTCAAAAATAGCGACTTGGATAATAATTCCTTTATGTGATCAATATATGTATATAAGTATTATAAAATTCTCAGCGAAATATAATGTATATTTTGAAATTAATCATATAATTTGCTGAGAATATTACATTATTTAAATACCTCTCTATAATTAACCGATGTGTAATATAATAAAATAACGTTAAAATTAAATTAATACTATATGAATTTTCAGCACCTTAGAGGGTTATAAAACGAAATGCACGATTCGCATAAATGTTTAAGTGTCGATAATAAATATTAAATCTTCATTAATGTTTGAATACCTCAAGCGGTTAACCGATCGTAATTGAATACGTATGCGCAGACACATAGATATTGCGTAACGTACTATACGTTCCATGTTCTACTAATCGCATATTCACGCACGTACTCGAACGTATACATGAACATGATGTTCCACAATCTCTTTCTGAATATGTTAAAAGAATCGTGTAACATTATCAATCACGCTATGTAGCCGCCATACGACAAATATATTGTCTTGTGTTACATTTTAGCTATTTGATCTATGTTTCTAAATTTACCCATGATTTTTATCCCCTATTGGTTATGAGCATAATAGTTACTTTAACAATTAATACATACTCCAAGTTTTTACAAGTCAAATTTTAATCACTTTTATATCAATTGCAAACTTTAAATATATTCTCGAAACTGTAATTATTTAATTTTCAAGTTAATCCAAAATTAACTATGCGGATATAATCTGTATGAGTATAAGCTTCTTACACATCGTTTGAGCATCATTCATAAACGTTTAACAGATCGAAAATACAATGGATTACATTTTTCAGTTTTTAACTAAAAATAAAATTTTAATTATCTAAAATGCGAAAAAAATTATTACATATTTGATAATATATAATACTAATGTCAAATAGTCTGTTAAACATTAATTTGTAGATGCGTATTCTTAAGTTTACCGTAATACTGTAGATTTGAGGAAAAACGACTTGTTAAATTTCTTATTAATACTTATTTAGTGGTAGTCTTTTGATTTAATTACTTTCGAATTAATATTCGTTTTCAATAATAATTGCGGATAGCATCGCACTAAACGTATATTTAAATCAATAATTTTAATGAATAGTAATCGTATCACGTTGATCATAAGATTTTCTGATCAAACCCAAAGTTCGAGGGACAATATTACCAACATTGGTTATTATAGTAGAATCTATTGTGTAGTCAGCGTCGATCTAAAAGTATGTGATGGAGTATGTAATAAGGAATGCCTTATATTCAAAATTAACGATGCAGAGACTTTACTCATATGAGAGCACAAATTCAATAATTTTTGTAAGAAAAGTAGTTACATAATTTATAGGAAACTCCTTGAGTGGTTGGTTACGTGTCAGTATTTACGTAATGAATATTTCCCCAACAAATTATTCACGAATGTAAAAAATGCGGTCAACATTTTCGTTAATATTTTTTAGCTTAATAATTTATAAAAAACGTGTAATATAATCAAACGTTTCCTCGCGTAATCAATATTCTTTTTTAAGATAAATTTTTTGAACCCATAATTTTTATTAGATTCATAGTATTTAATAATAACAAAATGTAATTGAAAGATTAATCTCAATAAATTATAAACTACAAATTTTTGTTGACGATGTCTCATTTTTTCCCTTATATTTTAATTAAATCGAAATGTATTCAATTAAGATGTATCTTCACTACACGATACTCAGGAGAATATATATAAAATTCAGAAATCGAATAAATTCTAATATTGAAGATACGTACACGATAAATGTATTTTATAATTTAATAAGTAACGCTTTAATCATTTTACATCTGTATATTATTTCAAAGATACAAAATCTATTGTCAGTAGTGTATGAATGAAATAAGTTCATTTTTATATATTTAACAAAATTATTACTGTTTTATGAAAATCTCTAATATACTGAGGCACTAGACAATTGAATAATAAGTCATTATAAAAATTGGTAAGAAAACGTACCGGAAAATTCATGTAAATATTTATATGATATATTTATTCTATTAAATGTTGGTAAAATGCGGAAAAAAGCATTCGTCATTAGCCAGAAAATGACTATTCTTTTCAAGCCAGTTGTTCCCTAGTAGAAATTGAGCATTTTAAGGTTAGACAAAATTTGTAATTTGATCATATTAGGATCATATTTTGAGCATTTTTTGCTAATTCGTCACTTTCTGGCTTAAAAATCGTTTCAATTATGCTAAAAATTCCACTAGGGTTACTTTCCAGTTCATTTTCGATATTTTAATATATACTAGGGTTAAAACGTATTTAAAGATGGTTTGAAATATACGTTTCAAAATTAGGAAATGATGTATTATCGAATAATTTAATGGTATCTGTATTTGAGTCTTCCATAAAATAGTTGAATTTGTCAAATAAATACCTTAAGGCCGCTGTGATTCGAAGCTTCGGAGCTCTAGATCGAACGCTTCGCTTCGCAACGTTTGTGATACTGCTTTTTAGTAATTATTCACTAATTTTTTTAAAAAATGATATTAGTTCAACATATAATTAATTCCAAGTATATAGTTGTACCAGATTAGATCTTTGTTAACCTATTATTTGGTTTTTCGAGCCAGATAATTGGGATATACGAGAAATTGAAAGTCTTGGGTATGAAGATATCAAGTGTAATAAACTGTGTGTCGAGTGGAACTCATTTAATGTGTGTATAAAAAATTGGTGTGTGCTTTAATTGTTAGTAAAAAGTGCAGTAAATTTTTTTTATTTCTTATTGTGATAGAAAATACACGATATTCTATGTAGAAACAATAAAGTCGAATAATTTAATATCGATAATTATTGTTTTCTATTATATTCAGTACGGTACTGAACTGAATATTTTATCATTTTTACCGCAACTGATCAAGGCGTTCAAATAAAATTTCGTATGATACTTTTATTTACCAACTCATTTAACACAAATTTGTTTGGATCTTTTATTTACGCATTTTTTCTATTTCTAGCGTTCGGTGCAAATACGTACGGCACGTTTACACGTAACATTTATGTTTCTGCAAGGGAAGGGTCCGATTTGTCGAAGGTTCATTCAAAATATGTGCGACATATCGAATTTTAAAAATTAGTATAGTTTTTTTGTTATTTCGAACCAAAAAATAGAATGATTATTATTTCGAAAGTAATAAAATCATCAGTTATTTTGTATTAGGTGGAATATTTCGAATTCCAAATAGTAGATCAATAATTTTTTACATTATTGTCTGTTATCAATGTGTTGATAGACAAATATTACAAAAGTTAGTTCTCTACACTTTAAAGTTCGAATTTTCGGAACAAATGTGTAAAAACTGAAGAAGGCATTACTTTCGAAATAATGATCTTTCTATTTCTCTTGATTCTAAATAATAAACATGCATTTATAATTTTTGACAAATCAGACCTCACCCATCTGCAAGAGGCCTTTCTACAAGTTATTTTACAAATATCTTTAATTATCAAATAATAAGTTACCTCTATCTTACAATGCAAAGTGAAATATGTGCAAATTTTATTATTTCTCATTATAGTGTGAGCTAATATAGTATTTGGAATCATTATCAAAATCAGAATTAATTAGGTTTATTACATAATTTTGAAGAGTGTAAAAATTAAAAGTTAAGATTATTAAACAAATGTGTTAAATTATCTTCAGTAGGAGAAGATTTAATTGGTGTAATCGAAATGCTACTATTCAACCAGTAAATACAGCGAAAATTATTTTATTTTGTGAGATAAAAATTTTAGTATTAATTAAAGAGGAATAACAATATTTAAATAATCATAAATTTTTCGAAATTAGTATAGCTAAATTTTACATATGGTAATTTGTAGGTATACATATTTAAATATGTAAAATTGGTATAATTCCTAAAATAATTATATTAATTATGAAAATTGTTCGTTTCAAAACAAATTTCGTAAATTTGATGAAGAATTCATAGTCAAGACAATAATTGATTCGTTAACTGTATATAAAAGTACTATTTTGTGATTGCTTATGAATTATATTTAATGAAATAAAAAATAATTAAAATGTATAATTAAAAATAAAATAACAAAAGGTTTTATTATTGATATCATCTAGAGTACAGAATTTCAAGTAATATTATCGTAATAAATAATGTTTATCGACTGTTATAGTTAAAATTTCTATAAGAATGTCGAACTGACATTAGGAAGAGAAATAAATGTGTTCTAGGAAGATTTCACGTCAAAAAATATATAATAGTGCATCAATATTACACATAAAATCGACTTAACCATCCAAGTGAAGTAAGTATACTTAATCAGAAAGCTCCTAAAACGTGCCAGGGAAGACAAGTGCTTGAATATGACCGGCACAGACTTTGGGAGGTGTGCACCTTGAATCTTGAACGATCCTCTACCAAAGTCGAAGGTGCGCACCTTTGGAATCAAGAGGTTTCAAGTGCATGTCCTCCCGAGGAAGACGAGTGGATTGACGTGGTGTATACACTTCATGCAAATAAGATAATGCCTTATTATCGATAACTTTGCAAGATAATGTCTGTAAAATGTAGCTCTTTAATTGTATCCGTATTTGTAGCAAATTCAAGTACCTACCTATAGTATCTATATCGTGAACTCGTTGTCTATTCTACTGTTGCATCGAGCAATATAAAATTGCAATAATCGAGTTGAAGGGAAGACGAACGTCTGTGCAAGGCAAAGTACCCCTGTCATTCACGGTCGAAAAAACCAAAGCGAGAAACATACAAGACGGAGCTTGAGTGTTACACTGTTTGATATGCGCCTTCCAAGATAAAGTTTGAACATACACAAGCCAAAGACTGACGATCGATTACGGACATCCACCCAGATCTTGTCACTGGAATCCTGGTTGTCCGATCTGATCAATAGATCTGGTAAAGGCCTTACTATATGATTGAGATGGAATTTTATCGACAATTTTTTAGTCGGATCCATTTATTTGAAACGAGTTATTTGATACATTATTACGTTTCAGAATATATTTCACATACTTTTACTTTTAGCATCAATTTTAGTTTCGTTTTGAATAATAAGGTGTCACAATGAAAATTCAAAAATTTGATGGCGATCTTGCTAATTTTTTGAAAAATGTCATTGGTATTTGTTTGGTAGGCAAATACAATACTTTTAGATATGGAATTACAAATACTGCGATACTACGGACGATTCCATATTAGTGTAATATCATATAAATTATAGTAATGTTGACATATAAATATAACCGATCTCTAAAATCGTTTAATCATTATTAAAATTAGTTGCATTATTGTAAACCAAAACAATACCGGAATTAGAATTGCTAGATATAATAATGACAACTTGAATCTCTTAATAATTTTGGAATAGATTGATACGATCGTTTTTACATTTCAGAGAAAAACCTTTTTCTGTAAGGGATATAGTATACCTCCATCAAAAATAAAATAATTTAATAGTAAGCTTGCAGATATCAAATCTGGATTTAAAGTGAGAACTACCTAAAATTCCTAAATTTTACTAGTTGGTAAAGAGCATTTTGTTGTCGTATACCGCTATTTCTTTCATTTTTAGTAATTTGTAATAATACATTTATGGTATACATATAATAATTATTTAAAATCTTGGACGTAAACCGCAACGTTGAAAGTTAAGATATGAATTGAGATATATTAACAGCTTAGTTGTAACGACGAAAAAACAGCGTGTCAACAGTAGAAAAGAGCATTCCATGCTATTAATGCAAACTATTGATTTTTTTATTTTTAAAAGAACTATTATTATTAATTCATCTTTTGCCTTAAAAAATGCTAGTATATTTATTTTATATAATAACTGTAAGTAAGACTTTTTTATATATTTGTATAATATACATGCATACAAACGTATTAAAAAGTTTTTCATGAATTCTTATCAAAATTTTTATAATAAAAATTATATCAAGTAAATGAACCACTTGAAAAGGGAAAGTATTTTTATTCGTATCTATATACGTAACACTATATATATATATATATATATATATATATATATATATATATATATATATATATATATATATATATATATATAAACTGTCGGGCAAATTAATCGATTAATAACGTTTGAATTTGTTTGTACAAATGATCGGTTATCTAGAAGTTTTTCTCGTAAAACGCGTTGGCGCATAAAATATGGATTTTAAAACATCACATGCCATGAACATTACTAAAGATTAACTGCCTTGCCAATTGCCGTTCGTAGAAATCAAGCCAAGGGCGGGCGTCGAGAGTTTATATCAACGATAGTTTTGTTATAGATCCAGAAGATTTTGGAAATCACCCAAGCTTGGTTAGAACACTTATGTTCAATATTTTATAGGCTTTATCGTATTCAACATTTATTGTTCATGTACAATCTTCCGGGATGTGAGGAAAAGCTGATCAAACGCTACGCATATAAATATTTAACGTCCTCTCTTCCCTTATTCTATACTTGGCTTCGGCATATTAAATTTATATTTTTTTTATATCTTTGATTGATTTATATCTTTTAAGTACCGTGTTTGTTATATAGAGTCTATGACAATTACATCTTCGTATATAATTTTGTAAATGCTATTTTAATTGCAATTTTAATAATCGTATAGGGTACAAGGTATCTCGTAGGTATACAAAATAAGGGGGAAAAAGAAAAAGAAAATTATTTTATTACCAAGCGATTTCTATAGACGCAATATCCTGAACTTCTTCATTAAAGGCAACTCGCTAGCGGGCGAATACCTACCCTCAGGGTCATTTTGTCGTGACCAGTCGAGAAAAATCCTAATCCTAGAATGTTGGAACGTTTCTTTTCTCTTGCTGGCGATCTTAAGGCACATCTGTTAATCCTTAACTTAATCACACTTTTCCAACACCTTACTTCTTGATTAAATTCGTATACGTGGTTCTTATTCCCTATCTTGGATAATTTCACGTTGTCAGCGGATGTTATATACCTTCATCAAACAATAATGCATCGATTAAACTGTATTATATCATTTTGGTACAACTCAAATCTTCTTATTCAAAAATTTCGAACTTTATTCCATTTAAACTGTCGATTAATTTACGTTACCGAGTAATACCTTACTTTAAAGTATATGCATTTTTTCGTAAACTTACACCTTCTTCAACTAAGAAAATCATAATAATAATAATGATAATGATAATGATAATGATAATGATAATGATAATAATATCAATACCGTTTCTTTCAAGAAAATTTGGACTCGCATTAATGTAAAGGTTCTTCTTGTTGAATGTATTTGCAAACGCTAGATTCACTGCACAAACTTTTGGCAATTTCAAATTGTTTATACTTTGTTCAGATTATGTAGAATTAACTTGTACACATATATACGAGGTAACATTAACGATGTTCATTGTCGCAAAGTCTGACAAGTTTTAGAATAGCGGCGCTTAATTAATTTGTTATCAATGTGGACTATGAATCCTGGGAAATGTATATAGTATGATTTTAGACCTTAATTCGTATACCTGAACTTACGATCGTGCAACAACGATCTTTCATATATAATACAAGTATGTACGAAAGAAGCGGAAGGTATGTCACGGGAATAAAATGCAAATCGGAACTGGTGTTTGTCGCGATAGAAATATTTATTTAAAATAGAATCCATCAGGTGTATATACCCCTTTCTAAAACAATGTCTAGATGCATTCTAAAAAAACGAGCAACAATTCGTTCGCTGACACTGAAACGATGTTACGCGAATGTGCGTACAACAAAGGCAACATTTTTAGAGGAACTCGTGCGTTGTTTCCCTTGAAAAACAATTCTTTTGATCATTTAGAGCGGAGTCGAATAATCAGAGTGTGTTTAAATTTAGGTTTACATTTACCGATTATTCATCTTTTCCACTCGCTTCGCTAAATATTCACCGATACGAAATAACATTGGCGAATAAATGATGAGTGAAAGAAGTTAATTTTTATCGAGACGATCAACTGTATATAATATACATATATTATGACGACATAAGATTTTTTATGCGAATATAATTCACAATACGCCCTTTGTTGAAATGCTGATATATGTAAATATTATTGTATCACACGTAAATTAATTGATAACTCTATAATTGCGCGTAAATAGTTACACAATCATCTGCAAAGACAACCGTTAATTATTAGTAATTTAGTGTACATAATCTAGTTTAAACAGATCATCAATTGCATAAATGTTCGTCGAATCAATTATTGGCCATAATCTTACCAAATTGAGCAGCATCACGTACAAGTTGTTATTTCGTATGGGTATTATATTAAAATATTATTTAAATTAATTTCGAGTCGCACAATGAGTCATTTAAGTATATGATACAAAATTCATAAAATATATTCGAAAAAATCCAAATATTTGACCCTTCTACTATTTTTCACTCAGGACTTTCCGCAAACTACTTTCTTTTGGTGAGAATTCGTTTTAACTAAACCAATAGTCCTTTATAAGTTAAAGAAATATACTTTCTATCTTTAAAAGCTTTTTACAAAGTTCAGCCATTTGAAATTCTCTGTACAACTTCACTTTATTTGTATATAATGTATTAAAAAGAGTAACCTGTATAAATACACTTTTTTATTATAATGATAACAATGTTCTTAGAATAAATTTAAACACATTTTATCGTATAAATTATTGAAACGTCATATTCAATTTTTCAAATTTCCCGTATCATTATATGTCAGTTTATGTATCCTGATCGTACGATAATGTTTAATTTGACAACAACTGAGTTACTTTGTCAAAGACAAAATGAAATTACAATGCCAATTAACGTCCACAAATTCAACGACAACTTCCTGTTTATCTGGAGCAGCAATTTCTCGTGGACTGTTGATTTTTTTTCACTGTGCTAGTTAGTCCACCGATTTTAGGTACTTTTCCTTTCCTTACGAGTTCCAATGTACTTTCTTCTTCCGAAAGCCTCATTAAACCTTCCTCTCAACAGCAGTTTCGGTGCGTTTCTCTCTTCTTGTTTCCTCCGACCGCAATCAAAAGCCGCATCCATCTCTTCTATAGTGATGATTGCAGCTGAGTCTGAAGGGACTAAACTCAGTTTAATCCTACATGAAAGATAAACTAAAAATTAATAGTTCATTTATAGTTTATTTACTACAATCAAAACTAAAGTTCCATTTTTTTATATATTTTTACTAAATTAAATCAAATAAATATACAGTAAAAGTGAAAGATTTAATATTTTAATAAATTAAAATAAGTTTTTCATTTTTGTATCCGTGTCCAATTTCGTTTTAAAGCAAACTTTATTTGAAATCGTATTAATTCATAAATATAACGGTTGTCTTTTATAGATGAAATTCTCCCAGTCAAAATGAAATCGAGACGTATAAATAATGTTATTCTTATTACAAAAAAATATATATATATTTGTGTGTGTATAAATATAAATAATTTAGTTAATGATGTGTAAATCGAAACAAACTTTAATATCATTTAATAGTCAACATCTAATATTTTGATAAACTTTAGAAGAAACTGGATTTTCAAAGTAAAACGTTATTTTATCTTAATATATGAAATTTTTTCACTGCGGAAAACGGAATAAACTCATAAGCTGACATATTACGAGTCCATATATAATCGTATATAGTAAACGTCCGTTATAAGTCTAACCTAAGGCTATAAGGGAGGAAAATTCTTGAAAATGAATCTGTGATAGTATAGCTTCGTGCTTGTGAAGACCTCACGTTATTCATGGGACAAGACAACCTGAACGTTATCACGAGTCTCGGAATCTCGACTTTGAGTTAACTTTGTAAACGAGGTGACTAAAAGTATATACACATATGATGTATATTTACCAAAATAGTATATATTATACTATATATGAATCAGACATATTACTAACATGTGAAGTAAATTTGCATTCAAGGTTGATGTATAACAATATATACATATATAATAATTAAATAATTAACTATAAAAAACAAAATCTATTCTTATTTTATAAATAATTCTATTTGATATACAGTTTCATAATTTATTCAAACATATTTAAAATAAACTTATCGTTAAGATAGAAAATCACTAAACCCTAGTGTATTATAATTATCGAACGAAACTTATATATATAATTAATCTATCCGTATATTTAATTATTCAAATCTATACACAAACAAGTCAAATATAATTATATGGCTCTAAATTCAAACATTAATATACTATGAGTAAATTTAATATTGCAATTCGATTACAACCATAAATTTCAGTACTAAACAATAATTTTACAAACCTACAAAACAGTACAGGAAAATATTACTTTTATATTAACACTACTATATAAATTGAATTAACCATAAATGTGGGATTTTGTACCAACTCCTGACAAGGTTCATAGTAACAAAATACTCTTAGTTGCTTTCATTGTATTTGATTGAATGAAAATAATTAATTATAGTTTATGGAATGTAAATTGTATCCGATAAATTGACATAAATTACGTAACTCACGGTAAAACTAAATTCGAGCAAAACATATATAACTTTGCGGACTAAAATTTGCAGACTACTTATTTTTAATCGTAGTTTACGTATTCTGATCACTGAGGAATACGGATAATCGATATAATTATGCAAAATCGAACTCTTCGCTATAAGGAAGGATGATATTAATTTTTCACTTATAAAACGTAAATATTCAAGATAGAGGAAGAAAAAATTATAGCGAAAAAAGCACCTCTTACTATTCACTCAAACAATTTCCAACTTGATTCAACATTTACAACCAATATTCGATATACGCGTATCGATACCTGTATTCAAAGGCAATCCACTTAAAAGTACGTACGCGCGTGAATATATTTTTGAAAAATTGCGAGGATAGAGTAATACCAATTTTTTTCCCCTCACCCCTATCTCCTTTATAACCGAAATTTGTGTATATCGAAGCACTAGAGCGCATCAACGTTCGTATCCGACAAGCCAATTATTTGCCGTGAGCACGATGGCTTTGTGCAAGGTTCGCCTATTGTCTGAGAAACTCGAACGCGAAAAGGCAAACGCGTATTCGCTTGTGACACCATCAGCGATGAGCAAGCATTATATACATGTATATATATATATATACAGGAGGATGGTGACTACGCGTTTCTCTCTAAAGTTTTTTGCTCTCGTAGAGAAATATTGGACTTTACGAGAGGTTTCGAGCAAGGTCGTATTATTGGTCTTTCACATACTATTGTATAACCTTCCCCGGAAAAATCGGAACTTTATGGACATTACTCGTAAATGGCATTACAACCTCAAAAATATTATGGATATAAAGAAATTGCACTAGATGAGAGGTTGGCTTAAGAACGTTACAGATACAATTGAATTATGCTTCATTGTGAAAAAAGCTGCAGTTTAATATTTTTACCGGAGATTTCATCAAGAGGGTAGATCTTTTTCCGCGATAAAGATGAGCCGGATGATTTTTATTTATTTCTTTAAAATATATTATATTAAACTTGTATGATTGCTAAGATAAAATATTGAACTAGCATTAGTTTGTTAAAAAAAAAAAGTTTTTTAATCCATTTAACCTACATTCATTCATTTATAAATATATATATTTTTTATATTTTTGTAGCTTACAAAAAATTAAATTATATCTGCCATCACCATTGCGTCCTTGAAGCCAAAAATTAAATTTTTATATCCTTATAAAAATTTGCGTCACATTTGTCTTTTATTACACTAAATTAATCCTTTTATAGCATTAAAACGAGAGAATTTTCTTAAAATGAGATTTATGTAAACGCAAAATCATGACAGAGCACGACTTCATACTGTAATTTAAATACGTTCTTTTAAACATTTACGTAAACTTCAAAATTAGCTTTCTAATATAAAATAAATTAAATATATCCTATAAAATAACGATATTATCTATTAATTTTTAATTGTTAAATCGTTAAGCAAATCTTTCAATTCTATGTAATAAAAACGTTTTATGTATATTTCACTTATAATTCAACTTATAATTTTAGGTGGTGAAAGTGATAAGGCACCGGCGGTTCCGCAAAGGTTATATATTGAGAAAAAATGTATTTGAACCAATAAAATCTTTTATTTAATACGGAGAATAAAATATTTGTTTGAAACTAATGTCTATTTTGCTGTTTCAAATATGTCTTATTTATTTTAAATGTGTTTTACTTATTTGGCTTAAACGTCTGTGATTTTATTTCAATAAAAATTTATCTAATCGATATACATATATGTAATCACTTCAACAAATATTTTAATGTCCGTATTCAATAAAATAATTTATTGATTCTAATCATTTTTTTCTCAGTGTAGACTTATCGGTTTCGAAAAGTCTTTTTTTTAAATTTTCATTCGTCCTAACAACTTCTCCTGTATAGAATATCAAATTGGCATTGATTTAGAAAAAATATGAATTGGAAAAAGATATCTGTAACTAATTACGGACATCTTTATGTTTTAAAGTTCTAAGATATAGTAATGTTTAGTTCTTTAGCATCTATAAATTGGTTTTAGAATAAATGAAAACGATACTTAAAAATTATATTTTACAATTTTCAAAACTATTGTTTTTTATCACTTTTGTAGCATCTGTACGTTTACCATTTCACAATATTTATCTGGATGAGTGTGACAGATGGTTTGAAATAAATAATGTAAATAAATTCGTACTTAAATTAACATCAACGCTGTGCAAGTAATACGAAAAACATAAATTTATTTATCAAAGAATTTATAACCAATTTTTATGTTACAAAACCTTAAAACTTTTTATATCAGTGCTAGATGTGCCACATAACTTTTTCTAATAATCCTATCTTAAAAAAGCGATGAACCTGAAAGTGAAGCCAAAATAAGATCGTTTTGATTGGCTGTTATGCATATTATCTAGTTACGGTTGCTGGCACATTAGATTTTAGGACTTTTGGGGGGAGACTTGGCGAGAAGAAGTTAAGGAGAAAGAGTGCGAATGAAAAAAAGAAAGATAGATAGACATATACTTATCTATAGAGAGAGAGAGAGAGAGAGAGAGAGAGAGAGAGAGAGAGAGAGAGAGAGAGAGGCACGAGTCAAAATCCAAAGATATGATCTATGACCACGTGAGCATTTAAAAGATTAATCTTTAATATTTATTTTGAAAAAACTAAAATTTAACGAAAAGTAAAAACAAAAAGAATAAGCCCTAGTTAGACTAAAGTTTCAAAAAGAAACATATTTTATTACCATCCCTAGACTATCTTTGTAAGCAATTAGTGAAATTTGACATTTGAATAGAAGCATTAAGGGCAAGTGAACGTATTATTCGATATTCTCTGACATACTAACGCGAACTTACTGTTCGAGTTAATCACTGATTTCATTAACGGCGCAGTATGATGTAAAAATGGTTACAACTTTGCAAACAACGTTTTCAGTAACAATAATAATATTTACAGACACAATTTATTATTTTTTGATACAGTGTGCGTAATTGCGATTTTACGCATTGATCATTTTCTTAAACTAGCATTCACACCTCGTGAATAAAAAAATATTATTTGATACACGTGGGAAAGATGATTTTCAACTCGTGTTTTATATTTTTATATTGGTTTATATAGATATTGTTATATATTTAACAAATGTATGCAAATATATATAACCTACACAAATAAAAACAACTTTTCGTTTTATATAAATAAGATGGGATGTGTATACCAAAGTGTAGCAATTATGTTAGGTACACGAGACAGCATTGCGTGAAATAAAGCCCTTCAAAAGTTGATTTAAGGGAACTCTCAAATGAAGAGGATGTGCCACTTTTATAATACTGCAATGCTTTGAATGTGTCACTCTACGTCCGATTTTGTTATGTCTTGAACTCTACTTAGTAATGAGTTTTATTATTTCGGAAAGTCATAAACACTATACGTTATAATTATACAAATGAATGGACACACATTTCATAATTTATCTCATGAAAACATAACAATCTAATATGTATTAAACTAGAGATAACGCAATAGATCTTTAAAGGGACAATATTATTCGAGTCGTGAAAGTATGTGAATACCCGATATTACACATAATATCGAGTACACATAATTTGCAGCATCTCTCATGTATCGCCTAAATAAAAAACAAAAACTGATTTCGTGACATACCAAAGCGTTTCGTTTGCACTTATAAAAAACAAAATTAAATTTATGCTTATCAGTCCAAAACATCTGCAGAACAGAATTGACGTGGAAATTATTATTCTTTATAGCCGTATTGTGCAGGAAAATGTATTGCTTAAAAATGACCAAAATATCAAGATAATCGTAGGATGCATGAATTTCATGCTAAATATGCCTCTGAATTCATTATAAAAATTATGAGGTGTCTGACAATTTTACCATGAATTTATAATCAATTTATTACTTTGAAATTTATATATGTCTTAATTAAGTTTATCTAAATGATGTATATAATTAAAAAAATTATTAACAAGTTATACGTATTATAAAAAATACGTAATTAAGATATTCTTCGTAAATTTTTAATCAATGTCCAAGTAATACCGTCAGGCTGCTTAGGAAAATTTCCTGTCGGGTGGTACAGGAAAAACCTCCCAATAAAGTATATAAATTTCAAATCTCACATATTGATTTTTTATTCATTTTTATTAATTCAAACATTAAATTACTTAAAAATTATTTGTAAACAATCTTACGATATTAATTTTAATTTATCGAGACTTTATGCAAATGTTTAATAAATTTTTTCCAAGTTGGGAAAATCTCATCAAACACGATAAATTTTAATCCTATATATATTTCTTACGAAAGATCAATATTGTAATTATAATAAAAATATAATGAAAATATTCAAAACTATTAATAAATTATATAACACATCACAAAACACTGATGCTTATTGTAGTTTACAACAGTCACAAATTGTTTAAAAATAATTGTAACACTATAAGTGTATTTAAGAAACTTTACAACAACTCTAAATACATTTGAACTCATTTAAAAACCATTAAAGAATGTTTAAACATTAGTTATTTGCTATATAAATATTCAATTTTACACAATTTTAAATAGTTTTAAATAACTTGTTGCAAGAATTGTCTTTGTTTAATTTTTTTTAAAGACTCTATTATGGATTCAAATAGTAAATTTCTTGTATACATTCTTATTGTATAAAATAAATGCAGATTATATTTTTGTCAACTTGGTTAGGAGTTATTTTTCAGAAATCAGGAGTTTTTGCCTCTTTATCACAAGGTATTTACTGACTTTGTTAGTACATTTTATTAAAAATAAAAATATTTATAGAAAAGTGTAAAAGTCTTTTACATGTTTTACTTTGCGTGGTTTACCGTTTTGTACGGTATAACTAGAAGTTAATTTTATGTCAAATAGTTTGAAATTAAGAGGGTTTCCAAGAATAATATAAAAATACTTCAATGTATGTAAAAATAAAAGTTAATTTCCATTATAGTTTGGGAAAATCTAACAGTCTACCAAATTTCAAATAAAAATTCCTTTTTCAACAAATTTCTTACCAAAAATGTAGCCCAAGTACCAAGTAGAGGTTAGCAAGTTAGGTTATCACACATTTTTAATAACGGATAGTTCTGTACGCTGTAACATACATAAACAATATATTATGTTAAATAAGTATTTCAGGGAATGTGGTAAAAAATAATATTTTATTGGTTACTTAAAGTGGCGATAGTATTATATGCAAAATGAGGTAACTGCAAATATACATGAACAATGATATTGCATGGTTAAATAATATGTGATAGCTAGTTTGATAATTTCAGGAATTTTTAAGATAATTTCTTTTAGATACAGTCAAATAATTATAACATTAATTAAATATACGTGTTATAGAAATAAGATATCTATATTGTGAAGTTAAATACGATGATGCTAGTTCATAAAGATGCACAATATTGCATTATTTTATAAAAAGTTAAGATATGATTTTATCTTTGCACCTGGTGCCCATTGGAACAATATAATCTACAACACCTTTAACATGATTCAGAAATTAGAAGAATATTATTTTATAACATTTTAACCTCAAAATCCCACTTTCATTTCAGATTTTGAGGTTCTAATGTTATAAAATATGGTATGAAACTATTGTGGAAGATGTTTTTTTACCTTTCTCGATGTTCTCACTCGCTTCGTTCGTGCGAACAACCTCGTGAAAGGTAGAAAACCATCTCCCACAACAGTGTCATAATATACTATTGGGAGTTTGATCAAAATTGTTGATCCGGAGTACCTATACCCTACTGGTTAGATACATTTGTAGCGTTATAAACACATAACACTTTTAACGATACAGCTATAAAGTAGAATCGACATCAGTCTTTTTCGCCAGGGATCACTTATACGTCTCTTCATTTGTTATCTCGTTGATAATGAAAATGTTCGAAATTGCGATTGTTCTATAGGGCACTTGTCATTAACGACAAGAAGTAGACTATAAAGTCGAGAAAAGACATTCTAACGATCTATTAATTATAGACGTATAGAGAATGGTATTCAAAACAATATTGATTTTAGATTATCCACGTATTAACTCATTAACATAAAATACGACAATATTTTCACCCCAGTTTCAAAATACCTATTTCTCGTGTCTCCAAATATAATCAATCACAATGTTGGTTTTATCCAACTAAATTTAACGTCGTTCTTTCATAATATGCCGTTATAACAATTATTCAAAAATTTTCAAAGTAGTCTCGATTTATCATTTGTGTATGACTCAGAGTTTTAAATTCTATGTGTGCGTCGATAGATTACATCGTTTTAAAATTCCTATAGTAACAAATAATGTATTTGAAACACATTTATAAAATCCAGGTAAGAGTGATAATTTATTTACTACTATAAAATCTTCATTAGGATGTTAATATTTTTTTCCTGAAAAATCGTGTTTTTCTTTTATTTCAGCTCGATTCCCGGAGAATAACAATGAATCATCCAATCAACCGAAATTTCGAGGGTATTTCCTTCAAATGTTTACCTATGGAATGGATGGAAAAGAATGTTAAAAAAGTAAAATGGCATTGTTTGTGATCAGAATTAGAAAGAAAAGTGTTTGATTATAAGAAATAATATCAATATATATTGTATAAATATACATTTATTCCGAACTAGTAATTTATCAATTTTAAACTATATTAATCGACCTATCCACGATATGCTGCTAACGCGATGTGTTCGTGCGAATGTATAGTTAATAAATGAAAATTTATAAATAAAAAATTTGTATAATACATCCCGCATTTTAATTATGTTTAAATATATGATTACACTCTTAATGTATGTCCATTCAGATATACACTGGGTCATGTCCAGCGCAATCGTAATTTGAGACGTGAAATTCGCTAGATTTGTATCTCTTCCCTTTTGCTATTTGGAGTATGTTTACGTATATTTCTAATAATATTGTAACGCATTTAATAATATATACCTATATACAGGTAATAAACACTATCTAAAAGTGTTTGAAAAATTATTCTATTGTTTAAGAGTTACAATAGGGGAATGAAAATCTTTGAGAGTATGAAGCAACAAACGCGTTTAAAACAAAATATCGATTAATGTATATAGTTGGTAGAGGTGTATTTAAAAATTAATTAAATTTTCTCAGGAATTGGTAACTAATCGCACTCTTTGAACTTGTGTTACAGGACCTATCGCCTCACGTGTCAATGATGACATATCTCCTGATCGCTAGTGACAGGTTTCGACTTCTAAGTGACCCGAGGAAGCCTCGAATTCCAGCGTTCGTTTGTGCACTTGGAACCTGGTTCTTCGCTTCCTGTATTGTCTTACCATATCCGATTTACGTCACGTATTTAGACGTTCCGGTAATTACTATTTTGTTCAAAACTTTATTTCAAATCTCTAATTTAACTATAGTCAAGTTTTTTAAATAAGCTACAGATGAATTAATCATTGAACATTCAATTTGGTTTATGAATGGTTAATTTAATCGTTAAACCTGTACATAGAATTGCGTTAGAAAGGATTGCGATGTGCAACAATCATTGATATTTTTACCCGTAAACAGAAGTGAAATTAATAAACCTCGTTTAAATAATTTCTTATGGCAGAATGCTGCGAAATATGCAAAAGTACAAGGTTATTATATAAAAGTGTTGGAGCAGCAGTAATTAGAATTAAGAGCTTCTTCATTCAAAATTAGCTTTGGAATTTAAATTATACTTGCGAAAAGAGCAGCGGGAGCGTTAAGTAATACTTGCAACAGTTAATGATTCCCTTGACGATACTTAGACTGAATCTTATCAAGCTTGAACAATCAGTCTTTTAATATTTAATCTGAAATATAAGGGGACTTTATTATAATCACATATACGAGTATCAAATATAACCAAGTTAAATTTAAGAGAAGCAAACTAGCGAAGAAGAGTTTTAATGGCTAATATATTTGCGACTCTCTAGGACTCTAATAGTAAACAGAACTCATATTCTTTTTCTCGCACTTTCTCTATCCCTTTCTCCTCTCCCTCTCGGAGCTCGTTGCGTCTGATACGAACCGTAAAAACCCCTTATGCTCGGTAATTTTATACTTTTTTAAATTCTCTGACCTTAATTACGGATTCCAACTTTAATTATCTCTTTTTTCCAGCATATACGAGTTATTATTTGCTTCCATTATTTTACGATTGAGTTTATTTTTGTTTATAATAAAGTTACATAAATTCTAAACCCGTCAAAAAGCCGCGTTAGTTCTTATCGAATCTTATTACAAATCTGGCGACTTTATGAGATAACATTTGGAAATAAACCATTTTGTTAAAATAAAAGTTTTATTAATATTATTCAGAAAATAGATACAATAATTCTACAGTTATCAGATAATTCAAATTTGCATTTTTTCATACCTCATAAATTTTGAAAATTATGTTAGATAATTACAAGTTTTCCACTTATAACTAATTTCTAGCAGAATGTTATTAGTACACTCTATGCAATTCGCCTAGTTGTCATACGACAGATTTTGTAAAATTTGGAAGATTGAATTTTTATTAGTTTTAATGCTAATTTTCTTTATAAATATTTATGAGATTTTATTGATACTTTTAACAGTTTTATGTTGTCACATAATGTTTTAAAATGCGATGAGTAACAAATTATTAGCATGTTAATACATAACAGAAACCAGTAACAAAACGGAGACAGAAGTCTGGAACGTGATACAAGAATTCTAAAACATTTTGTTTGTTTTGTTATCATTTTACTATATACCTATAAATATGTACCACGAGAGTCGAAGTCTAACAAGACACTCTTAATAATTCGCCATATTAAGTGAATGGACTGCATGGTCACAATATATATAAACTCTATAATTAGATAAATTAGATAAATTATATAAATTATCAATAGTGTCAGTCTTTAAGTAGTATTTGTTTAAAATGCACATAATTCTTTAATACTAAATTCTTAGAGTTACAATTAAAAAAATTATGTATATTATAAAATTTTCGATCAGTCATATCTATTGTAAAAGTATAAAAATTTAATGTGTTTAATGAAAATGGCTTTCTCGAGATCAAGTATTCATTGGGTAATAAATTTAAATGAACAAAAACTGTATTAGGTATATCTTACGAATATAAATTTATATTTGATTTTATCAGTTAATTCGGGTGCGAACACATGCACACCCTCAAATTGCACACAGTATTGTTTTTATTGATTTTTATGATGTTTTTTTTAACAGGGAATAATATAAATATTTAAATCAGAGTTTTTTTGTGGTTTCCAGCTTAATGTATACAAGTGACTAAAGATACCGAGAAAAATGTGTTATTTTTCATATTTTTGGTATTATTTACTTATTCACGCGAGTATTAAAATAAATAACTTGGATTATTGACAAAAAAGTGTATGTACGCGTATGATCTATTTATATTTATATATAAATAATTTGGCACGTGTAAATTTATGCATCGGTGAGTAAATATATTTTATCGCTTGTTCTGCATCGTTGCGATTTCAGTGCATTATTATAGGTTTACTAGTATGGATATACTACACTGTCAATATTTCTATTTCTACAACAAATGCAATCAAAAGCAATATATTTTAAACTTTATTTTTACACAATAAACTGTCGAAATGGTAGAAAAATACATTTATTAATAAATATGTTTATATGAAATTGTTACGAGTTTAAGTTTTTAAAATAATTTGAATTAAGCTATAGAGTATATTATAAAAATATACGTGTTGATTACTTTCGTCTCGATTGTAGCGACGAACATTGATAAAAAAAATACTTGAGTCAGCATGGAAGAATTACTGAATTCTCAATAATGTATTTTTCGAGATTAAAATTGCTCGAAATAATAAAAAAACAAAGTAATAAGTTCTGTTTCTAGTCGCAAAGTTACATAGTAATAAATTTCAAAATAAACTTCATCACTGATATAAGTCGATTGTTATTTGATTTCGATAATTAAATACCCGTAATATATTTAGCTCGTCAAAGAGGGTAATATTTATCACCATTGCTACAGAAACGGTAGATCGAAAAGAAAATCTTTAATTGAACAACAATTTTCTGGCACTTTAGACAAAATACCTAAAGTACTTAAGACTCTTAACTGTCTAAGAATAATGAATGTTTCAATTAATCACTCTTTCGTTCCTCCCTCTCTTTTCGGCTTTTATGGGTTAACTTGAGATATAATTAATTAGCGTTTCGAGCAACACCTATTCAAGGAAGAAAAACCGTACTTGAAGCGTACAACAACAAAAAATGCATTCAATGCTAACCCTCATTTTTCTCCGATTATACACATTACCGTCACAAGATAGAGTAAAAAATATGACAGCAAGAAATGGAAACTACGCCAGATGTGGGAATATAGAGAATGCAAAGACGAATAAGCCGCATCGCTGAAGGAATGTAGGGAAAACATTTAAAAGAAAATTACATAACCCACGTACGTGATTCTTCTCGTACACCCCACATATTTGTACGCAAGCACATTCTTGGTATAAGTGAATACAGTAGAAATGGTAATCACATTTTACAGGTTAATGTATCGTGAAAATAATTTACAAACGCGATAATCCAATATAATAACTAAATTTTAGGCAGTTTCGTAGTAAATAAATTTGAAATATAGTATAAAATATAGGTATATTAAATAGGAAAACAAAAAAATATTAATTAGTTATTTTTCTTATAACAGTCGAGTTTTTCTTCCTTTTTGAGATTACTGTTTAAAGGAGGAAAAATTATTTTTCACTTACAGGATGACTACGATAATTCCGGCCACGACAAGCACCTTATCTTAGGAAGGCAGTTGTGCTTAGGAAACTTAGAAGAAGATATACAGGAGTACATGAGAAGCCTCTTCATCGGAACGTAAGTATATCATTAACTTTCACGTGTTTGTACATTTGTTCGTATCTACAATATACACTACTATTTATACAATTATTTGTAGATACATGTATACATAATGAAAAGTCTTCTGCGAAGGTTAAATAACATTGATTTTGATCAAATTAATCGTACGTCAAGCAAATATCTAGCGAAAAATAATATCAACAGTTCAACTTGCTCGAAATGTAAAACTAAAATACTATAAAACTGTGTCAAACTAATTTACATAATTTGAATTTTAAATCTAAATAGAAATACATTATTTGATTTACTGTCAAATGTCATATGGGATTATAGGTACTGAATAAAAATAAAAGATTATTTTCTCATAATGTAATTTGTTTCATTAATACTTTTAACGAATTAAAAAAGTTTATAGTGTATATACTTGTGGAATTAATTAGATGTAATCTTTGAAACGCGCTCTTAATCCCCCGAACTAGCTCGGAAACTCTAAAATCTTAAGGAAATAAATACTTGAAGTTTTAACCTCTGTTTACAAAGTATCCTCCTCCCCCCCACCCAACCCCCAACCCCCATCCCCAATAACTGTTATTCGAGTATATTATTACAACTGCGAACGAGATGTTCTCTTATGCGCTGAAACATTTACCAAAATATATTTGTTAAATTTAATACGTCATAACCGAACCAGTTACATTGCAAAACGTAACATAAGTTGTATTCATATTTTCTGAAATTTACATAATGTGTTTCATAATTCGAAAATTCTTCCGTTCTTACGCGATTTGGTATTGAATGGTATACTTGAAGAACAGTGTGCATATAGTAACTCTTGAAGAATACGTGCTTTCCATTGACCTATAAGTATCGAAAATTCCAAAGCGCTGAATAGTAAGAAAAAAGTGAGAAAATGTAGGTGCTTTTAGTAAGCGTAATAAGAAGATTTCTTGGTCGGAGAAGAACTTTATGAATTTTATTTTATTTTTCTGTCTCCTTTATCTCTTATTTCTATGCTTTACGACTCTCTCTCTCTCTCTCTCTCTCTCTCTCTCTCTCTCACTCTCTTTATATATATGTATATATATTAAGCATACACATGCGTACACCTAGGCATACAGCTGTATAAAAAGCAGTATAATTAACAAACGCGAAATTGCCAGTTGCATACAATTTCCATATATATATGCGTGCGACCTACTGCAATTATTCATTTTTATTATTCACTTGGATACAAATTAATTTTTGTTCTCATTAAAACAGACGCTTAATGACCAGATTGTCTTTTTACTTCTTACTCTTATTTGTATTATAAACTTTGATTGGTACGAGTAACGTGTAAGCCTGCCAAATTATTCAAAACTCCTAGCATATTGCGGTATGTACGTAAATGCATGCTAATTGAAACATAAATTGTGAAAGTTTCTTCATTACAGAATCTTTATGTCGGTATTGTAAAAATTTGTGCAACTTTTTTTCTTCTTTTATAATCGTAATTTCAATAAACTTCATGTATGAAAACAGGTGTATTATATTAGCCGATAAATTTTCAGAATATTTAATAAACCGATAAGTATTTTTTCTGTTATTGTTGAACGTAAGTTTCGGGAAAAAGGATGCAGGATTGTCGTACAAAAAAGCGAAAATTACTGTGCTTCGGAGATATCTAATAAAATGTTTATGTGAGATAATAAGTTTTATTGATTAGTAATTTCAGAATAAATGTGTGCACTAAATTTAAATATTGATCTTATATTTAGTTCTTCTTTTTATAATAATGTTAACTACATTTTTTCTGCATTTTAACTACATTTTTTCTGCATTTTAACTACATTTTTTTCTTGATTATTATTATTCTCATAATTTGCAAATATATATTTCCAACTGAAATTGTATTCTAATAATTGAGTTATAGATTTACTGTTATATGTTATATTCTCTATTAGGTTCTAGAGAAAAATTATGGGTACTCTGTATGCGTGAATATTTAATTAATCGTGTTTGTGTAAAATTTATATTTATTGGATATAAATTAAAGTCATTTTAGCCACGAGCGCTACACGGGAGAGCCTTATATTTTCATCATCGCAAAATGTGTGATGCATCAAAATATATTAGATAATGGGTTGTAAGAGAAATTTATGCGTATTCGAACTCATTTAAGACCCTCTCTAAAATGTATGTATGGATGTATGTATAATGTATGTAATCATGTATCTAAGATTACTCAGTCAATTTTTGACCGATATTGTTGAAATTTACAGAGTAACTTCGTTATGATCTAATTAGATAATAGACAATTATCTTGAAATGTATTAATCCTACATAAAAACCTCATACGGTCGAAATCTTCGTCTCAAAATAACAAAACTTTTTGCTATTTTACAGTTTACGTTCAGAATAATATTTTTAAAGATAAATAGAGAAAAACGGTCAAAATAATGAAAAAAGTACAAAAAACACGTTTTTTCGTAATAAATCAAAATGTATTATTTATACACAAGAACTTTAAAGGAATGAAATGTTCGTTTCAAAATAACAAAACCTTTTTCTATTTTACATTTTATATGCTTAGAACAATAATAATTAAATATATCAATAATAATTTTGAAGGTAAACATAGAAAAACGATCAAAATAACGAAAAAAGTACAAAAAATCACGTTTTTCACAATAAAATTAAATAGATCGCAATGCATGTGAATTGTGACATGATCCGAAGGTGAAGATGATCAGCACATAGTTTGAAGTCATGTTTTTATTATTATCTCTTATAATGTATATTATATTTTGTAATATTAGGCCAAAAATCCCGAGGATTGAGAAAATTAAAAGTTGAATTGTTGAGTCAGATGTATTACTCAATATTCACAAACTGTGCAAGAGCGAAGCGCGAGCTTTACATGGTCGTGCCTTATACGCAAAAAGCTTTTAAAAGTTTTTTTTTGAAGCGCGGAGGAGCGCTAGATCGAACGCTTCGCTAAGGCAATGTTTTTGATAATATATAAACAATGTATTTGAGTGATATATTTGATATTGATACATTTAAAAACTTTTGTGTCTATGATTTGAATAAGCTAATTAATAATAATTGTAAATAATCCCAAATTTAATATTTAGATGAGATTTATAATTAACTTAGTAAAGTGTTTATTTAATTTAAGATGTTTCTTGACATTCAACTTAAACATTATACAAATTGTAGATTTTCAAATTAAAAATATTTACTTATAGATGAATAGTTGAATAATAGTAACAATAGTTGAAAGTTGATAAATTTGATTAAAAATTATAAAGTTTCATTTATTGAAGTTAAAATTCAGATATAAAAGTTTTTTCCTATTCTACTGGACATTGGTAGCACATATACCTAAGATTTGGTGTGATTTAAAATTATCATTCGACCCAAATGCCCCATATAGGGAATAAAGTATTTATAAATAATATACCCTATAAACCGTAATCGATCGAGAATTTTACAGTATGTTTTACAAAAATTATTCTGTCGCATATTACAAATCATTATTTTATCAATGAATGCATAATTCTACAAAATCAATAATTCATACAAGGTTCATTACCAAATTCAATTCTGATATAATTATTCAAAAGAATGACGAATTACTAGTGATAGTTTTTCGAACTAAATATTACCTAATGAATTGTTGGTGCGAATAGCCACGACGCTATTTTATTTATTTTAATAGGTAGTGAGAATTAGATTCAATTTTTTGTTATGCTGGATAGTAATTTTTTCAGCGGATTTAGATACTTTTCATAAAATATATATCTCTTCGTGCATTTAAGATCATATACACATTTCTTCAGATATTGTAGTATCTGATCTAGTCAAATTTTTCGGGTTCATTTATTCATTTCATTTTTCATTAGATGTATAATCTACTTGAGTCTTCTTATATGTAACAATTATTTAAATAACTTTAACTTGAAGTTTTTATTCATGGATTATAGGGGTGAAGAGACAGTTTTCAAAAAATCTATAGAAAAAGGCAATTTACCTAAATTTAATATCACCTTCAAAGTGTGTAATTATCCAATAAAACCTAAAAGAAATCATTATACTCCTTCTCACACACTTTCTAAGTTGCATCTATGTCTGTGACGCTATAATGTTATAGTTTAATGTAATGTTGAACCATTTAAAATTTTTGGATGAACGAAGATTGAATTCTTGGTTCTTGGTTCTAGTTATTAACAACAATTACTTTACAAATGAAAAATGTAGATGAACCTATAAACTTGTGTAACGTTAAAAAAACGTTAAAAAACACGCTCTTTAATATAAGGTTAAATTTGAGTATGAAGGAAGTTGTATGAATTTCTTGTAGTTCTTGTCAAGTCATAACAATTTTGAAGTCATTATAAAAATGGTTGTAAAAATAGTTTGAACTTTCCAGCAAGTTGTATGATGAAAAGACAACTTTTGCACAATCTAATAGAATATGCATTTTAAATCCAGACTATTTTCACGCTTACTATGAACATTATAATATAATATTTAAAAGAAAAATAAAACATTTACTTGATTTTCTTTAAAAATACTTTAGTTAATTAATTAGCTAGATGTCGATTCGCAGTTAATCATCGCGTATGCTATAAAATAATAAAATTATTTTTAGTCGAGCATTCAACACTTGTTGCTCATAAATTTATCGCTAGATTTTATTTAACCCGATACTTACAAAACAGTTTAATCTTTTTTGAATGTAGCATGGAACTGTTAACGGCATGTAATAGTCAAATTATATCGACCAAGCCGAAAAAATAATTTCAAATAAATATATATTTTAAATTATGAAGAACCAAGACATTATTGCCCTTCGTTGAAGTATTATCTAAAAAATATTGTATCATTTAAAAGTGACATCGGAAAGAAAAACTCTTAATTTTCTGTTAAAGATTTAAGCGCCAAATACCCTTCCAACACCATTTTTGAATGCATAAATATTTTTGTTTCAAATTTTACTCTGTATTAGGTAATACTAGAACAGGGGTCACTCATCATGTCTTGCTTCTTCATAATTTACCATAACTATTTAATTAAAATAGTTATTTCGTCTCAATTGTTTCGGTTAGTAAAAATTGACTATTACGTCCCTCTAATCCTATATTTCCTTTTTTTCTATACCTTTTTCTCTTTCTGTTTCTCCTTGTAAAACAGATATATAGTGCCTCTAACGATAACGGCATACATCTACGTGAAATCGGGCCAGGAATTGCAGAGCCAGGAAGGACCGTTGGCGATAGCGATCTACAAATCTCGACCCAAAAATTCAACATCGTACTCTAGGCAAGGCAGCAATGCTAGTAACGATATCGCGTAAGTAAATTGACTGTTTATTTTATTGCTGTTAATACTGCAAATCACAGGGATTGCTTTTTTCGTTTAGGTTTTACGTTTTATGCAACGTTTATCTTTTTATTTTTCATATAACGAATTTAATTTTTATAGTTTTTATATTAGAATTTATTACACTTTAATCCATTTAAATCCAGCTATTTTCTGTGTATATCAAGTTTTTTGAATGTGTTTATTTAACACTACGTGGAAAAAGTTTATAGTTTCAAACCAGACAAATTAAATAATAATTTATCAGCATTATTGTAGTACTATAAGTCGTGTGTATCCAACACAATGTAAATAAATATCCGGTACATAACTTCTATAATTGACGGTAAGTGTTCTTTGTCTTTGCCTTCTTGCACATACATGATATCTCTTTAAACAAGGAAATCACTTTTTATTGTAATTTTGTTTCGGTGCTAGCATCAATGGTAGTTCCATAAATAGTACTGCATTGATATTCAAAAAGTTATTGTTAGAATACCTAGTTTTATACAACTGAAATATTGTTGTTCAAACAATGTTACTTCGTGTGTGTATACAGTTTTAAATTATTGTTAGTTTATTTATATAAATAATAAGTACTTGATTTTCCATCCAACCTGAAATAAATATTAAATTTCAGTTTTGTAATAACAATATATATATATATATATGTAGTTACTTTCTGTTCAACATAGTTTAAAAAAAATCAGTAAGAAATTTATAACGTACGTGTATCCAGATCATGAAATCGACTTTTTTATAACCACGTTTCTCTCGCACTTCTAAAAACGTTTGGTTTTTGTTGTTTATATTGCCTCTTTGACAATGTTATCAAAGCGTTTCAAAGTTTTACGTACTTTTATTCCACCTTTTTGTTGACGTAGCTTATTTGCTTGGCTGAATATTAAGTATGAATAAGCTTTACGGAGGTGTACACTATAAAAAAATTATAAGAAGTTTTGTAATTTACGAAATGTTACTGTAAACACTTATAGCTAGGCACTGTTATTTATTGACGTAAAATTATATAAGTTTATTTTGAAAGATACTCTAAATGTTTATAAGCACAGTATACGATACTATTAGAACGTAAAGATACATAAGTTAAGCATTTTAAAATTATGAATAGTTGTAGTGTAATTATGAGTACAAACGTAAAATAAGTATAATCATATTATAATTGATAAGTATAGAACGGTTTCACGCTGAATGCCTGACTAAACTGCAACATGACTACTTAAAACACAAAATATATATTTATATATATTTATAGGTCATTATTATAGGTGTTATTCATATTGTTACGTACGTAACATCGACGTGCGGATCGGCGCGTGTGTGAGAACGGTGTAGGATGACCGAAACGCGAAATATAAAGACAAATGCAGCTACGACAAGAAATCGCGGACGGTGGCCTAGTGGTTAGGTCTCGTGACTGGAAACTCGCGGATCCTCCGTTCTAGTCCCGGCGTCCAAACAATTATTTATTCGGTCCTCTCCTATCACCTTCTCCATACGCAACAATATAGACTAATTATTTATTTATTTATTCAAATAATACTGAAGTAATTAATAATATAATAATTACTTGTGATAATATAAGGGATATCTTACTTTACATGTATCAATAATATCTGGTCATATTCGATGCTGCTTAATTTTGCGAATTTTTCTGGTCGATATTCTCGAAATTTCGCAAAAAAGAAAATATCATCACATATTTAAAAGTTGATATCACATTCTTTTAAATGGTTTAATTAGTTTGGTAAGACTGTTTTCTACAAATATTAGATCATAATGATGTAATCGCTGCCCATCGCAAAGTATTTATGTGAACCATATTGAAATAATAAATTGTGGAAAATTAAAAAATGTAACTCCAGTGTGTGGTGCTAACGAACACCTTTTATTAAATCTGCCATGTTTGATATGTCTTCAAAATGAAATTTCTTATAAATAAATTATATTATAATAACAACATAATTAAACATTATAAATTCCCAATTTTTCAAATTATTAATGCCTATACGAATATAATATTATCGTAATTAATAGTAATAATATTAATAATAAAATTAATAGTAAACACTATATATTTGTTCTGTTTATTCAGGTTTAATTTATACAATTATGAAAATATATAATGAGTTTAAAATTATTTAAAAATAATATTTTAACAACACAATTTTGTACACCCTCTAAGTAATTATTGATCTTTTTAATCATTTAAATCACTTTCACTTTTTCTATATACCGACATAAATTCACAAATTATAAATTATAAAAAATTAAACTTCTAAAAACAGATTTCACAATGATTTGATAATCTAATAATATCTTGATTACGTAGTAATTTACGCTTTATCAAATGTCAGTTTATTACAATATGAGTGTAGCTCTAATTTCGTTAAAATTGTACAAATACATGACATTATCTCTCTCAAACAAATCTTGTAACTTCAAAAGTAAGTACTGTTTAAAATAAAAAACATGAAAAAGGATTAAAATTTTTGTTGTATTAAATGACAGAAGGTGACTCTGACACAAGTGAGGAACATCTCGTAGATAACTTGATCAAAGTCTACTTTTCTTCGCTTCTTTATGATGAACAATAAAACTCATCTGCAAAAAAGAGTACATCAAACTTCTCGAAAGTGACATGGTAACGAAAGAATAAGACAGGTATATATGTGGCAGAGAATAAAGAATAAAGTGTACGTAGTACTGGGGAAATTTTAGTGGCATTACTTTAAAAAATATAGACAATACGTATACGATATTTTTTAAATATTCGTGAATAAAATATTTTTTTATATTTGTTTGTGGCAGCAACAAAAGTTTTAATTTTTTATCTGGATGTGAATACCCTAAATCTAATAAATTGTTGTAATAAATTTGAACTAAATGTGTACAATAAAATAATAATTGATTAATAAAAATGATCAATATTTCAAGTTAGATGTCAAATAAAATTGCTTTATTGCATAACCTTTAATAATTAGAAAAATGCATTTATTGTTATTGACATTAAATTCCATACGATGCAATATTACAAAAATTAAAAATTGATGTAACACGAAGTAGATAAATACGTACCCGTATAATAATTGATGCTGCGTAATGAACAATAAAAATAAATTGCAGAGAGGGAGTACAGGACAGTTTAGCTAACATCATAGTTACAGTTTGTTTCAAAGCGACATTAAGAAACTAGGGTAGAAGCATCATTTCTGCCCATCTTGGTGACGTTTATGAGCACTACCCTTAACATTACTTTTGTTTGTAATAATTATCATCACGTAGTTTTAACAATTTTGTATCGACATTATTTATCTCTAGTTAATCACATATATCGTATATTACATTGTCTGTAACAAACTGTACAGAAAACAAACAAGAAAATTTCTTGATTTAATTTAATTTACTTTACGTCAGTGAACAACACTATCTCGATTTCAGACATTCGGATTTGTCATGTTTTGCATCTCAATGTCTCGGTTATAAAAGAGCATGACACCTGTATCTAATAAACTATTTTCTGTATGCAAGGCGTCTACATCTCGAAAATAGAGATATAGGTGTTTGTTGAAAGGTTCTTATCAAGACAGACAGTTATGAACACATTTCTAATAAAACTGAATTAAGTCGGACGGGTGAGTAAAAGAAAGACGTTAAGGGAGAGAAAGTCGTAGAGAATGAGAAAAAATGAGAATAAAAGAAAAAAGGGATCCAATTGTATAAATAAAGAAAGACTTGTGTTTATTTTTTTTTACGTGGCAATACATCTAGTAACGGAAAACTGTGAAAGGTTTCTTCGCGCAGCGTATCTCGCGCGTAAACAAGGCAGCTCTATGCTTCCAAGAAAATCGAAAAGGTTTTTTTTGTGTATGAGTAGGGTACGCTGTGCTTTTTCTGAAGCTTTATCCACAACTCTCTGTCTATACAATTTTATCGTTTTTCTGCTTTAGTTTTGCAATTACGGCTTCTTAAATATGATATCCAATACCTCAAACATGTCTTCCCTTATTAAACGTAGAATTACAATTGTAATATCGAGTTTTCCCTTTCTTTTTTTCTAACACCACGATAAAAGGATCGCGAGTGTAACAAAAAATATGCTTTTTGACGATAATATTTTACACATAAATTGTTTTCTTTTGTGCATACTTAGAATTATATTTTTTATACAAAGGCCGTTATTCGCCGACTATTTTTACGCTCTAAATCCTTCTTACTCATTTTATCAATTGGTCTAGAATTATTTGTTAAGAAAATTATCAAGATTAATTTTAACAATTCGTATGCTTTCAGAACCGTATACGATACTAGTATACATTTCTAAATAAAATAGAGAAACGCATTGTCTTTTTCCATTGTAAGAATAACATTTGGACGTTTATACATAATTCTCGTCGTATCGCGCGGATGCTAAGACAGAGCACATACTTGGCATTTTTGAAAGATATTCTTTTATAAACTATTTTACTCCGATATTTCTTTAGTAATGTTTTTTTGAAATATAATTTGCCATTAAAAAATAGTAATATATTTAAACTTTAAAGTTCATTGATTTACAATTCTTCTTATTAATCAATACTTGTAAGTATCTACTACGTACTTCTAAGTAGCTACTATTCGTTTGACGATACTATTCTTGAACTTGATACAAATAATCAGATTTACGTAGAAATATAGAAATAATCAGCGCTGCTAATTCTTAATTAAAATATGCTAAAAGTTATTTCGGAATACATGTTTAATAAAAGATTATACTTTTTGTTTTGCTTAGCTGAGTACTTTCGAATTGACGAGAAATGCACTTGCTATAAAAAATTTATAAATTTCCATTCCGAGAAGTTGCAATAATTAGTAAAGGTATAATTTATTATGCGCAATTTATCCTCGTTGCTAGCAGCAATTTAACGTCTCCCTCATGTAAAATAAATGTCTCCATCTCTGTTAGACCTCGACTACTACGACTTTTTCTTTCCACTTTACTTTCCTCCATCCGATCGTCGGTGCCATTTGACCTTTTTCAGGCTGTCAGCAGCCATTCGTTTTTATGATTGTTCCGTTGAGCGAGCGGTGCAGCGATCGCTACTATTAAGGAAGTTTAAGTGAGTCAAAGGGCCAGGAAGAATACTTGCCAGACAAAAGGATCGACTTACCAAAATATAAGAAAACAAATTTACGAAGCCACAACAAATAACAGAAAAATTAGTCCTTATTATATACTTTTACCCTTTCAATTTTATTTATTTTCGCACAAGATCACGCAGCCACGAAAACACTGAAATAATGAAAATTTTAGGCTTAACCTAGAAGCTAAGCTGCTTACCTGCTCTTAATTTTTTTTTTTTAATTTTACTTTAACATAATTTATACTTGTTGATCCTTAAATTCCAGAGCTTAATTAAGATGACTATATATATAACTATAAACTAAAATAAATTATTTTATGAAAATACAATGATATATGTACTACAATTTCGAAAAAATTATATTTTAAAGCAGTTGATCATCTTTGATACTAAGCAAATTTTAACAATAATATTTCACAAAATTCTGCCACTTTTACAATTTTTTTTTTATATAATAAATTTTTAATGTTGAATAACAACAAAATGTACATTATTACATTCACTTTTTAATATATACGTTTACCTAAAAAGTACAATACCTATTCATAATAACAACAATACAAAATTTACGAATTATTTTTATAACAAAATATTATTTTTCTTTTTATTTATGTTCAATTTTTCTGAACTTATAGGAATTAAAAAATTGAATAAGAAGCCATGCATAAAGATCAAAATTAAAAACTAATTTTTCATTCTTTTAGATATACTTTTAACTGCGTTGGCGATGTCATTATTGATTGGCATAGAAAAAGTGCGCGACGTCTTTTTGACGCCCCTTTAAACATTTTCTTTAAAACTTTCCTTCTATTTTTCACTAATACATAAAGCGTCGTATAAATTTTTCATGTCTCGTCCCAGTCATAGCACAAAGCAAATATCAAAGTAAAATACTTTTTATAAGACTAAATCTCGCAAAGTACACTAATTTAATTCTGTAGCTATAATATAAATAAAATTTAAAACACATTAACTGGGGATCAGAGTGAATGGCTCCCAAACATGAATAAAACAACACTTTTAAAATAAGCAAAATCACGCGGCAAAATTATTTACACGCACAACTCCACAGCTAAACTAACCGACTAAATTGTGTTACATCTATTGTTTATTTCTTAACCCAATCCGCGACTAACATAACCCATTACACATCAAGATTAAGTCAATCCATATAAACAAAATTTAACAATGTTTTATGTTAAAAACAAATAAATAAATAAAATTAAAATTCACACTCATACCTGGTGAGACTCCTTTCCACTGACGAATCAGCTTCGGCAACCATTTCACCTTTTAATGATTACCAGTCAATTTTAATTCTTCTGGCTAATTTTCTACTTTTACTATACTAATATTCTTAATTTCAACTCTACTCAATGATAAAATATTACTTATTAGCGAGAAAATGTAATTATAACCTTATCATTCGTTGACTTCTTTTTAGCTAGAATTTAATAATAGAACCATAGGGTAATAATAATTAATACAAAAAAAAATTTTCTTAATTTATTTAATTTTCCTTGGGGTACACATCTAGAGTGTGCTCTCACTCCTCTTTAGAATTTGGGCAGGAGTTAATTTTCACCCCTTTCCTCCCACATCCCCTACAGATGATTTGCCTTGGCTGCTGGCATTGGACCCATGTAGAGGGACGAGGAGCGGAGTCATGGGTGACCAAGAGGGTTCTAGGTCTCCAATCGAACTCCTCTTGGTCTCTTTCTTCGGGGGGTACTAACAGACGGGTCCACGGAAGGGATAGTAAGGAGGGAATGTTGGAGCTAGAAGTAGGGGTGGGGTTTGGGTTACAGTTGTGGGAGCTGGAAGGAAATACAGGGCATAACGGAGGGATTATATTGGAGGAGGACGGATTGGGGCTATTAGAACGGATGGGGCTAGAAGTAGATTGGGGAGAGTCAGATTTGATGGTTAGGGTGTACGGGTAGGAGCTAGAAGGGAGAGAAATGTTAAAAAGAGGGAATGTAAGCTCGATGGTGGTAGGGTGGGAATAGGAAAGCTAGAGGAAGTTTGGGAGATGTTGGAGGGAGGGAAGCTAGAGGACGTCGCAATTTCGAAACTTGGTGGATCTATAAAGATAAAAATAATATTTTCCATTTTCAAATACACTTTCAATTTCCTATACATTAAGTACAAACTCCTCAACCCACCGTTCATAATACCAACCACACCGGGAATTGGACCCAACGGAGCCACCTCCGGGAGCACCTCGTGATGGTTCAACTGATCCTCTGGTGGATGGTCAATCCCGATTCCAACATTTTCGGGGTCTGCCCCTCTTTCGGGTTAGACCTCCCCTGGGACAAAGATGACTTCTCGACTACTACTTCCTCTTCCTTGGGAATCCCTCGTTCTCTCACTCTGCCCCATTCCAACATCTCCAACATCATATTGGTTTTAGAGCAGCACGCAGCAACAATATATGTACTATAGGTGTCTTATAAGCATCCATATAGAACAAGATATATATAGAGTGGAATTCGTTAAAACACACGAGCGAGAATTTAACTGTGCATCATTAATTTGCCATTGCAACAACTATTACTGTACTCCAGTTAGAGAAGGGTTAGGAAAGTATAGGGTGAATTGTATCAGCAAAGTTAGAGATAAAAGAACCATCAGTTTCAATATAACTCTAGTATATCTATAAATAACTGGTATCACCTTTTTGATACAACCTTAGTGAGAGAGGAGTGCTTTGTTATTTACTGTGTTCAGTCCACTCTGAAAGAATTGAACCACAAAATAAATATAACTTGCCTTTACAAAAATGGATAACCAATCTGACGAGGTATTTCAAGGATTGCCAATTGCACCAACTGGCAGAGCACCAAAGGGACAGGCAGAAGAAATCAATTTAGTGATGCATTACCACCAGGCATGATGATGAGCCACATCCTAGACAGAACTTATGTGTTGATGGGGATGACAGCTACGAAATTCAAAGATGACTGTGGAGGTGATACTTTTGACATGAACCTGCTGATTGCGCAGTTCAAAACAGCCTGCAGAGACTATGATGAGGCTCTTACATCTGACACAACATTTTTTTCTGTGGACTTTGCGTGTAAGCTGATCTATTATGTTGTACCAGAGACGCGAAGGATTAAGGCTGGTCAAAATAATAAGTCATGGAAGTTCGTATTTACATATAATGTTGATAAGAAGGTTACAACAAAATACGTTATTGTAGTACTTTGTTGTAGCACATACAAGACTGGAATGTATAGGCCGATGTATGGTGCAAATTGTTTACTTCTTTCAGTAAAACAGGCAAGTTTGTTTCTTTCTTCAATGTTGATATGTTATGGAGGTACTATCCTAACCTTACTTTACCTATCCTTCTCCTTACCTGCAACTAGGTTTTAACAACCTGCTACTTTCCTCAACTCTAATTTCTTTTCAGTATTATTTACTAGTATTGTTGCAGGTACTCGAAGGAGGTTTTACATCTGCGGAGGACCACCACTTCCTTTGATGAGGCTGGATACGACTTGACTTCTTCCATGCCCTGTCAAGTGCTGTCTACACTACATTCAACACAGGACCTCAACCGACTATTCAAGGATTACTCAAACAAAGGAATGGATAGTTCATTATGCGGAACACTGACAGGGACAGTGATTTTGTGCGTGTGCGTACGTGTCATTGGAGTTTGTGCTCCTTCCTCACGGTCTAGACTAGCTGGATTCCGAGTGAGGTATTATTTAATTCCTATAAGCCACGGGGTTTTGGAATGCTTAACTTACAAATATAAAAGTACGCTAATTAAGTGACATGCAGTTAGAACTGCCATGTCACAAATTACTTATTTGTACATGTTTTTTTTTTTCCTTTTAAATCATTTATTTATATACGTCTATATTTGGTATGTTAAATTGCCACATAATGGTAACATAATATTACTATACGGTTGGATTTGATATTGTATATAAATATCATTAATGATATTTTATAATTAATTGTAATTTTTTGTAATTAAACATATTAATTTAAAATTAAATATTTTTATATAAATAATAATAGAAACATATTTACCATACTTCACGAAAATTATTAAGCAAGGTGGTTCATATTTGAAAAGCGAGTAATGAAACTGTGTGTGTTACGTGACTGATGGAGGTCTATAGTAGTGCAAACAACGTCTTCAAAATATTTTTTTTGGCCCACAATTTATGAATTTAGTAGGATGTTTTATTTCAAAACAAACCAAGAACAAATGTATGACAGTTTCATTATTCAAATTGTTATTATAAAATTAATACAGAAAATTACGTTCGCTTTTAGAAAATTACAAAATGTTAATTAAAACCCGTGATATCGTAGATTAAGTACCAAAAGGTCGTAATTTCACTCTTCTTACATATTATTTTATTATTTGTTCTTTGTATTCAGCTTTACTTCGAATATTTAAACATAATATATCTTGTTTTAAAGGATAAATATTTAGTTACCCTTCTAAATTTAAATAATTAAACATATCGAAATAAAAAATTAGCAAAAAAAGTCATTTTAATTTTTATATAATTAATTTCGACCCACTTTTATTAAAACTTAAAATTCTAATGAGACTCTTGGATTATGAATAATAACGAAGAATTTATCGTATTAATTTTTTTAATCATAAAATTTTTTTCAAGAACTACTGAACGTAAACTTCAAAATCGCACCATCTGAAAACTGACCCTATACGTTTAAATAATCGATCTTATCTTCAAGCCACTAAGAGAGGGAGAGAGAGATGTGTTCATTTCAACCTATGAGTGCAACCCTATCTAGTTGGTATGAATTACAATCGCAATATTATAATAGTATGAAAGCAAGACAATTATAGTAGAAGTCTATTTTAACCTACCTATTACATAACATATGTTTAGAGTAAGCGAATACTCTAATTTATTCATAAGTATTATTTTGAATATAAGGCGTAAGTAAGTAAGAACCAATAATCCAATAAATATCTAATCTGCACAAATAACAAGTTGAGTATCTAATCCTCTCGTGATTACTGTCGTTATAAAGATTTAAAAATGTTAGAATGTAATCATATTATAAAAATCAAATAACCAAACCAACATATATTGGGTTTCCATGGTTTAATCGATACCGATTTTCAACAAGAACTTTGTTCATGTATAGATAACAAACGAAAACAACAAAATGTTAATACTTGCTATAAAGAAAATATACATCACCTAAATCGCATTAAATCAGTGAATTCATCCGTATTCAAAATTACGTTTCTACATTATTAGTGCACCCATTCAATAATAATGAAATACTTCTTTCATCGTACAAGCAGAGATTACTTAAGTTAATATATTTTTGATATTTTTATCTTACATTGATTAGTTATTTTTTTTTATCATTTTAACGTCGCTCTTTTTATGCTCCCAAACCGGTGCTAATCATTGATTAGTTATATAACTCAAATGTCACGTCCAAAAACCAGATTAAGTAAAATATTAAACCATAAAACATTATTCTGTATATACGACTACATTTATATGGTAAAAATATTAAAAGTATATCTAATAAAAATGACTAAACATTCAATATAAACATTTATACTTATTGTTTAAAAACTAATTACTATAACTGCTGGCAGGCATTTCATACAAAATTTAAGATTTTATAGATTTTGTATGTTTTATAACCTAATAGTTATTTTTATAATTGACGGCAAAATTTATCAAAATCATATTTTTATCAAGTCAGACCCACCTACATCTTTAGAATTCAATATGCTAATTTTTAGAAGCTCTCGGAACTAGTTTTTCTATTAAACAGTCCTATACTCAAAAATGAAATCGAAAGTTTATTTATTTTTCATTGTTTAACAATTATTTTTTAGCGAGTAAGACATATATGAAATTTTCTAAGATTATCGCATATTTAGGAATTAGAAAAAATATAATTATACAGTGTAAAGAGAAGAATTGAAAAAATGATAGTACTAGTCGTAGTAAAATAGTTTTAAGAGTAATTATTATTTTTGTTTAATAAAGAAAACATTAATTGTTATTTTTATGTTTATAGATTAACGATTCAAGGTGCACGAGGAAGTGAAAGTGTTGGTACAAGCGGGACTGCAGCGTTTTCAAACCTTTCAACTTCTTACGATCTTGACGATCACGAACTAGATATACAGAAAGAAAAAAGAACTCAAAAATACCTCATTTTTATGGTCACTATTTTTGCGATATGCCTTTGCCCACTCAACATTGTCAAGTGAGTATTACTATATAACTTCTTGTATTATTATATTGTGGTAAAAGAAATTCACGTGATTTGTTCTTCGTATACTTTCGTTCATTAAATGTACAAATCCGTAATACTTTACCCATCTTAAGCTATAAATATTTTCTTATTTTTGAAATCGAGGCCATATTAATTTATTTTTTTAGATAAAAAATAAATATTTTATTAATTAGCTCCGTCTATTTAAGTGATAAAAAATTTTGTGTGCAAATTTTAGAGATATAGATATTCACAGTTCCTATAAACTATCTAAAGGAATCTAATTTTATACAAAAAAATATGATGGTCCCTTAAACTTTTCGTATTACAATTTATTAATAAGATTAAAAGTATAGGTTTATATTACTGTTGTATACAATTCTTTTAAATATACGATAATATTGATGATAATTCTATTATTAAATTTTATCGTAAGTGACTGGAAAACATATATATATATATATATATATATATATATATATAATAGAAGGGCAAGACAGATGTGGTGGGATGGTTAAGTTTAGTACCCAAGTTACCAATTTAGCTAAAAATATATTTTTATAAATTATAATTAGAAATGTTTTTACTATTTTTGAAACGAAAAAAGCTTGGCTTCATTTTTGAATCAATGGTTTTAAAAAGAATAATTGATTTGTGTAAATAAAATTAAATAAATATTTTATTTAAAACCTAACAATTGCAAATCCTGCTTTATTTAGTCAGAAAATGTTTGATAATTTATATAAGAATTTGAAAAATGTTATAAAAACGAGCAGTGGATGGCACTATGTTGGGCACGCTTGGCACTACTCGATACTGCGCATACCAAACAGCTGATCTGTTTAACCTATAAAAAAGAGCAATATTAAAATCATAGCAGGATAGTTTGGCGTGATTGAAAATTATTTAAAACAAGATATCAATTAGTATAATTAATAATGAATAATAATTTAAAATTGTTACTAATTCTCTGCCATTCTCTGACCCTTAGTAAACCACGCTGAGCTTTTTCGTAGACTTAAATTTCCAGTAATTGTTACTTACTACACTTTGTACAAAAAGTTTTGGTTAATCTATTTTCCTGTTTTTCCATTTTTAATGTTTAAATTGTGTAATATTGAATAAAACAGCTAAATTAGTCCAACTGCCTCTATTACTTCCCCCTTTATATGTACTTTTTTACATTTTGGTAAATAATTGTATGAAAAAAAGAAAAAAAAACGTAAAAGTGTATATGTTATTAATTTCGTTGTACTGTTGAATTTGAAAGAATCTAACATGATCTTTATTGTTTGTGTTCTCAAAAAAATCTATCATATTTTTGCATTTTTGTAATAACTTAATGATGCATAATCGAGATATATGTTTAGTTTTGTCAACATTTATGTAGAAATCCATATCCTAGTATAATCCCTTTATACGCAGTCTAGTATTATCTAGTTTTCTACAAAAGGCCACGATATAGCTTATCCATAAAACTAAATGACATTTCTACCAAAATGATTACGGATTTTATTCAAAATACACTGGGTTTATTCAATGTTTCTGGTAATTAAAAAATTAGTTAATTATTTAATTAAATATGTTTGAGAATTCATGTAAATTAATATATAACGACATCAATTGAGAAACGATAAAATAAAAATTTTAAGTATAGACTAGACGTTCTTGGTCTTATGACCGAACAACTTGTCAATAAATCTCCTCCAACAATCTGTTCCTCTATTTTATCTACATTTCTTGATCAATTTATTTTCATTTTAAGTATTATCGATTCATCTTGTACGTTTTACGTACATATTTTTTCTACACAGTTTAAACACATATTTAATGTTTGTTTCCAAATTGCTTATTTATTATTAAGCCATTCACATAAATAAAATGTTGGACAGATATAATTAAGAATATATTTAATCTATCTCAATGAAAAATAGTATGAATTATGATGTAACATAAAATAAGGGTAAAGTACGTGTTATCCGCTTCTAATGAAAGACAATAAATTATTCACTGTAGAACATAATATTAAATATTCTTTTAATTAACACATGAAATTGTAATATAACCATTAAGTTGTATTGACGATACGCCAGATGTAAACTTATACGCATTATATTTTAATCAAAAGTACAAATACTATTTTTGAATAATAAATTTCACCTCTCTTAGATGACTGCCTTAAATATTAAAATTTTGTGGTGCTCTTATAACTAAGATGCACTTGAACGTTTTCCTTAATGGTTCTTGGTAAAGCAGCCGCATACTGGGTGTTAGTTCCATATATAGGTATACCTATACGTATACTCATCTAACGAGAGTACACAAAAACACTGGGTTAGAAAACCAATGAAAAATGTATCTTCGTCAACGTATACAACACTTAAATTATATTAATTTGGTAAACGTTTTAGTGATTATTTATTCTTCTAATTATTATCCACAAAATATAAGTTTTCTCATAAGATTTTATCAACGTTGTAACCTTAAATGTAATTTGTGTTCGTTTTTCGTTTATAATTCACCGAGTATTAATATTAAAGTTATTAAATATTAATATTGACGAAGATTATATAAAATAAATGACAATTTCTATTTAGTCGATGCAGGCAATAATACAATTTTCGCAAAAAATTACACGATTTAAGTTTTGTTCTACGATGTTTATTTCTATAAATAATTTTTAATCTAATATCACGATTTCCACGTGTCATTTAATTTATATCTCTAAAAAATTAAATGTCTCAAATGTATACACGCAGAATGAGAATAGATGGAAAGGATTAATAAACTGTATTGCTAGAGTGATGATAAGAGTAAATGTATACAATTCTACTTAATTTAAAGAAAGGATGAATGAAATATTCATGTACACCAATGGCGGTAAGTAAATAGAAAGCGCAAATCTTTAAACATTGAAAATCTGGTTCATTGCTTCCGTAGATTTTCTTCGGTACTCCACCGCTATGCATAGAATCACAATTTCCATTCTAGTAGGAAAGATTCAGATTTATATACCTATATATGTGAAGACGATACCATATAATCGATCTGTGAATATATGCGACTTTGCTTTAAATTAATATAATTGTATACATATACAGATGTTTGTAATATTATATTAAGTGTTCATTGTACAAAAATGAATCAAGGATTTAATTAAAAATTATAACTTGAATTGAAGCATTGTTCGGTTTGGGTCATAACTAATATATTTTATAATCGATAAATATCTTAGCTTCGTGAAACGTGGACTCGATAAGAGTTTGTATATTTATAAATAGGCAGTACACATTCGCTAGATTGATTAAATTTTCTCTACTATTAATTAAAATTTATAAACAAATATATAATTACATAATGCCAAGTAATTACTTTGGCATCATATATAATTAATCCAATATCGAATACAGTAGATTATACAATTAATAAAGTTTGCAGTATCACACCTATGCATCAATAATTTGTAGAAAATATTTTATATCCTGTATTGATCTAAATAAAGTTTGATTTATGTCTAAAAGATATGCATACGGTATTCTAGCGCACACACACACACACACACACACACACACATATATATATATATATATATATAGGTAACTGTGGCTATTTGCATTCTATCAAGTTTTATTGTCTGTACGTGACCGAATGTTAATTCAACATTGATTAAAATTTCGCGACCTTCCACTCCGAAAAACTTTTCCATAAGCATCGAGGATGCCAATTCAGATTCATATGATGGGGATGTGGGATTCATTCGGTCGATAGAAATGAAATCAACTGGAATGAACTTCACTTTATTTATTCGAATCAATAGTGCACGTGTGTGAAGGAATATATTTGTATATTATATATAGTATCATATAAAGTATTATCTTACTGTGTAATGCAATTAATCAAGGTACTATTCGCAAACGCATTGACTTTTACAATTTAACGTAAAACGATTTTACAAAGAATTGTAATGCAAAACATAATCATAATCAAATGCAAATAAATGCATGTTACCTGAAGATTCATTATTTATTTATACAATTATAGAAAAAATACAATGGCGTGTAGCTTGGATATTCAAATATTACTTACGTATTTTACAATAATCTATAATTCCCTGTAAATTAAAGTATAATTATTATTAGCCACATGTTTTTGTTTAATTAAAATAGTGACAAGATACGAAAATGAATACATCATTCGATATATTAGTTAATGGGTATTGCACTGTTCACCTTATGAACAATTTCTATTGCATATATGATAACAATATATAACGCTGCTTAAACTCTATAATTTCAAAAACTTCTCTAAACTACAGTATTATTTAGAATTTCCGATTTTCATCGGGTCGCAAATTATTATTCCCTTGTATTCATAATAATACACCGTAAATTCATTAATATGAATAATAAGCATTACAGAGTTATGCGACACGATACCCTGCAAAATACTTGATGTACGATAATACATTGAATACGTTAATATTGATCCGTTATTCATCTCGGAAATTTCAATTCAATGTAGAAATATTCTATCATTAAAATATAACGGAAAGAAGCGTAAAATTATACAAAATAAGATAAATATTCGAATAATTTTTATTTTGTACTTTGAATCTCGTACTAGCGACCTCTCAGTCTCTCGGTCTCTCTCTCTCTCTCTCTCCCTTTCTCGATGTTCATCTTCCGATATAAACAGTCGTATAATAATTCTGATTTACTATATGCACAAAAAGATAAATTTGCAAGAAAAAAAGTGGAAAACACCGTGTAATACTTGGTAACTGGTCTCTCGTCGAAGAAAATAAAAATAGGAAGGAAAAAAAATAGTGAAACGGAGTTATTTATACGATGCAGGTAGCATATAAAACGCGCGAAAGCAAGTCCGACTGATTTACAGGCAATTGGAAATTCTACGCGCACGGCTTCTGCAAGCTCGTGTCAGCGTTTTATATTTTTGTGGGAAACCCACTGAAACTCCTGCCTTTTTTGAGTCTTTTCAATTTCTTCTTTTTTTCGAATAATATTTCACGAATATACCATTGACGAAGCGCACGTATATAACGACCAGGTTTCCCGACGCAGCTATTTTCTTCAACGCCGTAACAGAGATCGCGTCCACCACACAATAGGTTTAACTTAAATTCTCGAGAGAGCTAATCCATTGAGTTACCTACTGGGCACTCCAGTTGGAAACTTTATATAAATAATATACATTTAAAAAATGTGGAATTTCTCGCATTATTTTTTGTCTCATTCGCGTGGACGGTACGATTTATTTCGAGCGCGAACTAGATGAAACAGGAAGAAAGAAAAGTTTATCACTCGGACGTGTGTCTACTATATTCCACGTCTACTTGGTTGGGTTTAACACCGTTGCGAGGGGATTCAATTTTTATTATCAATTGCTCGTTTCGCTGTCTTCGGTTATTTTATTGGTTGCATTTTATGACTGATTTTATCGCTCGATACACACCGCAACTTGATGGTTTATCTACCAGTGTGTTATCAAAATGACAAGACTACCTTGTTATACGTGGTTAATTAGGAGGCTACATAGGATCTACTACTGTTCCTTCCTTTATAAGCAAAAATAAAAAATATCGATCATATTATTTATATAACTCACTATAAATTTTTAATATCATCATCATTTATGAAGAGCAATTTCGCAAATAATTTTATTTGGCAGATAAAAGTTCGACTTTTAACGTACCAATGAATTATCGATTATTCCCTAATACATTTTTAACTAGGTTACATTTGTGTAACTCGATAATTTAATATTTACCTTTCTGATTATAAGTTTACCGTTGACTACATTTTTTAATGAAGCTTCCTGTCTAATTTCTATTTTTGTTACAAATCCCAGAATTGTAAAATGCATTGCAAATTGTTTATCTATTTCAATTGATTAATTACACTCGACAATTTTCATGTTACTACACTTATAAATGTGAAGTAAGCACTTTACATTTCAATATTATTGATTTTTAATCATATGTCAAATAAAACAATTCATCGATTTTAACACATAAAGTTTTTAATTTTGTTTAATAAAAGTGTTGCATAAAATGTTCTTCTGTCCAATTCATTATGCAACTTTAATTAGCAATTTAGTTCTACCATTTTTAAAAGCAATTGGTCCCTTCACTGTAATTAAAATGCCGTAGGATAATAAAAAAACTTCGCATTGTATATAAGATACGGAAACACCTCTAATTAATACTAGGTATACTATAAAACTAGCATAAAAATGATAGTTAATGTATTATTATTCTAGAAGATTAAAAATGAAATATCTCCCAAATCTACGCGACTAAGTTATAAGTCAGTTCAGGAAGAAAACGACACATTTTTTACTTTCAGATTAGCACGGGCAGCTGTGCAAGAGACCAAGGACAACTCGTCGCATATTAGCATGACATATATTATTGTCGTATGGTTGTCGATTTTACCCGCCCTTACCACCCCGTGTCTCTACGCTTCTTGGCAAATGAGTAGGTGAGTATTGTATTGTTATACACACATTCACTCACAGCGATCTATTCAAAATGTCAACGCGATGAAAAGGTCAAAGTTCTTAAAATAAAAACGAGAGAAAGAAAAAACGTGTATTGTATACATTATATGAAAAGAATATCTGTTTTCTTATATATACTTGTGTATTTCATCACTTTTTTAGAGAGAAGTCAAATATTCTTATAAAAATTTTAATAAAAAAATGAAAGAAAATTCCAAAAAATTACGGGAAACACTGAGAAAACATCGAAATAAAATGAAACATGAAAGAAAGAAAATAAAAAAGTGCAGTAGTTTGCAAAAAATAGGTCGAGAATTTATGCCCGTTCGCAGGCCAAGATGTGTCTTAAAACCCATTTCATGAATACGAGGAAACATTTTTCTTGGTTAATGTTTTCGATAGTCGAGTGTAATCATAATTATATAGAATAAGCCAGTATAATTTATCTATATTAACTGTATAATGATGTCAAATTTATTAAAAAACATTACTATTTAAATATTTATCTTAAATTAATTAAGAATAATTTGAGTTTTATAGCATCTGTTATTTCAAAAAGTACATATATATAGTGTATATATAAAAAAATAATATGTCGTAAAATATGCGAAAAACTGAAAAAATGTATTAGAATATTAATAAACTATATTAAGACTATACTGCAATAAAACATATTATTTTTGTTCATTAAGCTAATTACATTTACATTTACTTTTATAATAATTTAAAATATTATAATCGATGCTTTTACTGCATTATTAAATGATCCACTACTTCTTTTTCTTTCATAACCGTCTAAATAGAAAAACTATCTCTTTTATTTGACATATATTTAAAATGATTTATATCACATTTGCTGGGAATTCAGGCAATGTATCATCGTTTGAATCATTTTAACATAAAAAATTTTTTTTTGAAAGCGATAAATTGGTGCTTATTTGAAGATATGTTAGCTTTTACTACTTGTGATAATTAAATGAAATGTACTTAATTATCTTTAAATTAAGCTATGTAATTACTTTTTGAAAATAGTAAGTGACAATTATACTTTCCGAAGGAAAAACAATAACATTCTTTAATATTTGTCAGTTCAGTTGATAAAACAAACATCGTTTAAAACTTAATAATTTCTAATAAAAAATAAATAATAAATTGCATAATTAAATTTGATATATATGTATATATATAGCGAAGATTAATGATTGAATATCGCAATCCTAAATTACATTCACAAATCATTACCGTAGACGGACCTGTCGATACTCTTGGTTAATCAATAATTCATCAATCATTTGAAACATCATTTTTAAATGATGATTTTTCAGACGGTAATAAATTGATCAAAAGACAATTAACATTTTGTACAGGGCTCGACAAAGAAAATTTCATTCGATTCCATGCTAATTGTTTGAACCAAATGAAAACGTGTTCTCCAATTAAAGCACACGTTCCAATAAACAGACGTCGACCGATACGATGACGACTCGTGGTTGAAATTTAACGACGGCTCGTATGCGATCAGTATTAATGTTGCATTTGAAATTCAAACATGGTCAGAAAAAAATACTGGTTTGAGACATCCAGAAAAAGAAGATTAAAAAAGGGAGGGTGTGAAAAGGAAATACGGGAAAGGATGGTTGGAAACAGAAAATATAAAAACGTAAATGTAGACGATGTGAAACAAAGTCGAGAGTGATTAAAAGTTGAACTCGTTATTACGAACCGTTTTTCTCGTATATATCTGAATTGAGTTTCGACCAAAACGAAGAAAAAAATTCAAGAGAGCGAATTTCGAGTTCATGGTAAAATTAAAATTCTCTTTGACTTTTTTGTTACCTTGAAAATTACCTTTGACATGTTTGATTGTGTGTCAACGTTGAAAATCGGTTCAGGAGTTGATGTATTATGTAAGGGGAAAAAATATCGTATTCCGGAATGGAGAATACAAAGTCCAAATTTTAGATTTATAACATAAATTAATTTAGGACTAGATAACCGTATATACATAAATAAAAACGGTATTTTAATCGAAATGAAATAAAAATCGATCAGTAAATTTTTTCTCTTAATATTATTACTTGCTGTACGCTAAAAAAATTGAAAAGAAATTTGTACTCGTGTATGGGAAACTTAAAAACATATAAGTATTTTTACCAATCGTTGTTGTTCGTATTACGTATGAAATAATGAGATTATAGATTATATGTAAGCTCGATTCGAAGTACCAAAAAGGTCGAACTTTCTTAATTTACTAAAAGTGATTACATATCGAATGAGAAGTTATTATTTATTAATATACTATAGTTCCGCGATTCCGAGGTAAACACATTGATCTGACTAATGTTATCTGTAAGTGCGGTTCATAAATAAAAAGAGAGATCGATTTAAGAATACAAGTGAAGTTCGAAGGAATAAAGTTGAGGGTGAATTTAATGAATTAATCTAGTGACGTACACGTGTAGAGAGGATCGTAGAGTATGGGATGTCCACGTACACATATATAAACATTCTCTTGGAAGCTTAGTTATTAATGGGAAACTCGATTAAAAGGCTTTTACTTTGCACCTCTTGCTCTTGCACCTCGTTTCGTCCGTTCATTCACTTATATACGTCCGATCATTCGTTTCACTTTCGATGGATCTTCCTTCGCGAAGTTCTTTTACCCTCGGCTATACACGAATCGACGATTTTTCTTTCTGTCAAGACTAACAGAGGATTGGGAAAACGGAAGAAGACACTTTTTCTCACTTTTACGAGTGATGTTTACGTCTAGTCTGCATTCGGCATACAACATCACTAAATAAAGATTTCGAAAGTATGAGTATTTATATTAACTAATAAATATTTTTAAATTTGAATTTTTATACATAAATCATCTCGGATAAGATACAAAAGAGATAATATATCCTGCTACTTTTGATGCATTATTCAATAGTAGATAATTTGATAATGAAATATATACAAAATAAAAATACGTTGTTATACCGCTAATTTGAACGATTAAAAAAATAATTTATTGATTGCGTATCGTCAACATATTTTAGTATTTATTTTACTTAATTAATCAATAAAATTAATGGATATTATTAATATCTCTTATTTGAATCAATCAAAATTACCTATTGACACCAGACGTAAAAAGTACAATGGAAGAGATATCTTTCATTTTTAAGTGAAATGAAATTTAAACGTAGAACATAAATATTATCTAATGTACATAAAAAAAATTTTTTATTAAAGTCGTAAAAATAATCCATGATCAAGTTACAGTTCAAGCGGTGACGGACAACACTAAATCAAATTTTCACTGATCGATGTATATATAGTTGAAAACTACTTTTCTCTTTCTTTTCATTCTATTTTAAAGAATTTAATTTAAAAGTTTACTCAGCGTTTTTCTCAAAACTATTTTTATTAACACTTTTATTCAAGCTAATGAGTTATTCAGAAAACGTAGAAAAATTCCTAGAACAACATGATAAGTTTTTATTTAATCAAGTTAAATTAATATACTGAATATTTAATAACAGACAATTTCATAACTTTTACAAGACTCCAATTACACGTATAATTAAAAAAGTGAAAATACGAAATCCTTAATTTATAAATTAATAATCTCGAAATAATATCCATTACGCGGTAATATATTTATTTTGATAAATATAATAATTTGAAATAATAATTTGATCTAACCACGGAAGGTGTAGGTGTAATACCTCTAAATGTTGATCATGGAAAGCTTTGAACTATCATAAGTGATTAGCTTAACTTCCTAAGAGAAATCAAGCAATTCTTTAATTTATATCAAACATAATAGACAAAAAGATCGAGAAAATCGCGACAGTTGGTATAAGCCTTCATTCGTCCGATTTATCTACATCTCTTGGTAACGTCAATTCAATTAGCTCTTCTCTTCGAATAATCCAAATACGAGTGTATACGAATAAACGGTAAACTCAATAATTTCGGTCAATTGGAAGGAATACCGTTGTGAGAGACAAGTGGTGGAAAAAGGAGCACAACATCATCTCCTTTTATCACGAGATGGTACTTATACTCAGCTGCGACCTACGAGAGAATTACACCAGGAGGCTCTCGCTTTTATTCTTCCCCACTTTCTAGGAAATGTCAAGGGGGTCGAAAGCTCGTTTCACACATAGTCTACCACTCGAGCGACTATAAGAATATAGTAAAACGTTAAAACGAGCAAGATGTATAACTTGAAATGAGCAACAACTTCATTTCGAAATTGGCGCACGTTACATTCTTTAACTCTCGAAAATGTGCGTTTATAGCTTGATATTAAATTTAACATGTCGAATGAAGAATTTAATTTTGACTTTCGTGGAAAGTTATGTCGTACACGAAGATTTGCTAATGCAAACCGCTCGTATATCCCGTTCAGCGAATTGGACCACCTGGTTTAAATTGCTCCAAGTTTCGCAACAACTCAACGACTATTTAATTGTTTAATGTATATTATAATGATAATTATTCCTTTTTTTGGTAAAAATTTATTTCTTGAGATTTAAAATACTAAACGCTATGTAGATTTTAAAATAAATGTGGTTACATGTAATTATAATACTATAATAATATAACTTGAAATCCCTAAGACATTTTAGATTTATGAACTTTTGGATCATTCTGTATAGTTGTCGAGTAATTATCAAAGTTACAAACACATTTTTGATAAGTAAATAGTTTGTAGTAATGCTGTTAAAAACTACACAAAAATTTTTTGCAAAATATTTTATAAAGTTATTGAACATGATATTATCAACCAAATAATAAACAAAAATCTTAATCGTATCAATGAAACATTCGGTGCTTTATGTAAAATTAATTCAAATCTTTCTGTTTGAAATACCTAAGTATATCTATTTATAGAATTAAATAAGCGCGCTGCTTGCGGTCTTCCTTTTTGAATACTTTGTTTTGGATATTCCTTTCCAATAGAAACCATAAGCTTATTTACAAATATAACTATCAAATCATTTTAATCAATTTTTATTATATTTATATATGATTTATCAGAATAATTGTATTTAAAGTCTACATTTTCTCGTGCTCAGATCGAAAAATCAAATTAAATTTTCAATATTTTAATCGCATGTGCTCAGTAAGCCAATAATTTAACGTTTATTTTGGTTCACAACATACGGACATGACTTATGATAAAATAAATGATTTGGTCAAGACTTTCCTAAAAACGAATCTAGTTTAATTTTTCAAAACTCGTATAAGAAATGGTTTGCTATGAAAAAAAGTATAAGGAGTTCGATATCGACATTTCGACGAGGATCACCGCGTATACTTGGGATGATCTTAATTTGATTTCAGGGTGATAATATTGACAAAGACCTGATTACCGAAATTAATTTGTAGAAAAAAATCGTTGAAAAAAAGCTAACCTACTAGAATTCGTCCTCTTGACCTACTTAGTTTTTATATCTCATAAATGACTATTCCATCGTAATTTGGAAAAAGTACGCAGTGATGTAAGCTTATAAAAATTCAATCAATACCCCATCCCCATTCAGATTTCCAGTTTATACGCAAGCAATTGCCATGCATCACTTAGCCTTATGCGCATTCAATAAATTTACTTCGCGTTTCAGTTGGATGTAAATTGACAATTGATCGATAATTTAAAGATGCAAAAATAAAAATCTATTTAAATAATGAGTTATCAATTCCACTCAATATATTATGCTGGAAATTATCTATAGCTATCGATATATATGTACATTCACATATACATATCCACACACACACACACACACACACACACACACACACACACACGCGCGCACACACGCGTTATATACACAGATATACATTGAGAGAGAGAGAGAGAGAGGAGCTTGCATGGTATTTACACAAGCATCTATCGTGTGCAATGTTTATGAGCGAGGTCATCCCCGTCTCGTGTTATTTATGTTTGAGCTTCATAGGAGAGATACGCAGTTAATTATAGATGTCGCCGAGTGTACAATGGTAAACGGAATTTCATGTACCGATGGCAAGGCAAACGTGCTGAATAAAGCCATGCTTATACGATCGTCCTGGAACCATAATCTCTTCGCAAACGAGTGACTTTAATCGCCATCGCCGTCGTAATACTAACTTTTCTAATTTTACGCGACCGAATTCCTTGCAAATTCTCCCTTGAAAAAGGCGAATCATATCTTATTTTTGTGCTTTTATAACAATGTCAAGGTTCACATTCTATTGTTATCATACCCCGGATCGTGATTATCTGTTATAGAGTTCGGTTGTCTGCTACTTTCATTAACGCGTATTCTGATATTTTACTAAATTACAACAAACTTTGGAGTATGATAACGAGATAATACATTATCTTACATTTGATGACAAAAATTAAAAACAGGGTCATTGTTACCCACCACATTCGAGCAGATTTGAATAGTTAATACCGTTTAATCGTAACATCGATTTTACAAACGATCGAAGATAATCAGACGTTATAATCGGATAATAATCGGAAAGACTTTTTCGTATTAGTATATCATACAGATTGAATAATCGTAAATAATTTGTAGCACACTTTACGCGACATTACCTTAGGAATTACAGTTTGTTCAATATCTTAAAGAAAATCCCTCTTCTTGGAGCATAACTCTTTTCTTAAAGTTTCAACTTTCTCACTAATGCAGTAAATTTCCAAGCAAAGAACGGCTCAAATGAATATCCGCAATGCTCTTTCCTTAGATTCCTATTCAATAATCTCTCTGACACCTCGGAAAAGGTCACATTAATTGGCACGAATTCGCACAAAAGAATGAGGCTATATTGATATCGCAGCTTTTGCGATAAAGGTGATCCTAACAATCTTTTAGGTGTATAATTTGATTTAGTTTCCTGCTGCCGTAGAACATCGTGTATCGATTCATGTGCAAGATAAGCTCAAACTACAGCTGCCTCTTGCCTCTTGGATGTACTGCCCGTTACGAAATACATGATCTTCTCCATTGTTAACCCCTTAATGCACTGTATATGCGTAGGTAAAAAGAAAAAATAACTACTTGCATATTTGTCTTCAAAATTAAACGAAAATTGAATAATGTAGTAATCTCCAAAATATTGAATTTCCGCTTCAACTTTGGATCAAGACTATTTTTTTCATTGGAATTTCGAATAGCTTTTAAATGAATTTTAAAATTAGTTTTACATTATACTTTACGTATCTAATAATATTCCAAAATATTTCCTCTATAATATCTATTAAAACCTGATTTTCAAATGTAAAAACATCCTTAATGAACCTCGCAAGAATTATGAAACAGTTGTTTTATCAGAAACTGTTCATTTGAGCAGAATGGTCAAAATGTCAATAGTTTATGCCTAAAAATGATTAAATTTTTAAGAGGTATAAATATTTGTTTATATCGGTAGCAAAAATAGTCAAAATGTTATGCATTTACAGATTTACTATAATTGTACCGTAATTACCTCACTAAAAGCTATTCGGTTTTACGTTAATTTGAAAGTCCTGCTATTTATGAAATTGTTGATTCTCTAATTTCTAAAATTGCGTAATTTGACGTACAACTGAAAAACTATGAAAAGATTATACTATAATTTAAGTCACTAACGGTATTTAATAAAAACAATCAAAATGTATTAGGAGTAATCTATAAATAAATTTTTCAAAATATGTAAGCTTTATATTTTACAAAAACTAAGTTAATAACATAATTTCTGAACGAATATCGTTTGATTGATCCAATAACTGATGTTTCGTTTGATCCTGACACTAAAATTTAGTCATATCTGCATTTCAAATGTCTTAAAACGACTATCACGGTATTTGGGTTAAAATTCTGTTAAATGCGTGTTTCATATCAATTATGTTATTGTAAATCAAAACGGAAACAACTATATGACCACAAAAGTCCTTTTAAGTCAGAGCTCCTTTTCGAGATAAACGATTCGTAGAATTCAATAATTATTCGCACAACCTACATCTTAGAATATGCTTGTAAGAAACTCCTCTATTCTTGATCTTAACGGAAATTAGTTAAATTTAAATCACACTCTATCAAAGACGTTGTAGAAACACACGGTGCAGATTTCATAATTAAATCAATAATTTATAAACTATTCCTGTTTTCAACGATTAAATAGAATGACAATAAATGTTTGATATACATCATACACAAACAAATAAATGTTTAATACATAGATTTTAGAATCTTTATAAACAATGAATGAGCTTATGCAAAATAATACTTTTATTTGTTGGTTGTAAAAGATATTTATATTTTATCTTTGGTGCAAAACATATAAAGTTAAGTTTTACGACCAAATATATAATAGTTTTTTTAATATTCGTTACGAAAAGAGACCTTACGCTAGAATGGACGAAGTAAAAAATGCAATCAAATTTCGTTATTCGAAACTATGAGAAAGAAAGGTAGGTGGTGCAGCCTCTGTCAGATATATAAAAACCATAGCTATATATACACACAAGTACAAGAAAGTTAATATAAGTTTTAATTTTTAACTTGACAACTTGGAGAATAAACTGATAAAACAGTATTGTTTTAAATATTTCGGTATATAAAAAATAAGATAAATTACGGGTCACACTTAAAGTTTAGCCAACAATTTATTTGTCTGATATTTTTATCTCGATAAACTGTCAAAGAAAATTAAAGGAAATCGGCTAGCGACGATATAGGAAAAAGCCAAGTGAAGTTTCGAAAGACGGAGCACTTGAGTGTGGCCCGGACGTTCAATAATCTACTTGGATAAGATACTCTACCAAGTTTTCATTAAAATTTGTAAGATCTATGTCATGTTTTTGTTAATTTATTTATTCGATTGTAGTAATAGACACTACGTTCGTAATAACATTACTTAAATTGTACTAATTACAATTATTTCTCTAAATAAGTTCATTACTACAAAATCAATATTATTTGAATAACTTTAACAGAAAAAACAACAGCAAGTTGGAACAACAACTTGATAAAAATATAATATAAATTCCATAATTAAATAAGAATGGCATTAATTAAAGAATAATTCAATTTTAAAACAAAAATTAAAACAATGCCTGAAATTGATAAGGTATTTTCGGTATAAATTAGCAACTTTTTAAAAATGGGTATTGAAGGGTTGATTATTAGAACCTATAAACTATAACTATTTTAAACCACAAAGCATTGAAAATAACCAGTTTTCTAGCAGGGGAGTGTTAATTTCATTCGTATCAAACTAATCTGTATGATGATACGTCGGTACTCTTATGTATCCTACGCTTAAAATAAAGAATATACATTTCCAATATAATATCAATCATTTTCCAATATTAGTATTACAATAATACGAGTCCAATAAAGCGTACAATATGTTCGACTTTCGTGCCTTGCGTGAAACATTAAAACCCAACAACGAAGACGTATGAGTTGACACTGAATGACGTATAACACGTTTAACAAATAAAACTGTGACGATACGTTTGTATTTTCGATGAAAAGTATTAAGGGAACCTTTCCGAAAATGTCAACGTGAAAAAGCAGATAATGAAAATTGACAATGAATAATTCTTAAAATATATAGTTTCTACATATTAAGATATTAGCTCGGTACATGTTAAATCAATTTTATTTTATAATATGCGACCAAAATTATATAAAAAATTTGATAACGCTTATTAATCCTGAAATTTCAGGTATTTTCTCGTAGTATGCTAACAAATTACTGAATTGTTTTAAGATCGCGCGCGCGCTTTACGTATATGTCTTAAATTGAAATTGAAAAGTAAATGGACCTCTGTATCTGTGATCAAACGAAGATGGTAATCAAGCTATTTCTTTCTCTATCGAGAAGGCACCACTTATCAATGTCCCCGACGTTAGCCGAATCGATTGGACCCTAGTGGAAATTGAGCATTTTAAGGTTAGTTGAAAATATTTTTTGGTCATTAATTGTAGAATTGTTGGCCATTTTTGACCAAATGGCCAATTTTTGGTCAAAAAAACGTTTCATAAATGCTTTCATTTCTACTAGGGGATGTTCACATTCTATTAGAACCCCTCGTGCTTAGTTTCACCCACACGTACATACGTGCAAACATTGCGAGCAAGGTGAATATCCCTATGGCAAATATGCACACTGCTTTATTAAAATCTATTTGTACATTTTGAATATCAACGGATATCGTATAATTAAATATGTGTATTATTTAATTATTGACTATACATTAATTGTTATAAATATATTCACAAATGCGTTTAATAAAAAATATATACTATTTAAAGTTTGTACTTATATTTTGGATTTAAGTTTTAAAGAGACAAGAAAGTAAAATGGAAGAAAAATGTCGCATTAAGCTTGGAAATTGTAGTAAAATTTTCACTCAAGCGCGAGAAAGCGGATACTTTTTACTCTTGTCTCCATCAAGCTACAGCCATTTTTAAGCAGTTTATTTAAACTATGATTACACTGCCTTTTCAAATATTAATATTAAGTGGTAATGAAGTGTAGTAAAAATAAATTAAAATTTATTTCATGTTTTATTTTATTTATTTACAATTATAAATACATATCTCTTTAGGTTAGCCTGAAAGATTGAACGTTATACGTATAACATAAAAAAATGTATCCTCTATCGAGTCTTTTAAAATAATTAAATTGATCCATTCGTTATCCTTGGTCCATCGGATCACAACCATCACTCAACGTTTTCTTTCTTCCTTTTGAGCAATACCTTATTGGACAAAATAAAAAGATAACAAAGTTCTTTCCGTAATTGATTTGAAAGGATGGTTCATTATTCGGACGAATGCCAGAATCATGAACGTACCGAGCGTTTTGACACCGTAATTTCATAAAATACGTGGGTCGCAAAGTACATGTCGTATCAATGTATGCGTGTGTGCGTGTGCGCGTGCGCGTGCGTGTGTGTGAGCGAATGCGCGCGCGTATGTATCTCGCGATGAATGATTAATCTCCACGCTCGTTTTGCCCTTATCCCTCATCTACCTAATTCATATGTCATCTATCTCTTTCACTCTTTTCCACCGTTAATCTCCCTGTCTTTCAGTCATGTTTTGTTGTACTCAACACGAAATAGAGTGAGAGAGCGAGAGTGAGAGAGGAGGGAGGAGTTGGATTATATGCCACGAAGGTAGCCTATATGTATGAACTTACTCAAGTTCTAAAACTAATTTACACCTGACTTGTAGCACGTGGGTTTGTTGTTTATATGTATATGTGCTTGCATGAAGGATATAGTGCGATATGGTGGTTTCTGTGATATAATACAGCATCCCTACTGGTTCGAAAATCCTGGTCCAAAGATTTTCTTACTGCGGGAATGTGATACAAGAATAAAAGGAAACGAAGTGGAGCGAGGGAGATGTGTACTATAATGCTACTTATTTTACCGAGGGTCCTTAAGACTTTTCTAAGAGACCGAACAAGGGGAAAGAGAAGAGAGTGCTGCGGGAGAAATCGAAATCAGTAAGAAGTTTCTTTCTTTTCTTATCCTTATCCTTTCGTTAAAAGTAGTATATATATCGAATGCGTAGATCGAAATTTAATAATTGGATGATATTATTGCTCAATGATCAGTAACATGGGAAGTGATGTGTTATTCACTCAACAAAATAGAGTTCATTGAGCTTGCAAATCAAGATTATTCGAATCTGCTTGTATTACCGATATGATATTTTTCTTAAATTATGGATTCTTGCGTTTGACATTAATGTTTTTACATTATCATGAATGATAAAATTATAAGAAAAAGAGTTTTTGCAGAAAACTTCTATTTCCTATTATTTATCAATTTGCAACAAATAAATGTTTTGCAGATTATTTAGATTTATAGTAACTATTTTACTTGAACTTTCATTTGAAACTTACTTTAATCATCTAACCACACAATTGGTCGTTAGCTGTATATACGAATGATTAATATAATTATATAGAGGTTTTCGAAAATAATTCAACACTAGGTACATAACTTTTGAAAACTCGAAAACTATGGTATAAATACATTCTTTATACATTTGAGTAAAGAATAATTCGACATTATTGCAGTTCATTGTACAACTAATCTGTTAATAATCATAAAAATCGTACGGAAAAAGGAAGAACGATAAATGCAAATATGATCAAATAAAGCTAAAGAATTTTCCAAATGGAAAATTTTCTCAAGAGCATACTCAAGAAACCAACATTTTCTAATAAAACGTTAAGTGCATATGAAAAAATAGAATTCGTTTTTCTACAAGAGCATTATGTAATATTACCGTTCAACTATATAATCTCAATAGTTTTAAATGTATGTTTGTTAATCTACCGAATCATTTTTTTCAAGGATCTTTTCCAATGTTAACGAATTTTCTAAAAATGTTAATTTTGTGTAAACGGATTTGTGAATATTTTTATACAAATTAATATTTAAAGTTTCAACACATAATATTTTACGTTTTATTATTTATTAGGTGGAGAATGTTCCTTACATAACAAAACTTACTCGATATTCAAGCGTCTTTTTTATGAGTTATATAATAGTATATATTTATAATGTATAGTAGAATTTAAATTGCATATCGAAAGATACTAGTCTATTATTAAAAATATTAATAATACACGGAGAAAATTTTCTAACGATACTTACAAGGAAAGTGTCACATCTCCGGGAGACGGATCTGTTCCAAACTCTAGGATAATAGGTTTACTACTATAAAAATATAAAGAAACCCAGAGTTTTAAACTCTAACGCTTTTTTTCACAATATATACAAGTAACGAAAAATTTCGCCAAAAATGCCCTTGACTTTGATTACTTATAACTCAAAAACAAATAAACATAGATACTCAAACTTAAGTTTAGAAGAAAACTGAGATTGAGTATTAGATTTAAAAAAAGCAGCTTAAATATCTTGAATTGGTTGGAAGTTATCGAAAAAATAAAAATAAGAAGACAATTTGGCCTAAATTATCAGTAAATTTTTTAATTCAATATAGCCATCAAAATATCGTTAAATTCGTCTATCTTTCATACCTTTCGACCACATCAAGATATTTGAGCATCTTTTTTTGGAAGCCAATCTACTCATTCTCAGTTTTCTTCTAAATTTAAGTTTGATATATTTATTTGCTTTTGATTTATAAGTAATCAAAGTCAAGGGCATTTTTGGTGAAATTTTTCGTTACTTGTTTATATCTATTGTAAAAAAAGCGTTAGAGTTTAAAATTCTGGGTTTCTTTATATTTTTATAGTAATAAATATATCCAAGAGTTTGGCAAAGATCCGCTTTTCGGAGATGTGACACTTTCCTGGTTAGTATACTTCAATATGCTTAATTAATCGTTAATGATCCGTGGCGATAAACAGTATATGGTACAGTATATTTATTTAACGTCAAGAAATATTTATTGATGCTATATATAATGAAAAAAGAAGGCTATGCAAATTTTATCGTGAATGTATAAAAAGGAATCAAGTTTTTTACGAATTTTAGAAAATCTGCGGAAATGTAACCAATAATCCAAATTTCTTGATCACCTATGAAAAGAGCCATTCTTTTTTTCTCCATATCCGATGTTAACGCTTCAACCACCAGTCTTGGGGTTATTTATATAAATATAGTTGATTGAAAACATGAGATTTAAATTCAAGGAGATGTGAAATCCCCAAACTGATCAATATAGATATAGAGAATAGATGTTTAAAAAAACATTTCTGATTAGTCCTTGTATTTACTTTTGTCAATATTTGTCAATTTTTTTCAGATTTATAAATTAATAATTTAAACATAATATTTGGTTACCGTTAGTGCTCATTTGTGATTAAAAATACCAATGAAACGTTGTTTATTCTTTTTAATTATAATACGTTTTTCCTTTAAAACATATATCTACTCTTATCCCGTGAACTGTACAGATTTTAAATTTAATATTTTCAAAGCAAACTTTTAGTTGTAACAAGTAAATCCCTGTAATGTGGCTCCGAAATTTCCTTAATTATTAATAAAATGTAAATATAAAGGAAGTTTAGTCTATATATTTTTCATCTCGCACAGGTATTACGGAAAAATGTTGAACTGTTTTCTCGTGACAGAGGAATCGAGAGAAAATTTTAGCACCGAAGGACTTTAAAAATACTGTAAACCACAAAATAAATTGCCATGTGTATATAAACTTTACAATGTTATTTTATTGTTTCGGATTTACTATTCTGCACTGTAATGTTTAAAATGTAATTCACGATAAAATGATTATAAAATTCTCACCGTTCAGAAAATCACATTTATTACAAAGATAACGACGAATCAAAGAAAATCCTTCGTAAAAGAACTATATTTTCGCCCAGTTTCAAATAATGAACGTCTTTCCGAGGGTACAGGTGGCATAGAACAACACGCTTCGTTTATGGTGGCAAGTCTTTACGTGAACGTGACTTCAGTAAAATATATGTTCAGAATAATAAAGGTTTTTTCAACGGGATAACTCTCTTGGTAAAGAAAAAAACTGTGTGTTCCGTAACGTAGCGCTTCACAAGCTTATGCTATGTACGTTAAAAAAAAGTGTCTTTTCATAGATGAGAATTTTACACAAAAACTATTTCCAAGAAAGTTAAGAACCATTTATGCGGGCGTAGATTTGGCGCGAAAAAGCTTTTAAAATCTACGAAAGCATTTAGTACGATAAGGCTCTCATAAATAATTACCTTTGGAAATTTTATAATAATTCAAAGGCAAACAATTCGGTAACGTTGTAATGGAAGAAAAATCAACTGTAATGTAATAATATTTAATAATGGAAATATCTTTTATAATAGGTCAGATATATAATGAGATTTCAATTTTATTTACGGTGAGCTTAGTAGTTGAACAAAAATGCATTTGACATTTCGATTTATGTATTTCTCTTATATTTGGATTAATATTAATTGAAGTAGCTTTTCGATAAAATAATTTATTATGATTTTAATATTAGTATTGTATTACATATAAAATTTAATTAAATTATATTACAAAATCGTTAGTATCCAATAACGCTTCTAAAAGTAATCATATTATAATAATAATGGAGAGAACTATACATTTCTGTATACGTTTACATATATTAATACAAATAATTATATAACCATAATCTTTAAAATAAAGTACTGTTTTATGCAAATAATATTCTTTTTAAGTTACATTGAGATCGTTAGTGATAAATGCGATGATTATGACGAAATGATAAATAAGATGTATAATTCGTAAAATACGAAGAATCTGAAAAGGTATTCCTCACATGTATGGTGTGCATATATATATATATGTGTGTGTGCGTGTGTGTGTGTGTGTGTCAATAAAAGAAAAAACAATATTATTATAGAATATAAAAAAATATATTACATAAAATGTATCACACAAAATACATTATATGCAATAATGCCCTGGTTAAAAAAATTTAATTACTTGAAACTAATACAGTTATATTATTAAAATAAAATATTGCATTTATATTCATCATAATCAATTTTTTTAGTTTATTTATAGAAGCAGCGATATTTTTTTTAATATGTTTATTTCGCAACGTTTTGATGAATATCCACCATCCTCATCTACACAAACATCTTTTTATACATATGTATTGTCTTATTACTATGTTAACATTGACGAAATTTTAAGTAATTTAAATGTTTGATAATGTCATTAAAGTAATAAGACAATATATGTATAAAAAGATGTTTATAAAATGTTGATAATAATAGTACTAATAACGGGTGAAGTCTGATGTGGATGGGTGATATTGATCGAAACATCGCCAAATTAACATGTATGGTATGTTGATTAATATCGAAAAAGCCAAACTTCTCTTAAACTTGTTGAATTGTATATAAGATTATTAATAAGAATATTTAGTGAGTGCATTATGTTTCTTAGTTTATATTATTACATATTAAAAAAGCGAGGAGCCAAAATAGGCGGATGTGGGGATTCGAACACACGGTCCTTGGATTACGAATCTCGAACTCTATAACCATAGAGCTAACGCCCGCGCTGTAATGCAACGCTTACATTAGTCGAGACGCCTTATCGCTTACTCTATACACCTAAGTCGCGCGGGGACGCCCGTGACAATATTTTCAATTTAACGAAGTAACGAAGTGAAAACCAAAAAATAATAAACAATTTTTATAAGCTTTAAATATTAAAAATGTATTAGTTTAGCTTAATAATTACAAGTTACGTTGCATAGGGAAAGAAATGTAAGTTTTAATCATTCGTATATTAAAATAAGACACTTATTGTTAGTTTGTAGACAGACCAATGGAATTATAAATTTATTGGACATAATAAATTTGCTTGTATTTATTTAATAATAACTGTACTGTTGTTGAAATATACCAACAAAATAATAGTGGATCAAGACAAAATTTACAAGGCCTATTTAAAATTAACACTTATATCATCGATATTATAGTTTCCAATGATTACAGAATTCAGGTATATATTATTATTTTTATTATTTGTTCAACCCATATACTCGCCATTTCATAGGTTTTTATGGGACATGTTTAGCAGCTATGTGTGCATATATTTCTTTTTCCGTTCCTAATTTTTGTCCCCATCGGCTCGTATTTGTCCGGGGTTATGCCCGCGGGGAAGGTAAAACCTAGAAGAAAACATTCCCTGAGACGGCCAGTGTATTAGAACATTCTGTTTAGATATTTAGGGTCACATCGAGTAAGCCTAAACATCAAACCGAATATTGCGTTGCAAAAAATGTTGAAAAACATCTAAACGATCCCAATAGTCGTACGATGATGGGTCACCCATCTAAGTACCAATCGCAGAAAATCCTACTTAACTTTGCGTGATCGGTCGAGGTGCATCTCTGGCACTTCACTATACCGCATCGTTTATAATCAGGTATATATACATATGTATATATATGTGTATAGAAAATATCAATTTTGTTTCGAACAATTATGATTTAATTATAATGACTTTTACTAACTAGAATACTTAACACGTAGAAATTTGACATACGATAGATATAACTATACATTTACAAGACATTGTAGTTGATACAATTATTTAATTTAGCTCACTAAACCCAAGACAGGAGGAAGGCATTACTCAATCATGCGACACCATAGTGTTCCAATTTTTCTTACCGTCGTTAAAATATACTCCTAAGGCAAGAAAAAGTTTAGCAAAACTTTTTACAAGAAAATCTAATGATAAAAAAGTTTCGGTTTATATAACCCGTCGTTTCAAAATGCAAGTGTCAACTGTAGACATAAGATAAAAAGAGGAATTAATATAATTTTAAAAAGAATAAATTTGAAAACTATAATTGACAGTAATGTAACTTCCGCCGTCAATAGATATAATAGAAACTGAACACATATCCAAGTTTAAAATGTCTATGGTTTAATATATCTGTATTAAAACTTTAAAATAAGTACTAATTTATTAAATTTCATACTTAAATGAAATGTTATCGAGTTCCTATATATTTACAATAATTTTTCCCAGAAGTTTTTCCCATTATTAATTCTTATATTAATAAAATAATTTGTTCCAAACTCCATACATCTATAAAATAGACAGTTACCAATTAAATGAATTGAAATTTAGTTCTGTTTTCTGATAGTAATAGTATCATTAAAAATTCTAATTAGTGCTGATAAAACAAAAGAAGTGTAAAAGATAAAAAAAACATACCAATTTTAATACGTGGACATTATTGATTTATTCATATTTATTATATATTTAAATTATCTCATTTGTAATAGTTGAATTTTATCATCGATTCTGATTTTGTTTTTAAGTATGACTAAATTATTAAAGTATACTATATCTCGGAAACAGATAAAAATATACGTAATAATAAATGTACACGAAGAAAATTGTTTTAGTAAAAATTACTGCGTGCCATTACGTAGTCGAAGTACAGAGTTGACAAGTGGTAAAAATGATTAACAAGGAAAACATCATATATTTAAGAAACGGATCGTGCCCAGCTTATAGGATATGTTTTCTGATATACAAATATAAAAAAAGCCAGTCCCGCAGACCCTAATAATCATTTTTTCAAAAGTTATACGCTATTACAGCAAAATTTACAAAAAAGAGACTTTACTTTAAATGCTTGTAACTATCGAATATTAACATTCAGACTAAAATTCAATAAAAGCTGAGATAAAATAGATATAATTTAAAGAAAATATAGTGCCCAATTTTTGTTTAAAAATTCTTCAAAATTTTATTCGGCTATAACTTTGCTCCATGTCAACGGATTTGAGCGTCTTTTTTAAAAATTATTATATCTATTTTATCTCAGTTTTTTATTAAACTTTGGTTTGAATGTGAATCGTTGATAGGCTAAAAGTTACAAGCGTTTGAAGTGAAGTGTCTATTTTTTGGAAATTTTGCTTTAATAGCGTATAACTTTTGAAAAAAAAACGATTGTTAGGGTATGCGGTTATGGCTTTTTTCATATTTTTATATTATAAAACATATCCTACAAGCTGGGCACGATCCGTTTCCCAAACATATGATGTTTTCCTTGCAAGTTGCATAATAAAATTTACTACACTTTTTGGAAATTTAACAGATGTGTATAGTAAACTAATAAATATGTGTTACTATACGACGTAATTTTTATGATTTTCTAAAGTCTACTCTTCGATTACTGAATGGCATACAGTAATTTTTGCTACATTTTCTCCGTGCGTAGAAAAGGAATATCTAATTTCTGTTATCTAAATGTAGTAGCATAAAAAAATATTGGATCACTCTACCCTCAGAAATATTTAATTCACGATTCCCATCTGCTTGCCGTAGCCATTCATAATACATCAAAAGGATTTGATCTGTTGGCAGGCTTGCAAAGGAGCGACTGCGTGGGTACTTCCGATTCTCAAATCGACGGCACACTCGGGTCTGCGAAGATAGCCAGCGTCCACCTAGTCGACGATCTCGTCATCATGCCGGACAAGCTGCAAGTGGCTGTTCCAATTCCGCTGGAACATCACGATCTCGAGCTGGCAGTAACAACTCTTGCAACAGCAGTGGAGCTGCCATCATCGTAGGTAGTAGTTGCGGTTCCAGTGGTCCTAGATCACCAAGGACCAGTAACGTTGCACCACCCGACAGTCCAGATTTGTCTGTATCTGGATACAATTCTTATAAAAGTAGTTTGGTGCCGTGAGAAGAAATTGAACGTAAATCTCGCGGCAAATCTAATAATTCCAGGAGAAAAGGATGACATAAGAGTATTCCAAGTGAATTATCTAATTCCTCGTGCGTACTCCATCAAGAACAGTTGGACGGATTTTAAACATTTCAGATGAGTTTTATTTATATTTTACGAATAATACATTTTTATATAGAAAGTGAGAGTATTTTTAAATTATCATTTTAATTTTAATATCTTTAAAATAGGAAACATCAATTCGTATAGTAGAATTTTATTATTTTGCAAGGATATTACTTGATCTGTAATTTATGCTTCTGGATTAAACACATCTTTCTTTAGCTTAAAATTAAAGAAACGCTTAAACGGATAAAATAAAATACTTTTCTTATCGTTATATTTATTCTAAAAGTGACTATATATAGTCATCACTGTAATATGAAACAAATAAAATGTTGTCTTACAAATTATACACTTGGTGAATTAAAGGCCAAAACGCCAATCTTATCATTAGACTTATGTTGTTCTTCGAAAAGAATGAATACATCGAATCTATATGCACCTAATATAGCTAATATTAATGTTCTTGCCAAATTATGCAAATATGAGATGTTTTCATGTGCGGCAACAATGTAAGAAACTTTTAAGTTTAAATATTTATACATTGTCTATGTATGTGTCTTTTTTTAATTTTTAATTTTTACGATAAAATCAAAAATAACAATTTTTAAGGGTTAAACCCAGGTTGTAAATGACATTAACAACCAATTTTGGTGTTAAAAGTTGTACGACGTCAAGTCGACTTGACTCTACTCATCTACGAGTAATGGAATATCAGTGTTAACTGTTTGATAATTATGTGTACTTGAAGAGGCAGACGAAACGTCGTACAACTTTTAACATCAAAATTGCTTGTTAATCTCATTTACAATCTGGGTTAAACCCTTAAAAATCGTTATTTTTGATATTATCATGACCATGAAGGGTGTACATTTTAAAAAAAAATTTTATTTTTACTTTTTATAAAATATAAGTTACAAAAATGTACATGACCCATTCTATTAAAACCACCAAATCAAGAAACGATTAAAAAAACTTTAGTTTACGATGAGGAGAAAATATAAAAATATTAGTTTTCATCCCGATATACCGACAAATATTAAAAAACAGGGAAAATATACAAAACACCGCTTTTTATATTGATTAAATTTTCTTTCGTTACATGTTTTAACAAAATATTTGATAGTTATTTAATAAAATTAATTCTAAATCAGTGGTATAAGACAAAGAACCCTTTATCTTTACAAAAATAATTTATTTAAAATAATTTCGAAATTAATTTACATAGAGTTTGAGATTATTAAAAACAGGTGGTACTATCGTTCGTCTACAAACTTTATTTCGTTTATTTGTTTTACTAGTGATTTATGATTAATTTTATCCAGAGGCACCATTTACTGTTTTAGTTTCCGCTTTTCAAAATGAAATTAAAGTTATTTAAAATAATTTTTATTAAAATTCTTTCGAGGTATTAGATTAAGATGATTGTATATAATAAGTATTTTCTTTAATAATTTCACGCAAATATAGTTTTTGCAAAAAATAGCTCTAAAGTGGTGGCATCACAAGCAAATGAAGCTGTTCGAACTAATTACAGAATGATTATAACTTTTATATAATATAATGAGAATATTTATTTTCACTTCAAAATGAACATCGTTCATTTTGAAGTGTTTGTATGAAATTCACACCTAAAAAGGTTTTTATACCTTTTTACGTTACGACGTGAGTCATAGTTTGTCAGTCTGCTTTATATTGTTTTGTTATATGTTCGCTAGCTCGTCCGAGTTGCAACTAATATCCCATATTTATCTTTAATGAAGTTTGGAGAATTGTCAATCAAAAGTAATTCTAATGTATTCTCATTTTACGTGTAGTTACATGACTTATCGTTTTTGATTAGTTTTACATACTCGATTCTTTAGAATTATTTACTTTCTTTGTGCCACCAAATAGTACTGTCATCTGTACTTATGATCAGCTCATAGGACAACTACTCTGCATGACTTGACGTTAGTCAATTAAACTTGTTTAAGATCCATTTATATCCAATTTCCTTAACATACCATACCAACAAAGGTAAACTACTAATAATGTTTACTAAACACCGAATCACAATTTATTTTTTTACGAATGAATATCTTATCAGTTAGTAATATTCGTATTAAGATTCAATGATATTCAGAAACTTTATAAAAAGCTGTGTTATCTACATTTTTCTTGTATATTTATATAATTTTTTGGTTTTAGGGATGAAACTTTGGAATAATATTTTATCTATATTCTCGTTATCATAGACGTAATTTTTTTTTGTAAAACCTCCTTTATTTTGATTTCTATGCAATAATTTTTTTATTCAATGAACCAATGAAAAATTATTTTATTAGCTAATAGTGCACCAATAGTTTTTAACGCAGAGAAGCTAGTAGAGTAAATTAAAAAAATTTTATATGAATCGAAAAGTTGCAACTGCTATTGAATTGAAAAATTTATACAACGATATTTAGATAGATGTTTTAATATACATACAAAGTTAAAAGAGATTATTAAATTAAAACTTAATGTAAATAAGTATAACAATGTTCTTCTGGTACATAAGTATGAATGTAGCTAAAAACGTAACGATTTGAATTACAATTAAGTCATTTTGGTTTGCCTTATCGTTAAACAGCGTTTCTGTAAGTGAAACTTAAATATTTGTAGTAGCTGTGTATACCGATATATTTCTATTAAAATGTAATAATAACGCCATTTAGAGAATATAAACAGTTATTGTAAAATATTGTATAATACGAAGTATTTTTTTTATGTACACACATAATTTTAAAGTTAAATAAAAAATAGGGATGAAAATTTTTTATAGCACACACAATTTTTTATGATTAAGTTGTTTGATAAGAAAATATTATTTTATGTACTGTATGTGTACAATAAACGTTTATAGGCATTAAACTATAATAAATGATTTATTGTGCGAACTGAATTTGAACAAGGAGGCCCAAAATATAGAAATACGTCAAAGTACAATCAAGTCATGACATGAATATACGTCATTCACAGTCAGAGCCCACTTAGTTTATGACGTGCATTCAAGTCATTTGCATTGATAGAGAAGAAATGGTTTTTCAAATTTTCGTATTTTAATCATTGCATATCATAAAAAAACATTTCAAAATACTTGAGTAATGTAATGAATTAAGTTTCAAATTGTTTAAACGTATGGTACTTGAATTCTTTAGATGGCGCAAGCGATTTCATTTGAAAATATAGTCAAAATGTTTAAACAGTTGTAATATTAAATACTAACATATTAAACAGTACAAAAGAATATTAGATAGTTATAATCAAAATTTGAAAACGTGTTTAATTCTATAATAAATAAAAGAAAATATAATAAAATACAAAGATACATAGTAATCTATGTTGCTTGAATTATATTAATGTTTTGTGAAAAGAAAGTATTTAATTTCTAATAATGTTAATTATTAACAATAGTGATTCGTTCTAAAATTAATATAAAAATCAACAATATTATTAGAGTATTTAAAGACTACACGAAAGTCAGGGCACCACCTACTTTTGCTACTTTACAAGTGTTGGTTAATATTATTTTTCAAGGGTGTAATTTTTTCTATTTAAAAATCTGTTTAATCAACGGGGGTAATTATAACCCTGGGCGGTGCCAAAAAATTTTTTCTAATATTTTTATCATATTTCGTAATATTGTCCAATTTATTAGTATTTTTTTAGGTGTTGGAATTTTTATATATTTAGGAATAAGTGTTTGATTTTTTCTGTAAGACCGAAATAAGTGGAATTGTAACTGAAATTTATGGCAGTCGAGAAAAGAGTTGATTATTAATTACTATTATTAAAATTAATTTAATTTTTTAGCATTCATTTAATATTTTTCTGCACAATAGAGATTTTGAAATAGTATTTAAAGTTCTGTTGAGAAGTAAAATTAAAAACCTCTTGGTCGAACTGTCATATATAAAAATATAGATATACAGTTTATGGAAATAGAAAAAAACAAATTACTAAAAACGTATGAATTTTGTACACTTTTTCAATGCTAACCCTTAAAATATTTCAGTATTCTACAATCATTTTTTGTTGGAATACTTTAAATTTATCATATGCATTGAGGATGTAAAAATATGAGCGAAAAAAAAACTAACGAAATTCCATACGAAATTCCTTGCGGGGTTACACACGGAATACCATTTAGAAATTGAAATACAAAACATACAAATTTTGTGTATGATTTTGTAGCCTAAAAGAAAGAAAAAAATGATTATTTTTATACTCAAGCATATAAATTTTATATTTATTAAAAATATAATAATTCAATTTTTAATAAAAAAAACTTTTATATTGTATGATTATCAAGTTATACCTAACAGTAGAAACAATTTATTTGCTTAAAAATTCGTGTACCTTCTAGATGTATCGTTTATTAATACGCTAATAAACGCCAAAGTGTACTATTCTTTGTTATAGTTATTCGATCGGCTATATAAATGTTAAAAAAATTGTGCAACCAAAGTTGCGGAAAATTTATACAACAAACAAGAATACTGTGATTTTGTAGCGATGTCACGAATATCAATGTCATTTGTCTAATCAATGTTCCAAAAATTACTTCGTTATATACATAACATTTTTATTTATTTTATCGCGTCATAATTGAAATTTCATAATTGCTCGTGTATTCGGGTTGTAACGGAGTTTGTGAAACTCTTGTTATTGAATAGTCGAAACAAAGCAATTGGGAATATTAATGTTTATTATAAATTGCTGTTTGAGGATGTACATACTCTCATTACACGAGCTCGTACTATTATTATTTATACTTATTATTATTGTTGTAATGTTTAAACTATAATTACATAAAAATATGTATGAATGTCAAATAAATAATTGATCGTGGAATCAAAGAACTATGTGATGTTAAACTACACGTGAAGGAATGTATTGTTAAGTATTTTGTTAAAAATATAATATAGTATATGGATATATCAGAAATTAATAATATATTTATTTATGTGTATATATCGAACGAGGTATGTATAAGATAGTTTTAAAGAACGAATATAGGAAAATATAATTGATAACCAGTTGATAAATATGAATATTGTATAAATAAAATATTAAGAAATAAATAACGCTAATTTGTCTACATATCTCTTAAGAATATAATTATTTCACTACCTTCACATTTTCATATATCGTCGATTATTTTTTATTTCAGATAACTATATAAAACTATAGATTTTTTCTCAATGCGTTAAAGTATAGCTATATTTTTTTTATTTTATTTCCCATGAATATCAAGGAGCTCTATACATCAAGGCAAATGTTTCCTCTTATCTTAATCACGTACCCCCCTTTGTTATCTTCATGACCACTGCAATGCCTTCAAATTCAAAGATATTTGCACTTGCAACCATCATCCATATATCACCTTCATTTATTTTAAAACAATTTATATATGTTTATGCATTTTTTCTTTAACAAAATTTAACTAACCATCGAGCAAACTATATAAAATAATAATCAAAATTCCTTATTATTCTGGTTCAAATACAGTATTAAACGATAGGAATAGATTATACTAAATGACATCTTATCAATTTACTCTTTGACGCAAAATATCCTCTCAAGTGAAATGGATCTTGACAAGAATATAGATTATAATGTAAATATATATATTATATACGTATATATACATTGCCGGTCATGCACTTTTGACCCCCCTCAAGAAAAATGAGTAAAGCTTTAAAGTTTTGTATCTTTAAAAATGAAGATATTTGAAAAAACTCCGTAGATAAATTATTAGACTTTGACATTTTGCTTTTGAGTATTTTGAATTTAAACTGTAAAAGAATATATCTATAACTAGTAACAAATCATTACAGATTAAATAAATATTCTTGTAAGTATTTCTAATTTCAGATAAGTTAAATATAAATAAGTGAAATATTCGAAACAAATCAAGTTATTTTCGTTCCAATTTCTTTTGTTAATTTTGTATCCTTTATTATAATTTTGTGAATGTATATTGTGAATTTATAAGATATACAATATTATAAACAATAAAATTTTTTATTTTTCATTAATTAACTGTACTTTTCTCAAAATCATGAAGACATCAATAATAAAGTAATTTTTATTAAAAGTATATCTTTTAGACATAAAAATAACCACTTTTTCTATGAGACAAAATCTTGTATTTTGTATAGTTTTTGAAATATTAAGATATTAAAAAAAGGTTTTTTTAATAAAAATTACTATAAATTTTTTTTTAAGAAAATCAAAATTGAACAAACTTTAAGGCATATGAAAGGTGATAATGTAAAGTTTAAATCCCTGTTGGTTTTTTTTACGATACAACATTATTTATTAAAATTACACACAAATTTGCATGGGTGTAAAAAATCGAAAAATATCCTTTTTTAAAACATATTAAAAATTGTTGTAGATTATTTAATAACGTATAGAAAAAAAGAGATGACTTAACGTACAAATTATAATCGAATGTAATCAATATATATATTATAAGCAAAATATGCAGATGTGACTTGTTTAGGGTGAGATAACAGACTGACTGATAGATACATAATATTAATATAGATAAAATTAAATAACAAAAGAAAGAATAATGTAGATGTTTAATTTTTAATAGAATGAATATTTAAATATAGATGTTCATATACTACATTAAATTCAACAAAAATTTTGAAAATATTTTTTTAATACCAAACCAACGCTCAGTCAAAGATTTTTTATAAGTTTTTCGAATGCCGTTAGGTTTTTTCAAATATATTTTTTTAAAAGATACAAAACTTTAAATCTTTACTCAGTTTTCTTGAGGAGGTGAAAAGTGCGTGACCGGCAGTATATATATATATTAAAGGTAAGTTATTTGTAATGCACCACAGCTACACAATCTACCAGTCAAATTTTTTGAACGAATTTTAAGACACACATGTTCACGTAAGCAATAGAAATGTATTATTTTTGCGATTTATAATTATTATTTTTGGATACTAAATTCAAAGCACCATAATAGTTACATCAGAATCTTCCGAAGATCAACACCTAATAAAAAGGTGTTCGGTTATGTATATGTATCTGTGAATATATATATTTACATTTTCTCATATAAAACGTTCAATTACCATATTCCGTATAAATTGAACGAAATGCAGCCTCGTAATAAATGAAATTCCATTCCAGAATGATTGAACATTTGCCAATATAATAATTTCATTTTCATCACTCGTGATTCACTTGAATACCCTCCTCCTGAAGCACTATATTGAGTAAAAAGTGCAACCTTATAAATTCAGGTTCAGTACTATTGTTCAGTATTTAATTGCCCGTGGAAACCGATCGCTCAAACGGACACACTATACCAACTCTACCGAGAATATATATATATATATATATATATATACACGACTTTTTCTTTCTGCCCTTTTCTTCGAATTGAAGCCGCGGGTTTTCGCGTGATATAGATCCAAGAAAGCGATAATTTATTGAAGTTCGATTTTCCGATTCGCAAAAGTTTACATCCTTGGAGATAAAGAGAGAGAGATAGAGAGAGAAAGTTATCCGAGATTAACAACCAATAGTGGCTCCTTATCTCAAAAAGTATATTCGACCATTTTTAGGGGGCTGAGGAGCGAAGCTTTTTGTGGGTTAAACGCATTAATCATATTCTAACTATTACTCATTCGAAAGCTAGCGTATTCTCGGTTGCGAGTACGTGATAGAAATAATGTTAGCGTTCATAGACTTCCGCGAATTGCAATATCATTTTCCCATGAATATCAGCAATCTTGTATGATAATGAGAAACTTCTTAGACTTAATGTAATCACAAATAACGGTACAATGAAAATTGCCCTCGCATTTGAGGTAATAAAAAATCTAAAGTTCTACTTAAGTTACACACATTGAGCTTGTTGTTATAAAATTTGTAAAGTACATCGAATGTAAAATACAAATTGTTGAATCTTAAAAAATTTATTAATGTTTTACAATTTAAAGTTATTCCAACATGGTTTTAGTTATTCTATCATCTATTGTATACTACAATTCTACAGTTTACATACGTTTACATTTATTGCATAAAAACAAAATGAATTTAAACGTTCGGTGATAATATATATATAATTATCAGTCTTTCCGAACTAAATGCTTTATTTTTGGAATAAAGTAGACCCATTATACCCTTTGTCCACTATGGTTGGTGGAATTTCCTAGAGTGACGGCCTTTTTCAAAAATTAAAACAAAAATTAAAGGCGTTTCGTCCTCGATCCCCAGTTTGGACTCCTCAATAAGGAACTGGAGATCATACCTTTAAGTTTTGTTTTAATTTTTGAAAAAGGCCGTTACTCTGGGAAATTCCACCATCCATAGTGGACAAAGGGTATAATGGGCCTGCTTTATTCCAAAAATAAAGCATTTAGTTCGGAAAGACCGATAATTATATATTTATTGCATAATTTATAAATAATAATTATAATTCCAGATTCTTTCGTCTTTTTTTTAAGACTATACTCAATTATATCGAATAATTACTTCAAAAGATTTAACGTAATTACTTGATTTTGTATAGGATTGACAGATTCGAAGAAAAAATAAATTATGTAATAAATTTAATTATCTGAGATTACAGGCATTCCACTTAAATTAATTTGATGAAATTCACGATCTTCTTAAATAATTGTTCAATTATTGCAATAATATGATATTATATATATATATATATATATAATGTGATATATATGTATATAATATGTATAGATAAGTCTGTAGACCTCGGTCGCGTAGAAAATTAAAACAAAGCTTTACGTTTTCTGGAATACCTTGAATAATCGATCGATTAAAGCATTCTTTTGGTACTTCGATGTCCACTTTGAGTTAGCAGCCTTTAGTGCAAAAAAAGTAATTTATATCCTTGAGATCCCCTTTTCCATGCTCTGATTTCCAAAACGATTGAGATTAATGTTTTTGCTGCTACGAAATACGGATTCCAGTTGATTCTGCCATTTAGACATATCGTGCGTATACGCACTTGTGTGTGTGTGTGTGTGTGTGTGTGTGTGTGTGTGTGTGTGTGTGTGTGTGTGTGTGTGTGTGTGTGTGTGTGTGTGTGTGTGTGTGCATACACGAATACACCAACGGAATTCGTTATCGGGTCAAGGTCCTTTCGTTATGTGTTTGTTGCTCATCCGTTGGATATTATAAGTATATATGTATCGAATAACTTGTCTACTTCATTCATTGACTAATTTATTATATACTCAATATACATTATTACGGTAAGTGAAAACCCTACAAAAACTTTTTTTCATTTACCTAATTTCAAATTTTTACTCCAACTTGCATAATTGATTGAATTATTAACTTAGACTAATAGGAATCCATTAAAAATTTTAGCCGTGCTTTCGTTTCATTTATTTCATTTGGCTTGAAAGAAATTAAAGTTTAATGGATCCTTTATTAGCTAAAGTGAAGTTTTAATTATTCTATAAACGTAATCTAATATATTTTTAGCATGCATTATATCTTTGAGTAATATGTTTTATTAAAATATCATGTATAATTAATGATTTAATCGGTGGTATTTTCAACTATAGATTCTGTTTATTTCAAATAGTGCAGGCTATTCTTAAATCCAATTTTATATATGCGTCAGTTTTATGCATTCGTTTTAATATTATTTCGTAACAATGGAATAATTTAAGTACAGAATGTAACCGTTTCTGCTAATTGAATAATTGTTAGATTCGGGATTAAATAATATAACATTTACCGTTTTTACTTTTTTTATTTTTGAAAATGAAAAAGTGCTTTATATCGTAAAAGATGTACATACAGCAGGTAAAAAGTTCAAGTATTTTCAACTTTTTGGTTCGAAACTAATAATTTGTTCAAAGCACTCCATCTCCTCTCTTTTAATTAATAATTTATTTATTTAGCAACATTTTCAAGTTTAGTTATATTTTTATTTACTTTGTATTTTAATCCAATCCAAAACCTAAGCATGACGTAAATCTTCCTTCTTTATAAATTTACTCAACACTAAAACAATGGCGTTGCGATGATAGTTTATCTTTGCTTTGCAATGTTTAATAAATTTTAACATTTATAAAATTAGTGTAGTAAATGAACCACTTTTAAGGATGTTACAGTGAAATAAGAATCAGGTTAATCGCGTGCGATACAGCTTGTATGATCGTGCACGTTTAATTAATAAGAAAGAAAGTCACTTTCACTGATTTCCGATCATGATTTGTATATATAAAATCGTTTGCATTACTATTTATAATAGTAATAAGCATTGTAGAGCTTTCAATTTCTAATTGAGTGTTATAGACTACGCGCTACCTTTTAAATTTATCTCTTACTTTTAGTTGCGGTTGACTTAACTTTTCCAAGTCAGGCGCAGATAATATATCGACATAGTATCATCTTTTGACCCTAATTTTGAATATTACATAGGAATTTATAATATAATAATCGTTCCAAAGTATTATTATTATATTTACCAAAGTAGGATGGTCTTATATATAGAAATTTTAATAATTATGTAACATTCTTTACTGAAATTTTCTTAGCTGCTTTAAACTAAATGATTTAACGTATATACAGTGTATCAATTGAAACGATACTGGATTTGCAATTTAAATACCAGTTATAAAATACAAAAATCATTAACCAACATTTTAGATAAAAAATGACGGCAATTAAGAAAGAATATAACTGATTGAAGTGTAACAAAGTCGTGTCAAAGGAGTCTTAATGGAGAGTCGACAAAAGGGTATACTGATACAGGTCGACACACCTAGCGATGCAACAACCTCTTTTCAAGATGGTTGTTCACGTCTGTTCGGTCACTGGTTACCGTTGAGTATGTACTACTGCTACATACATCAAGACAATATTCAAGTTTGTTTTATATCTTTTTAATAAAGTTCGTAAAAGTACAACAAACATTATCGTTTCATAAAATACTATATAATATGATTATCGTAAATATATTTATTTAAATTAAATTATGAAACGAAATGAAACGATTACATTATAAACTAAATAAGTGAAAAATGAAGCATTCAGAGTAGTTGCAATTAGCGCATATACGATCTTTAATTATAAATACCAAACTATATGCAGAATAAACTTATGATTAAATATAATTTTGAAAGTTTTTCATTATTTTATTAACTGCAACTTGTAATGTATTTATCTTGAACAAATATAAGAACTATTTTTACTATTACGATAAAAAGTAATTATAAACAAATGCTTTTATGATCCACGTATAACATTACTTGAAAACGTTAAAGAGTCGTTTGAGAAAATTTCACCTAGCTTTACGTACAAGAAAAAAAAAAACTATTCACTGAATTTAAGTAAATCGACATTTTATTAATTTGGTTCACTGACTTCACAAGAATTGTTCCAATAAAAATTAGTTACTCTTTTTATAAAGATTTCTTAAATTTTTTCCAGATTTATATAAATCTTGTAAAATTTAATTGAATTATTATAAAATTAATAACGGTCTATCTAAATTTCTTTACCTATTACACACGAGTTTCTTTTTAAATATTTGCTTACCGCTAATGGTACAAAATTTAATTGTTTTTCATATCTAACTGATTTTAAGGGAAAGTCAAACCAAATATCAAATATCAAAGTAAATTACATTTAAAAGTATTAAATTGAAAATCTAAAAGAAATGATAAATAAAGTTTAATACGCATGAAAAGTGCTGACATAACTACATCTTCGAAATAATAATTTTTTAATTACAATTAAGTAAGCAAGAGTTTAACACTATAATTACTAGTCAACGATCAGCTGCCCTACAATTAATGAAAGTTACACTCGAGTTATTGATTTAGAAATCTAAAAAAATGGCCATATATTGCTTATAACGAAAACAAGGTCTATCGGAGAGGATTTAAAAAAATTAGTAATTTCAGGATTCACTGCATCTCCTTATTAAATATATTTTATTTATTAGATGCATAAAAGTGGATAAAAAATTAATACCCGCATATGTGTCGATTAATTATTTTACTGCTTAATTAATTTATTCTTTTAAGTCTTTTACGAACATCGGAAATATTTAGTTTATCGGATAAAGAAGAGAGAGAGAGAGAGAGAGAGAGAGAGAGAGAGAGAGAGAGAGAGAGAGAGAGATGGCAATATATAAAAATTGTCCACTCAAATATGAAATCGAAGACTGGATGCAAAGATATCGATTTAGAGGAGGGTAAAGCGACTGGACAAATTTCACACAATTTTATTTATTTATAACTGCGACATTTCGTCACTGTCGTATATCGGAATCGTAGATGCTAAAATTGTCCAGTTTTTTGCATCGTATTAATTACCACCTGATTCTCGTGCAGATCGATACTTTCATTGAACAATAAGGTGGATGCAATTAGTAAATGAAAATAAATTCATAATTTGACTGCTATTGTATGTAGCTACAACAAAATTGAAGAATGATATTTTAAATTGTGCACGTAAATGTATTTATGAAGCATATTAAATTAATAAACGTCGGTTCTATAACCTAGTGATATATTATAACTTGGAAAGTTCGTCGGTGCTCAATATGAATCTGCAGTACTAAGGCTATCCGAGTGCTTTGGAATTTTTTCTTCGGAATTCGCTCTCGGTTCGCGAGTTATACGTGAGGATCACGATGAGCTCAGGTTACTATGATAGGTATATATATTTCGCTCTAGAGGGGAAACTCTGCGGAAGAAAAAAGTTTCCATCAACGAGAAAAGTGAGTTTTTGGTCAATAACTTGAGAGTACGAGTCTACGATTTTGTCAAACAATTATTATATATATTATCAAATTAGTAATTTATTTTAATACTTACAGGCTATTTGTCAAATGTTTCATTATTCTTTCAATTATATACCTCGTGGGTTAGTAACTATTGTAGAATTATTAAACAAATGTACACAATTGTAGAGAAACAGATGTACTAAAGTTTATACCGCCCCCCCCCCTTTTACCCATAGTTATGAAATACACAACGTACACCTGAATAATGTACACATTTAAATTCAATTATTCTCTATAATATGAAGTATTCGTATCACATATTTAATTAGGTATACGGCACGTACAACTATTCTGTAACTCTCTTACCTTAGTTGAAATATCAATGAGAAGCAAGAAGAAATATTGTGTCTTGTTGTCCGAATGTATTAGACGCAGAATGCAGCGTTGTTAGTTTGGTTTCTCCCGAGAATTATGGTGTACATCTACCCAGGGCCAACGTAGAGAAAGACGAATGAAAGTAGCAACAGGGCGAGGTTTATCCGATGCACGGATGCCCCAGAGTTTTCGTGAATTCCACAAGGAAGTTCGATCGGTGTCTTAGACTCCGAACCCATATAAACTAAAGGGAAAAGTAATTGTTGAAATGCTTGCTGGAATCTACGAAGGGACAGTTCTCATACATATAACATGTACACGACTCTGTGCTCGTGTACGAGATAAGATTCGGTACAACTCTCATCTTAGGAAATGTCTCTTGCCCCTAGTTTTACGAGGGTTGTCGGGACTTCGTCCACCCTGATTAACCGTTTAGCGCCTCTTCGATCTCACCAACAAAAATAATCGAGTACTGCATCCTGGATATTGTATTGTAACATCGTTTTCTGTCTATTCAGACTCTTATTATTCATTTCCAACCTTTCTATACTTATACCTATATACTCAATTTAATTTCCACGATTGTATTGGAATATATACATAAATCTGCACATATATTTAGTTCGTTTAGCTTCAGTGAAAAACCGTGCACAGTTATTAAAACTATTGGTACATCATTCTCCTCAGACTCAGAAATTAATTAAATATATGTGAAGAACAATATTGCGGAAAAAAGTTGGTGTCCTATTTTTTTTATTTTTCATCCATTTGCAATTCAATATCTACGAATAGAGAGTTTTAGTTAAATTATTTATTGAAATATATACCAATTGAATAAAATGTAGAAATTGCGCGTATATAATTTCAATTTGGTATAAATATACCTTGCAAATTTAATTAGATTAATATTACTATATGCGACATAATTAACAAGTCTCATACTTTATTTCCGATTTTTAAGAGTATTCTTTTGTTACAACTTTCAAAACTTTTCATTAGTAACACTAGATTCTTTTATTTCAAATAGTACATTCTTCATGAAAAAAACTAAATTTAGTATTACCTTCATTTGTGTCAAATTCTGTTTAATTAAATTTATTTAAGTAATGTAACACGAAGCTTAAATTCTTTGTAATAGAAACTTTATACACATTTTACTATCATTATTCACTCCACTATTGAATTTACTTAAACCTTTATTATTTGCATTTACGTTCGATGCTTAAAACATTGATTTTATTTGCTTATCAGATGCGAATCTGAAGCAGTAAGTGGATTTTTTCCATTTTGAAATTTGAATGCAAGGTTTTATTGGATAAGACTGTGCCATAAATTTCAATTTCAGTCATTTTTACTTATGATAGGAGTATCATATTTCCGGGTCACCGGTTCGGTTAAAATGTTTTTTATTTACCTATAAAAAATTATACTAAATTCAAAAAAGAATTGTCTGAAATGTTTGTACATGCAAAAGTTGAACGATCAGTTTATACGCCAAGTATGTTTATATAAATGATTTTTCTCTTGACATACTTCTTGAGTACTTCAGCATTTTAGTTTAAGTTTCAATTTTTGAAACTTTCGTTAGGTAAAATATTTAAAGTCGCTTTTACATGACAATAGATTGTAGAGTATATACATTCGAATTCGACATTACATTCGAAGATTAGGAATAAATTTTACTAATATTTGCAAAAATTGAATATCAAAATAATGTGCAAATCAAACTTGCATGAGATTGCGTAATAAACTAAAGTTAATAATTAATTATTATGATGTTGATATGTTATATATTAATAAATCTATAAAATATCAAATAACCGAGAACGTACAGTTTTTGGTATCCCCGCATAAAATCCAATAACCGCAATTTATCTGAAAAGTCTCTTAGTTTCGACAGATAATAAACTTATACTGATTATCTATTATTCTAATTAAAATTTCATGCCTTTTGAAATTATACATCGATTTAGATATAACATTTCAAATTTAATTATATCATGCGATACTTTACAATTCCTCTTTATTTAAATAATGTAGATACTAAAAGTTAAACAATCTAGCCATAAACTAGATCATTGATAATTTTTTATACCGTAACAAAGCACGGATACAAATAAAGCTGCCTAAGGATTCGGAGGATTTATTCACACTATATTTTGCTTCTAAAGCGATATCTATATTCCACTCCTTTGACAAATTAATTGATCTGCTTAGTAACAACAATAAGATTGTTGAATGAAATCTGAATATTATAAATTATATTACTTTATATTACGTAAATGTGATACGAATATTAAATTAAATGAATAAGGATGTAACTTTAAATAAATTTTATGTATAATGATGCTTATAGAAGTGCGATCTAAGGTACGAATCCTGGAAATTATTCTAATTTTTAGATACCATTTTGAACATAAATATATGAAGAAATCTAGTTTATGCTGAGAACTGGGTCTTGGACTTTGTTGCAGCTTTAAGAAATGCTGCATATAAATATGAAAGAAACCATAAAAGCCTTTTAGCGAAAGGTATGAGTGCACGGAAAAAGATTAAATAAACATTATTAAAAATTTTGTAAAAATTACAATTTTCTTGAGTAAAGTGATAACGGACTATAAGTTTTTTCATTTTACTGGGATGAATAGTAATTTTTACGTTTCTATAATGCAGTGAAACAATTTTTATTTCAATCATTTAAAATAAATTTAAAAATCAAACTTCTGCCATCGCACTCAAGTGAATGTAGATAATAAATACTGTAAAACGGTATGTTGACCAAATTAGTAGAGTTTTTTTAATATTCCACTAATTTTCATTATTGTCATTCTATATTTGTTGAATTACTAAACGTATTTGAAACAATTGATCAACGTTAAACAGATGAATAACTTTTTCTCAATTTTCAATAAATTGATACTTTAAGGTTACAGATTATGAGCTTTTGTAGGTCGAAATCAATGACAAAGCCTAAACCTACAAATTTATAATCTTTGGCATTATCTATTGCTCAACTATAAATTATTTTGATCATTCTGCAATATACTTGTGCTTGCGTGAGATATATTGGTATTAGATTATTAACATAAAAAGTAGTCAATTCGCAAATTAATGACTATTTGATCATTAATAGAAGTATAATAAAAAGTTTAAAAAATTACACCTACATAAACGATTATTCTTAATAAATGCGGATGAGTTTCGAGACGGACCAGATCGTAATAGCAGTGAACTGTAAGAATAAAATAAAACGAATAAGAATTCGTTTAATGAAAATATATACGAACTTAAGTAGAACCGGACCCGATGTACAAATTAATGTACGTAATCTATAAAATATAAATTCACGAGCGCAGTCATTATTTTCTTTCGATACAGGTATCGAGCGAACATCATGCAGTAGTAACATATACGGCATTCTAAATCAAAATAACACAAAGATCCTCGATCGATTTGATTGCAACACTATTTTGTATATACCAATGTACTTTTAATGCATACAAAAGCTAAAAATTATACAAACCGTTACGAAACAAAGTTAAAAAATAAACGAATATACATAAAGTCCATAAATTCGACTTTGTACGCTTGACGTACAGTATTTCACGGAGGTAGTACGACGAAATCGCGGATCGGCGAAAGTACGAAGGGGAGCGACAAAAAATAAGAGAAGAGACGAATTAATGAAGAGCCAAAGCATTCGAAGCACGTAAAAGTCGGATAGCTTCCGTGGTATTTAACGCCCCACAGCACGGTTATACGCCGGAATCGACAGTCGATTTTCATCGACACGGTATAGACCTGCTATTTTCGTCCGCGATTTTTTACCTGCACAGAGATCTACAATTATGATGGTGAGTCTTTCTTTATTTCGTTGGTGTATATATCATTTTGTGTGAAAATAGTTTTAAAAGATATTATTTTACAAATGTAACTAGGGTGTAACAACATAGTTTTCAGTGTAAAGATTTCATTATTTTATATAGGTTTTTCTCAGCAGGATTGTTGATTTATTAACACTCATTCATATATAAGTGATACGCATGTATTAGAAGACAATAGATTTAATATAACTAATCACTATACATGATTTAATAACAATTAATTGTTAATTATTAATTAAATTTAAATAATCTACTTATGTTGCGCTCTAATGAAATAATATTTGCTAAAATTGAATGATACATGTTAGAATCATTGATAATATTAATTTAAATTTTGCATAACAAATACTTCGAAGATTTAATTAAATACCATAAATTCAAGAATGAAGTGGCACACATTCTGAAAGATTAAAATGCTGCTGATATTCTAATACGCGAACATTATTTAATATGTTTTGATATATTGCATATAAAAGTTTAGTGTAAAATATACAATTAATAATTCTTATAATAAGAAAACGATACGTTTAAACGTAATTTAAAAATATGTCCAACGCAACTCTATAATACTTTGCGTATTTTTCTTGCAAAGAATCGATTTTCAAAACTGATTGAAATTCTTTCGATTGTATCACTAATTGTTGACAATCACGTTCCATTAAAAGATAAAATTGCAATCATTGAAAAAGACGACGATTAAATTAAAATCAAATAATTTTGCAATCAAATTACTTTTGTAAGTTTATTAATTTATGAAATATTAATGAATTTCGGATTCGTTTAATAATATAATACATAAAAGAAATAATATTTTAATTAATTTTAAATTTAATTAAAATATATTTTACGATAAATTGTAAAAAACGCAATTAAAGCCTATAACAATAAAAAAAAATTTCATATCTGATTAACGTGTGAAATCGAAAATTCTAAAATGTACATGATATAACAAACATAAAACAAAGTTAGCGAATGAATTGGCAGCATCATGTAACAGTATTTAACATACATATTTATTTCGTAATAATTATCGATAAAGTACATTTATCATGTTTAAGAACATAAAACTATTATTTAGGTAATCATAGCAATGTATCTTCTTATTTATTAAAAATATATGTTAGAAAACCAATTTTAATATTCCAGAAGTGTTGATTCCGGATATTAGGACGGTATATTACAATTTACCGTAAATTTATGACTAACTTTACGAAGAAAATGAAGGCTAATTTTTAATAAAGAAAATATTACGTAATTGCGTGCTTAAGACTTTTGTAAAATTCAAAAGAGTGTACATCTTAACCGGGTAGTTTTATTTATAGGTCACACACAGTAGCTCATTCAGTGGTTTGCTGGAAAACGTAAAAAACCCTAAATAACGGTACTTTTATTTATTGTAACCATTAAATCACGTGAGGGAAAAACGAAAGGGAACGAAAGTGTGAGAGAGACTGATGGTCTTCGTTCTCCCGAGGGCCGCGTATAACCTCGCGCAAAGGCCCGCAAGCTATGTTAACTAATAAGCCTGTTGAGCTACGGCGCTGGTCTGAGCTTTCAATTTTCCTTTACGCCTTGAATCCTGTTCTATATATCTGTTCTATATACTCAATATTTTTCTCGTATATATATACGAGAAAAAAAAAAATATATATATATATGTATGTATGATGAACAACAGTATTTTTGATCTTCGTGTGATATGCGTGTTGAAAATACTAGATGCTTTCTGCTTGTAAGTGCTGCTGCTTTCTCTTTTATTGTTCTTATTTTGACGATGCCCAGGATTCGGGTCTCGTTTTCAATCGAACACGCGTAATACATAGTAATGAATACAATGAATACAATGAAATATCCATTCAAATAATTTGTCCGATCTATTAAAATGTACGACTAATTGCTTACAATGCTTGTATTTATTTAAATGTTTATTTTCTATAATTAATGTGTGCTAGCAGAATGTGGAATGTACATGTAATACATGCTTGCTATTAATTGTGATAATATGTTACGGATACTTCTTAAATCACCATAATAGCATAATGAAATTTTAACAAATTTATTAGTAAGCGATGAACAATACTATTAATTAACAATTGTAATAATTTACTAGTATGTAAACTAAAATATCAGTGAAATAATTATTACCACGACAAATATTTATCCTCATATGCTTATATATAATATAACAATTAATAAATAACCTTTTATATTAATTGATATTAAATGCGTTACATTAAAACTGTACACTAAAATTGAAAACAAAATTAATTGAACTGACAAACAATAAGAAAATGTGCATAATCAAGTAAAATTTCAAAATACAATTTTAAATTAATAACTTCTCTATACAGAGATGTTTTGATGAATTATATGATGAAAGTATATAATATACGCATTTGTATTTGTAAGTTGTTCACTGACGTATTTCATCCAAATATTATGATAAATTTCACTGGTTATAATATTTAAACTTACGAACGGGAAAGATTTATACAAAATAATTAAAATCATCGCGCACATCATGGAATTTAATTACTTTAATTAATGATATAATTTATATATCTATACATATATACAGTACAGCATTTCTATTTGTTATATCGAATTGTAGTTTATAAAAACACACTTCTCCATAAATACCGGATCACATTTTGAACTTTAATACCAGATTTGAACCGCGATTGCTCGATAAGAAATTGACCTAGAGTAAATTACAAAACAACAAGTAAAACTTTATTTCAATATAACAAATACTTTCAAATTATTTCAAATAATAATGATGAGTTTCTGTTTTGGCATATGATATTATTGTCATATATACATGTTGTAAAATTATATTAATATAAAATATTTAATATAATTTTATTTATTTTCATATCAAATATACACAAGAATAATAATTATAACAATATGATATGGTGCGAGGGAGTAAAATTGTTACAATTGGAAACAAATTTTGCATATTCTGGTAATTTATTAGTTATTGTAAATAATTGATTAGAAACTCTGTGAGTGTGTATGCTATTATTATGTCTGCGACAGAAAAAAATGATTTGGCTATTATCTGAATATTAAACTATCGCACGTATTTTTTCTTTTCTATACAGAATGGCGTTATCTAAGTATTTATCACATGTGCACTGTTTCAAAATACAGTTTGTCGTCATTTGTTAATTCCGTGTATTCGTATTTCCGTATATCATTCTTTAAAAGAACACTGCGCTTCCCTTGTGCACAATAGACTTCAATTTAGCTTTTATGTTTATCTGTGCCGTGAAAAAATAATATGCGCGGTCGTAAATCTTAGCACTATAATAATTCTATAAACAAATATTTCAATGAAATATTCAATTTAATACCTGTAAAATTATTAGTACGTATATTGGTGTGAACATTTTTATTGCATAAGCCATTGACAAAAGTAATCAAACGGCTAAATATTCAGTAGAATAAAAACAAAGCTTTTGTTATTCATGTCAAACGTTCCTCTGTACCACACCTGATCCTCTATATATTCGTTTCTTTGTTTTTCATTATTCTTTTTTTTTACACCGCAACCCTTATACTTTTTCACTCTGCTTCACTGTTGATATCAAATTCTTCTCAGTATCACTATTTTCCCTTGATTTTTCTCATTCACTCTTTTTTCGTTCATCGTCGTGAAATATTTCGTGCTCCGAGTATGCGGAAATTACTGTGTGTTGTCTCTCTGCGTCTTTCTATTAAATTCTTCTAGCTCCTCAACACTTGACTATTCGTTTAATACTTTGTTAGAGTCTCAGTTTTACGCCAACAACATTATTTATCTTTCGTATCTTTCGTTTTACTAATTCTCTTGTTTTTACATACCAAGAGGTTGAGTCGAGAAAATTAGGTACCTACTTTGTCGAATTGGTGTAATAAAAACAAGAATTTTAAATTACAAGGTATGCATTTAAAGTAATATTCCTAAGAATGCTCAGTTATACTTTTTTAGACAAAGACTTATTTCTACGATTGTAAAACAATTAGTATTTTATACAAGCATGCAAATTTTATCACGCGAATCTAAAGAAAAATAATAAATAATTGATGAAAACAGTATGGTTAATTGCAATTATTTAATTTATAGTGCTTCACTAAATTAATTATTAACAATTTTCCAATTATTATATGTACATATGCGTCATGATTTATTATGTACTAGATTCAAACATTTTTATAGCAATCGCGGTATACAGTAGACTAGTTTGTCCACCGTATAAAAAAAATGAATAATTTTCTTAAAACTTATAATAAATATTCAATTTTCTTTTGAGATATATAATTAAAGTATATGAAAAGGCCATTTTTAGGTTTACAAAAATTTAATTTTATCACGTGTAATCTCTCCTATTGTGCAGGCATTGGTAAAGGCATTTTTGGCGTAAAGATCAGATTAATAATATACTGTAATACACAAAAGGTAATACAATCACCTCATTTTAAAGTTTTTTTAGGCAGTATTTATTAGGCAGCGTGACGATCTTTCTACTAGGGATAAATTGAGACGGTGGCAGAGTGACAGGAATGCACCTCGGCTGATTACGAAAGTTGAACAGTTATTTTTTGTAACTATAGAGCACTTGATTAAGTGATTTTCTATATTTCACGACGTGAGCGGGAGGTGTGAAATGTTCTGTTTTGGTGTTAAAGCCTATGCAACATGACATTAATACCTAAAAAAGAATATTTCAATCTATACCAGGTCGTCTCGACGGAGAAGGTTTTCTAAACGACATATATCCCACAGGGTTTGGCCACAAGTTTTCGCTCCTCCACCGCCAATAACTCCGGGCAAATGCAAGGAGGTTGGGGATAGATGGGCTTTAAAGGAAATGAAATAAAGGTATAGGGGATCATATAGATTAAAGCCTATTAGGTAGAAAGTGGTGTTTTAGGTAGGTGGAAACTACCAAACTACCAAAGTATTATAAACAATAATTAACACATTTTGGTATTATCTCTGTTAGACGTACAAAAGTAACTCGCGATTTTTAGTGTATATAAGTCCATGAGTTTAGTTCTTCTCTAATAAAAGATGCATGTTTCATTTATTTCCATTGTTTTGTTAATAATCGAATATATTCTGCCCATTTAACAATTAAATTTCAATTTGAAATACGTAAAGATTAAATCGGAACCTTTATAAATTAGAATTTTTCAAAAACCATTAAGTTAAAGCATTTTCTTGGAAACATGGACTTTTGTTTCAAGTTTACAAATGAAAATGCTTTAACTTAACAGTTTTTTTTATATGTATGCGTGTACATGTATGCATGTATGTGTATAATATTACAACGCACTGAGATAAAATAATATAAAAGTTGAATCATACAAAGGTAAAGAAAAATATTCTACTCACCTAAAATAAATATTGGATATCAAAATGAAATTAACGAAAAATATACAAGCAAATCTAGTTTTTAGCGCCACATCCTAAAAGATAATAAAAAATCTTCTTTATCGCAAATAAAACTATATAAAATATCAATTTTACGTCAATTTTAATTAATAATATTTTTTCCATTGAGATTAAGGTTAGTATATATTCGCATATATGATAATTTATTATATTAAAGAAGTTTATAATTTGCAACAATTATTCGGCTCTTTTTTAGGCTCTTGTGGGGGCAATTTTAATTAACGTACACTGACAAATAAACTAAAAATAAAGAGATATTTCGTTTAAATTCTTTGAAGGTTTACTTTATCTATAAATTGAGTATTAAACGCGTATACTAACTTGTCAAAGTTTTATTAACACAATATAACAATTAATTAACTGATTATATATAAAAGAATTAATGCGAAATTTAATCGGGATTTATTTTATGCATAATCATTAATTTACAGTATTTATCGCCAGGAAATCAATGTTGAAATATTACTTTATCATAAAAACTGGGCAAAACTTGCTTCTAACCAAGTGCTGGAAATAAAAAAAATAATATGATAGATAGTGACGCTGCAAATTTTCGATATCCATAAGTGGCAAGTCATGTTGAGAATCACGAAGGAAATTCAATATCAAAAATAGAAATCTTGAAACTTTTTTTATTTGTAATTTAACCATATAAATTTGACTTTCAAGAAGAACAAAGTATTGATTTATTATAAAATTGAACATATTTTGTAACGCGAGTTTCCTATTAAAATACAGTTAAATAAAAGCTATTAAACTCTGATCAAATTGTTTAAAACTATTAAAATTGAATAATTGTTGAATGTAACAAAACTAATTTATTGAACGTGTAGCAGAAATATTAAATTTCAGAAATTTCATCTAAAATTAATATGCTATTTTGTAAAAAATTACGAAAATATTAATAGTAGTAATGGCGAAGAATTATAACAAAATAGCTGGGAGGATAAGAATAAAAAAGTCGAATATAATAAAATTAGATGATAAATTTTGGAGCAACCGAAGAATCGTAGTTTATAAGAGGCTAGGGTGTATAGAGGCGTAAGGAGAAAAAGAAACATCCGTATCCAGGATTCCGTGCGATTTACTCATCAAGCCCATGCTAACAAAAGAACCCGATTTCTACCACCCACTGTCTATATAAATCAAGGTTTTTTTTTATCTTTTTCTCTTTGTTCAAGGTGTTGCAGAAGTATACGTGGGTGTTCGTCCTCCTTAGCAGCGTCCTCGCAGAACCACCGATCAACGGTGTGAGACCTTCGAACGTGCTTGGTGGACTCGAGCAACATGCTTCGTTCAGTTTCGTTAGGCCTGGACTGACTCAGACAGCATTCGCGTTCAACGGACCGTCTTCTCATCAGGCATTCAGTTCGAGCGTCGGAGATCCCCATCTTGCTCACAGGATACATCCGAGCATCGCCCATGCCCTTGCCTATCGCAATCCAGGATTAGGTATATATTACGTTTATCGCGAACCGACCAGTGTGGATATTACATTTCACATTTCACGCGGTTTTATTACATATCCACTAAAGGTTAGACGTACGGTGTTGTGTCTCTCTCTCTCTCTCTCTCTCTCTCTCTCTCTCTCCCTCTCTCTGTGTGCGTGTGTGTGTATTTGTTAATTAGAATCTCTGTATGTACGTTATAAGAAGCTTATAACTGCATGCACGATCGGATATACCGACTTTTGATTATGAGCCCAGGTATAGCCGGGAGGGAGGTAGAGAGACAGTGAGAGAGAGAGAGAGAGAGAAGGAGGGAGGGAGGGATAATAGGATAATAGACCGCTTATTCTATATAACGCTGGTTAATGTACAGCTGATTCGTTTCATACGATTATCAAGGACATTATGAATGATATTATCTTTCGTTTATTAGACTTTGTAAGTTCAATTTATCATTTTAGGTAAGGAAAAAAGTGACGGAGGAATTTATACTTTAATTTAAGTACGGTTTACCCTCGGAAGGTATCATCTGCGCAATGTATCTGTGTCTTAGTTTTTGTCGCTCGCAAAAAATTTGTTGCGGTTTCTTCTAGACCACTTTCTCTTCGTACATTAATATTTTTTTCTTGCAAACTTTGATAAAAGCTGTGAAAATTTTATTTAACCCAAATGAAACATTGCGTAAATGAAATTTATTAAAATTTAACGAGACGTTTATTACTCCAAAATTTTTCAACTTTAAAAGTTATACGCGACTAAAATAGAATAAGATACTCAGTTAAATTTCAGTGCTGTACATTGATTCGTACAATATTAAATGAATAAATTAAACAAAAGTATAAGTATTATTTTTCATTAAAAATGTAATTTCCGGTAATTTTGTTGACACTGTTGCAGGTATAGTTTTACCCTCGAATTTCCGTTTCTTTTATTTTGGTTAACCTTTATTTTAGTCCATTTCATTTTAATCTTGTTAGTATCTTTACTCGCAATTTATAATCTCATTAGCTGACTCGTTATACAAAGTAAAACTAATTTAAATTACATCATTGAGTATTTAAATAAATTAAATTTGTTGTAAACATACCTTATTTTAGTTAAGACTTCTTATTATACATTTTAAATTTTAAAACAAAGTTATTTCTAATTTAAAATTGAAATAAAGACAACAATTAAGCAATTTGAACGACCATATTTTTCATTGAATATATTGATAATGTTATAATATATATTTGAATACTATATGTTGTGCATATATATATATATATATATGTATTTAAACCACGTTATTTAATTTCTGTTCGTTTTAAATAATGGTAGACAAGTGCGTATCAATTACTCTATGTACTTTGTTCTTCTAGTATTTCATTTATTGGGTTCATTCGAGCGTTGCAAAGATAAACTCAGATCCGTATAGAATAAGTTACAAGCTAAAGTAAAACACAACCTTTTCCAATACACACACAGCAAAGGATTAGTAGCAAGTAGGCGAACAAACATCCAGATCTCTCGGACAAAAGAAGTTTTCAAAACGTATATCTATTATTGAACGATCTGCGATAAACTCAACAAATCCACAAATCGAATAAAACAAAATATTAATAGTTATTTTAAAATTTTGTTTTTATTGTATGTAACATTGCTTAATAAGTTAAAGGCATTTGTTTAGTGATAAATGAAAAAGCATTTAATTATTTGAAAATATAAACAATTAATTAAATATGTTTGGAACAATTTGTAAGTGAGCGGGAATATTCAGAAGATTTATTTATTAATTTTATAAATCTTGAGAAAGTTTATATAAAACCAAAAATATGTTGGATTCGATCCCAATCGGAAAGTCGCGTTCTATATAATAATGGCCGTGTAAAATTAATGACAAATTATTTGAACTATATCCAAGCTACCTACTGATCTAAAAATGCATATACATTAATACATTACACGTATCTGTATTATTATTTCATGCTTGTGTAATCGTTATTTACGCATTATGGATAAAATAGGCGTTCATTCATCTAAGGAATAATCGACTTGAATTTTGTAATTTTCACCCTCCATTCTTTCTAAATGTGAATTAGTGAATAATCACTAAAAATATAGTGATAAGTCAGTCACTATCACAAAGTAGTGAATAGTTACTAATTCAATTAGTCAAAATTTACTATTTTAATAGTGAATATTCACTAATTTCGTGACAGTGACTGACGTATCACTATTTCATTTTTAGAGAGTTGTTGAATTGGTAAATTTTCGATAGTTGAGGTTTAAATAAATAAATTCGTATAATAAATAAATTCAATTTAATTATTTAAATGCACAACATTTCATCTGCCAGATTTGCAGAACTCTTCAGGTGCGTTTACATTACGGCAGAACTCTTGAGGTACCTATTTTTACAAATGAATCCCAGGACTGAAAAGCGAGTGTCGGGGGTAAAAAGTAGTCTTAGTTCTTAGGGAATAAAGTACAATGTAAGTCAATAAAGTGAACTTTTCAAAGGTATGAGTGAAAGTATTTATTGCTTTTAATTAAAAGATCGATAATATAATGAGAAACTTGGAGTAAATAAAATGTACGTCTACAAATTGACATAATCATTAAAAATTTCACGTACGCACAATATCCTGATCTTCGTCCTTACACGTCTATTATAAAATCTAGGGGGTTTCGATGAAATTCACTCTCGTCACGTATCGTCGGACGAACAAGCGTGTTTTGGCCCCTAAAATCGGTTAAAATTGTATACATATATGTATAGATATCGTGGCATGGCGCTCATACAGGCCGTTTCACTATAGCCAGTATTATCTGCTGTCAGATCAACCTCCGACACGCGCAACAACGGACATATATATAACCTTCTCTCTGTCTATCGCGAATATTCGGCACGTCTCGCGCTACATTCCGAAAGGTTTTGGTGTATACGTACATAGAAGTACATGTCTGTCTGTCTATGTGTATGCAGGGTATGCGCCGATCCCAAGTGGCCCCATTGCTACGGCGTACGCGGCTGGTCCACCACCGCCACCCGCTCCTGTTACCTATCAGCCACAGTTTGTTGATTACCAACATCAGCAAGCTTTAGCCCTGGCTTATCATCAGCAATTGCAACAATATCCACAACAGCCTGTTTTCGCTGGTGAGTTTACTCAAATTATAGTGTCAACTCGTGATCCATTTTTATTAACGATCAAAGTATACAATTTACCTTACATTTTCTTCTTAACATATTTTTCTTTTATAAGATAATATTAAAACAAACATTTCTTCTGGTATTTAGAGCGATGTAATGCTGCAATACTTACTCCCCTTTTAAAATGTGTATATTTATATATATTTCTAACGTCCCTCTGATTTAATTTTCAATCAATATTCCATTCATATTTAACAGAGGAAAAAATACATCTCCTTTAGTGTAGATGTATTAGCAAATACATTATTTTTATTAAAAATATTTAAATGCATTAAAAAAACAGAAAATTATATACACTTTTTTTAACATTTAAATTAATTATGTTTGCTTTTTTTCATATTGAATCACAATATTATTTTCCTTAAATATGAATTTGAACTGATTATTGAATAATGTCAATATTTTCTTAATCGAAATCAATTTTTAATTTTCAGTATAAGCTATAGAAGATGTAAATATAAGGAAAAGTCTCTAAAATTGATAATGACCGTAAGTACTCTATGTTTACGGCCAAATTTAATCTTTTAAATATTGTTTTAATAATTCAGTTTTAACATAAATGCACAAATAACACAGAAGTACATACAATATTTTTACCAAATAATTTTAGTCTCATTAATATTAAACAATTAAATGTAAACTTCAATACCTAAATATTTATTAAAATGAAAAACTTATCTATTAAAAATTGATTCAAATTTGGTATCTACTGTAATATTTGACTGTATAGTCCAAAAGAAACGAAGTCTTTGCATTAAAATTCTTACTTTAAAATAAACTAAACAAAAATTATTATGAATAATATTATAATTAATAATAATTTAAAATAATAGTATGCTCATGAATTAAACAATATTTTCCTTTTACCTTCGAAAACGGTACGATATTCAATTTATAATAAATAATGGACCTGTAAGTTTTTGTACGAATTCTCGTGAGAGTTGTTGAAACATAAGCAATGACATGCGGTTAATAAAAAATGTATTCAGTTTTTATGAACATATTCAGACATCTGTCTGCAAAGTTTCAAATGGATCGAGAGCCACGAGGAAACTTCTTTTATGCCTCTTCTTTACAAGAGAGAAATCTACCCAATCTCCTTAAACCCAAAGCCTATAACGTAAAAAAATGTATTTTTCTTCATATCAAAAATATTATATATAATATGTAAATTACTTTATACAAATATTTATTATGTAAAAACGAATTATTGCACTTAAGTAAAAAGTAAAATATTAAGACCACAATGTAAAATGTAATTATTTGTTTTTCTCTTATTAATATAATCAATGCAATATAATTACCTGTAAAGTACTAGTATTGAAACAGTATTTTATTTCAAATATATTTGTACTGTTTTATGCAAATATATTATTCCCTTCTTTTCTAATTATTCAGTGTTCAAAGAACTTATAAAAATAGAATCGGGCATACGCCTGATATGATTCTATTATAATAGAAATAAAATTTTGTATAAAAATTGTGAATACTTTATATCACATTAAGTTTTATTTCTGAAATAATTTCTCATATTAATTGGGTCTATTATATAGTTATTTGATTAAATTTAATTACACAGTTTATTAATGCTTAATAATTTTCCCTCTTTATACCTAAGAATATTATTAATGAATACAAAAAATATGCTTTTCAATGTTTTGATTTATTAACGCATCTATTGCCAGATTTTAATATTGCAGTGAAATTTAAAAGATATAATAACAAATATGAACATTTTTTATAAAATGATCAAAGGCCAGAGTAGTTTTTTTATTATTCTATTGACGTTTTGCCTATATTAAGTTAAACCAAATATTTGCAATATATAAATTAAAATTTAATAAATTCTTATTTTTATCCTGAATAAATTTTAACATTTGTAACGAATTTTTTCTTGCAAATTTAAATTGTTACTCCCAGTGAGTTTAAATATTGTATTACAATAAAATCAGATAATTATATAGGAGTGTACATATACATCAATAAAAAACATTTTATAATAATTTTTTATGTATGTGTACACCAGTACTTTGCATTTCTATAGCAATTTTATATTTTGTTATAGTAAGTATGTAGAAGTTTATTAAATTTTAAATTTTGTGAAGTATTATTACATTTTTCATAAACTTTTTCATAATTGTACCTTATTTAGTTGTAAGTGAAATACGACGTTTATTTAATTTATTTATTACGCTTTATTACACAAAGGTACGCGTAATATTTTTTAGTTTAAGAAATTATTAAGTGATTACGTTTTTCAAATTAATATTTAACCAATGGCATTATTCTAATATACGTAATATAATAATTTAATTGGATGATTAACCATTACTGGAAATATATGGTTACAATAATTTACCTTCTATAATTAGTGATCGCATTACAAATTATGTTTTATAACTAAATATAGTAAACAATTATAACAATAAATTGATTATAAATTTACATATAATAATTACTACTAAATTAAACTCTGCGAGGGGAATTCACATAAGCAAATTGTATTTGATTCACTCAATTTGTGGTAAAAATCTGATTGGATGAAAGTAAAATTAAGCTAGAAATAAGATAGGACAGTTTAGTTTTTTAACAGCTTCTTTCCTCTTTTCTTTGAATGTTTAATTAATATTTAATATTCCATCACGCATATATATGCACGTCGATCTAATATTGAACGTTCTGTTCTCTCAATGCATGATGAACATTTAATGGTTGAACAGTTTTAACTGGGTTTTGTTTACAATTGTTATCAAGTAATCGAAATAATCAATATAATAAAATGAGAGTTAAAATTGATAATATTGTTAAATGGTAATGCTGTTTTAGGATTTTGACAATCTAATATTTTTACACAATATGTACAGTTTCACTTTCAATCGGAATTGTTATTCAACTATAACCAAATGAAATGCACCATCATAAAATATTGAATATTAATATATTTATGTTGATTAAACAATTTTATCGAATGGCAGATATTAAATATTTACTTTTGTTTACGTGCAGACCACCCCCAGCAAGTATCAATAAAGCCAACGAGTGACGTGGGAGCACAGCAAAGTTTACATCAGAGTCATCTTGAACACGGATCGAGATTCGCGAGGCCTCAATCTCCATTAATCGTTAGCGAGGCTGTACCCGAGCAACAGCAACAGGTGCACCAGGAGCAGCAGCAACAGCACCAGCCGTCGCACACGCAGAATTTATTGGGTGTCGCATATTCGTCCGCTCCGTCGGTGGCTCACGTCAAAATCACGGGTAATGGATATCACTTTGACTTTTGACAGTGATAATCCAATTATATTTTCTGGCAATAGTTTGTTTACTCTAATACGGCTGAATTATTTCTTAATATAGATACACACATTATAAGAACATCAAAATTTAAATGGAGTTATGTAGACATATGTTGCGTCCGCATGTGCGTTTGTGTGCATGCGTGTGTGCATATATACTCGTATATTATATTTTTGAGGCTTACAGATTAAATTTATTTTGTTGACATTATATTGATTTGGTGGTATTTAGTGTGACCAATAGAATCAACCACTGTTTTTTTAAATATAGCGTAACATATAAGAAATTCAATATTCGAGACTGAAATTTTATATATACAATCAAATATATTAATCATATATTTGAAACGGATCAAATAATTTTACATTTGTTGTTTATACAATTATAAATGAAATAAAGAAATATAAGATTTATTATAGGAGTGCAAGTATATATAAATACTTGTGTCGGGCGAGATCGTGCCCTTTGATATACGGCACTTTCCATTTGAATATTTTATTATCGTATTATACGAATTACAATTAATCAATTGCGTTTCTCGTCATAAGAATATTAAATTCTTTTAAATTATTCAAATTAGAAAGTTGCGTACTTTTAATACGATTAATATTGTAAAATGTAACTTTTTACTTAAAATATAAGTATATGTAAATTACCTTTTGTATTGTTATAATAAATATGTAATATATTTAAAAGAACATTTGTTGTTTTTATGCTGACTCGTGTATATATACGCGTTATAATGCTAAGTATATCCGTAGCTGGAATACACAAATTTCATATATTAGGCATCATTTATCGATGCTATAATATAAATAAATAATCTAAAAATCTCACGAATTTTTATATTAACAAATAACAGTTTATTCCGTTCTTCGTGCACGAAAAACAAATTATTTGATACGCTGTGGAAATTTTTAGGAACTAGTGTGTTCCTCTTTAAAAAATTTCGAAATTTTGCTTTTTTCACTATATCTTTTACAACTTTCATGATATTCGAAAATAAAAAAACGATTTCTCGCCACCCAGACACGAAAAAAATCTTTAGGAAATATCAAAAGTATGGGAAAATAGTTGTTAAAATTTACGAACCGTGTAATATTAAATGCTGCAAATATATAGTAGCAATAGAAGAATTTTACATGCAAGTCGTCCATAACTTATACTCAAGATTATTGTTGCAATTACACTTTATGATGGTGCTCAGATATTGCGCGTATATCTATTAGCGAGTATCGATTGATGAATAGCCGCACATAAGGACAAATTTGTATACATATTTTTGCGAACACAGAAAAGCTAGGTTCAATTTATATATAGAAGGAAAAAGTATAAGTACGTACAAATTAACAAATCCTTGACTCATTTAAATTGTTCACAAATTAACATTTTATTGTATAAAAATACATTTGCATAATTGAAATAATCTATATAGTTGGCACAAAGAGAAAAACGATATAAAAATAAAATGATTATACATTTAATTAATCAATTATTTAAATATTTCACAAGTTTATCTCCAAAAAGCTGTATTATTTGATTGTTATGTCTATAAATAAAAATGTGAATACCCATAAAGGTATAATTTCATAGTAAAATGTAATTTGTATCATTATGTTAATAATTATGTTCTTTATAAAATATCATAATAATCAATAAGAATGTGAAAAGAGATACCAATGTGAGTTTTTTTTCTATAACGTAAATGAGATTGCTACTAATTGAAAATTCAATAAGGCGTCAATTGTCTTATTGTAAATAGCGTATCAAGAAATATTTTCGTGAAATTGTACAAAAGTTTACAATAATGTTACTGCATGCTAAGCTTCTTAAAATGCAAGACATTTATTAGATTCTTTAAAACGTCCTAAAATCTAACGAAATTCAACCCCATTTCTAATATAAACTGATTCAAATATTGCTACTGTATATAAGTATTATTTAAAAAGGAGATTAAACATATAAAGCGATAATTCTATTTTTAAGACACCTGTAATGTTATTGAAATATTGAAATATAGAACGGAATGAGAGAAAACAGTATACACAAGTGCAAAGAAATTGAAATTAAAACAATGAGTACATATGTGTAACAATATCTCAATTTAAATACGCACGTTAACATCACTTTTTTATTTCTAAACGAGTGCAATCCTTACAAAATATTAAAATAGTATACGATTCCTATGCCTCCAACGCTATTAAATTGTGAATACATTTATGAAGCTTTCGCTTGACAGTGTTATATATACATTACGAATGTTGTGTAAGATGCCTATACTAATAAATACGAGAAAATACTGTTTATTAAATTCTGTTTATGCCTTCGATCGAAAATGTGGAAAATCTTTTTTATTGGATACAGCGTAAATCAACCTAGTACGTCAAAATCTATATTGGTTATTTTTTATTATAGAAATTAATATACATTATTCACTTGAAATTCATTGAATAACTTAATAAATAATATTTTTGATCAGACTAAATTACGTGCATATTATTGGTTAAACTAATAAAAAAGTAAAAGTTATATATATCCCTACATAACTGCGTATTGAGATAAATGCTTCCTGAATAAAGTCATCGAAACCACGCCCCAAAAAAATGTTTTCTCGTGAAACAAATTTCTCGTTTTTCCATGTATGTATATATAGAAACGTTCGTAGCAATCTCATTAAATGTATAAAGTACGCAATTCGAATTCTGATACTGAACAATATTTTGTAATATATATATCAAATGGCTAATAGTTATTATATCAACGTGCCAGATTATTTTGTAAATACAATTTTAAATATCGCATGTATAATAATAATAAAAAAATGTAATACTTTTTAGATGCAAAATAAACTTTATTGCATTTCATTGGTTTCCATCGGAAATATATTTTTATGTACCTACATGGATCATCACTGGGATTCTCGTTTCCAACCATTTTTTTTACTTTTTTTCACCACGATACTTCGCTACTTTACAAATGATTATAAGATAAAAATTTAAATCATGCGAGATAATACCGTATACGTGTCGCAACTTTCCTTTATGGGCTTAAGCAAAATAATGGAAAAATATTGATTGTATTATACGAGACTAATCTAATCTGTAATAAGGTAGATGTACCATTTTTGGCCAGTGCACCGTTTTCGGTTATATTTTTGAAATAGAATTTTTTAGGTGTTAATTTATGTATATTAATAAACTTGAATAAAATTAATTCGAAGACGAAATAATTATTACTATAAAAAAATAATATTCAGACAAGTGTCCACAAACAGTCCAAAAGTCACCAAAACCGGTGTTTTTACACTGTATATAATTTACAATATTCATAATTAATATCAAATTTTGTTTGAGTATCAATAATTTTATTTTATTTTTTAATCAAATTATATACATTTTTTAAAAAGTAGAAAAAATTTGCTGACATCAAAGTATACAGACTTTTCTAAATTTTTAATACTACAATAAGTTTATGATTTTCAATTTACAGTTCAAGAAGTAATCTTTAAAAATGGGATTAGAAGTTTAACAATTATTATACTTGAATAATAACTTTCTTTCAAAAGTATACCTATATATTGACATTTATTTGCATTAATTATAATGTCTTCCTACGTTTTACTGAGAAATAAGTAAATTAGATTTTAAGATATTTATCAACAGTCAACGAATATAACTCATAGATTTATAAACACGTAATAAATATCGTAATATACAATAATATGTTCCGTCGGTGATTATATATTTTAATTATATATATTGCACACTAAATGATTACCCTTGTTCTTTAGTAAATTATGTTTTTATGTATAGAAAATGAATACCATTATATTATATTTGCTACATTTACTTGTACTAAATACCAAATACTTGCAACTCGAAGTACATGTAATATTTAACTTTAAATGTACGTTAATTCAAATTTTCCGCTTAAATGAACGCCATCTATTTATGATTTGCTACGATTTTGTTATATATATTTGTTTCGTGGAAATTCTTTAATTTCCCGCAAGATGGAGCAGTAACCCCACAACACGAGGTATCTAGGAGTTGAGCCAATGGAAGACTGTTCAGTTCAATTCAAGTATCCAGGATATTTTTAAGAGGTATCTGGCGGGGTGCTGATACAAAGATTTTAATAATACTTTGTAAGTCTGTAATACGATCAAGATTGGAATATGAAGGTTTTTTTTCACCTAGTAAATAGACATATTTTTATACATACTACGAAAAATATAAAAAAAATCTTTAAGATTAGCATTATACTTAGAAAATTCTGTAATAAATATTAACATGACTGAATAAAAAATTCCCTATTTAAATAATAGATTTAATTACGTAGTATATAAATGTATATTAAAAAATCTTTCATATCAATGAAGTTTATTAGATCGCTCAATTTATTCTAATAAGTTTTAAAAATCTATTTCATCAAAGTGCTACGAAAACACTTTGTATAAAGAAAAGAATATAATTAAATCTCATATTTAAATTTAGCAACTCTTACAACAGTTGGTTTTTATAATAGATTATTTGTTATGCATATAAAAACATCGATAGCTTAATTTTTCTACAAGTGTAAATATTGGTTTATGTATAAAGGGGTACTGGAGTAAAGGATAATATTTAAAGGTCTTTACTGTAGGAGAAGTGGCTCAAGACTAAACTAAGAAAGATACCTAAAACTAAGAAAGCATCTACAATACTACTAATTATGCTCATACTACACACATGTCGACAATAAGTTAGATAGAAAAATGATCAGTTAGACCGACCGCCTAGTACGTCGATGCACTCATAGGCAGTGCCATAAAACCCTTTTTCTTGTCACCTTTACCGAGTCAAAAATTCAAGCTAATCGAGTGATTTTTGTACGCGATAATTTATTCACTTTATTTTACTTGTATATTCAAGTACAGTTATTTAAATTTTTATATTAAATTAATTAATTAATTTAATTATTTCTAATACAAGAGTAATATTTTAATAATAATATTTAAAGGATCAGTTCTACAATAAATAAAACAATTACTTTTAATAACTTTATCAAATTATACAATTTAGTTTTTTGCGATAAATTATTCTGTTAAGAAATTATATTCATTTATTTCATTAATAATAATGAATATATATTGAATTACATAATTCGTTAACAATATATGTTCATAAATGTTCATTCAATAATATTTAAATATCCGTAGATAAATAAAAATATATACACAGTAAGCACTTGTTCTGTCATTAAATTTGACTAAATTAAATAAATTAGGTAAACTGCGAAATTTAACCGAATCGATCATTATATTATTATTCAACGCGTTGAATTATTTGTTCTCATTTGATTTGTCAAGAATTTCCATAATAATGTAAAATCAATAAAAAATCAAACAGTGCCCCTATTTAATGTAGACATACGCACGTACACACATCAAGCAGCGGTTATTTTACAGTGCATATATATATATATATATATATATATATATATATATATATATATATATATATATGTATACACACATCTGTATATACGTACACCCTATAAAAATTGAGAGAAGACGAGTCCGTATATACGCACCCTCGAATAATAGTGATTGAATAAACTTGATAAACCATAAAATAGACTTCCGTGTTTGAGCCATTGAGACAGAAAAACGCGAGTAAATATAAGCCGGCTCTTATATTTTCCTCGCCCTCCTCCCCCCTCCTACTAGCATCACCTCGTCTTCCCACCCTGAACCCTCCTCTGTTGGTCGTCCACGCGCAGAAACAGGGAGGGAACCACAAGGTACAAGGTTTTCTGTCGCTGAGTTCAACATATAAGCAAAAATCATTCCCAGTGATTCCCAGGTTCCCGGCGCACGCACACTTGTTGACGCCTACGTGCTCGCGCACGTACGCACACAGGCACACATCCACGCACGCACGCACGCACACAGTCGCCAGATCGCCACTTCGTCAGGCAGTCGGTCTATCGGTGAATAATATCAATGTGTGCGTGTCTGTGCGCGCGGTTGTATGTATTTTAACACACTAAGCGATTTTCGAGCCGCCGCGTATATACTGCGCAGCAGACGAAACCGAACCATCAAACTTGCTGTTACGCCTGCGTCTCGCTATACGTATATAGGTATACCTAACCTGACTCTCACACGGTACAATACACGCGCACGCCGTCTAACAAGATTTTCGTTTTTATATACTTACCTGCAATAGTATATTCCCACTTGGTTTTTTTTTAATTTGTAGAGTCAAGATTGCTAAACCAAAAAAGTGAAGGTTTCGAGTTTTTAAAGTTGTATATACTCGAGAGAAGAAGTACTTAAAAAAATGTCGGCATCACCGATTGCGAGGCAAGCGACGCAGAGTCAAAGCATTCCAGCATCCAAGAGCATCGTAATAAACGATGCGAATCAGCTACCTGCCGATTACTCTTCCACTCCTGGAGGCACGCTTTATTCGACCACTCCGGGAGGTTAGTTTATCATCGTATTATTTTTTTTCGTTCTTGCAACGGTCTTTTGTTTACTCTTGCATTGATTGCTCATAATCGCCGAGTCAACGATACAATTCAAATGTTTTTAATAATTTATTTTAACTATAGTTGTATTATTCCTACCTACTACTTAGTCTATATTACATCTATCATACGATATTTTTGTGTTTACAATTTAGGGAAGAATAGGTATTGTCTCCACAGTTTAAAGATTAAAAATGAAAACTAAATGATTAATCAGCCACGTGGGTGCCTCTACTACTTATTATTTTACACAATTTCAATGTGTGAGAGCACTTCTCGTTTATAGACCCTTGGCTCTACAACAAAACATTCGAAGGTCTTGTTTTGTTTGTTTTGTCGGGTGGCACGTGTCTATTTCTGATGTAGATTTTACGTTTTATCCTATTCGATCAATTTACAAAAATGGTATTATTAATAACTTGTTGAACAATTGTTTAAAACGGCAAAATCGTTTTTTTTGTCAATTTATTGCTCAAATAAGATTTCTTAAAAAAATGTCTCTTCTTCGAGTAATTTATTTATCCATTTATATAACTTAAAAATAAAGTCGTATAGGTAGGCTATCATAAAAAGTTATCAGTAAAAACTGTTATTTCAATTGCAATACGTCCTCGGGGGAAAAAAGTCTGGCAGTTAAATGTATTTTGCGTGTAAAATAATGAAAAAAAGAAAAAAAAGCAAAACACGTAAACGCGACAAGTCAGTATGTTTTGAAAACAAACAGGAAATCAACGTATATACATTACTAATTAATGGGAATAAAGAGGTATCTATATAATCACCTCTCAAAATAACCATGAACTTTTCGCGGTCGGTCACGTTTTATTTCGACGTTTATTTAAAGTATATTGATTGCAGGTTACACGTATACATATATATATATGTATAGGTACAATAGCGTTTATTAAGAACAACACAGCGTGGTGTACGGTAACACTTCAATTACGTAATGATGAAAATGAGTGGTAAACACGCATGGTAGCCGCGAATACACACCACGCAAGCATAACCTTATCTCAACGCGTGTGTCCGCGACTCGCGAAAGGAGCTGTAATTTTTAAATACGGATTTTGAATTAGGTATTATGGTATACCGTATACACTATACGGTCACTTTTTGATTATTTCGAGTATTTACGTTTATGCACGTATAGTCACATGTTTATTTCCTCGTTAAATGACCAACAAAAATAAAATATTACATTGGACAATACTTGATTCGTTATTTTATGTTATAAAAAATTTTATGCTAATGGTTTGCTAGTATAAATTTAATAAAATTAGGTTATTTCCATTTGAATATATCTTTTATTTATATTTTATATTACTTATTGTGAATTACAAGTACAAAAATATGCCGATTATGTATTCTGACATTCTCCGTTTATTTTCAGTTATTAATAAATAAATAATGTGACAGAGTGTTACCGTATTTTAATGAAACGTTGTTTGATGTTTTTTATTTGCATTTTGAATTAATTAATAACGGATAAAACGTTTAGCAGCTAATTATTGTTACTCTCTGTATACAAGCTCATATAAAAATTAATACAAATTGATAAAATACCTCGTATACGAATTGATAATTAAAAGCTGTTCGCATAAATTAAATGAGCTTCATCAACAAGTTTTAATTATGTTATTTTATAAGTTAATATTAATATTATAGTATTAAATATTTTAAAAATGTTTGTAAATTAATCAGAATCAAGCGCAGACTACTTTTTATGGCATATCAGTTCTTCTAATTGTATACCTCGCGTTTCAGTATTCGAGTTTCAATGTTGACGTACGATAAAAGTTATAGATCTTTTTATTGAAATAACCACTGCCATCGTTGTTTTAATGGTTAAATTTTTGCAGAATGCTTTAGTATAACGTATCGATCATTTCAATTTTATGCGCTTACTATTTTTTTCGTCAATCGATGCGATCTTTGAAATAATAAATAATTCAATGCCTATCCTATTCTTGCGTCTCAAATCCTCGACTTACTATATTATAATATTCGCATCGAGGAACACATTCATCTGTGGTAGGATGTTGCCGAGCTTGACTCGACATTTCACCAATTTAGATAATTCACTTAGTTAATGTTTAGGGGAAAAATGTTTGCACGCTTATGTATACGTTGTTGATAACATTTCAAAAAATTTTAAGGTTTACGACGAGTTATTATTTAATGCTTAAGATATATATGCATTTGTGCCTTGCAAGATACGTTGTTACATTAAAACTAGTCATCCGCCGAATTTTAGTAATTTGTTGACTTACTATTTAGAAGTATATGCAACTTGTATATTTCTGAATTTTGTTGAAAAGCTACTGCAGGTAGGAAGTCTCTTTCTTTTTAATACTTGATCGCGAAACGTATTTCGATTACTACATGTATTGATAAGAGTAGTAATATACCACAGTTTCCTCGCTAAAAATTTTTGAAAAATATAGCTACGATACCCAGCAAAATTTGAGAAGACCGATGAATAAATTTCAAATCCTGCTACCAGGATTCATTTGTGACATACGTGGCGAGAGATAAATAAATAACTGTTAATTTATTACACCAATTTCAATTAAATGAATTAAAATTTTACTTGGAAACTTATAAATATGGTAAATAGTCACCGAATAATAAATCGAAAAATAATTATATACATGAAAATTAATGTACAATTCCCAAAATGATGAATTTTTATTAGATTAACCGGTTACAATAATAAATGACTAGCCAAATAGTTAATTAATTATGGTAAAAAAATATAAAGAGAAACAAACACGCGTATATTAAAATATTATTAGAGCAAAAAAGTCCATTAGTATATACTAATAATTTGCTAAAAATCTCAGTCAGCTAAAAAAAAGTCATTTATAAAAATAGAATGGAATTCAATCCTCGAGAAATTCTTGAGGTATGGTAAAACAAATAATACGTTTTATGTCATTGCACGTATGCGCGATATACAATATATCCGGAGTTCCTCTACTCAACGACTTTGCTAAGTCGATGCGTAGCCGTGCTTGAACTACGCACTGTTTTTTTGTTCCGGCATCGACATCGGCAACGGCATCGCGCAGCCGGCACGAAAAACAGCATGCGCGTATTATCTTGGCGGAAAACCCGAGTCGTTGTCGTGCGACTCGCGATTCGTGTGTGTGTGTATATACATATATATTACACACACACACACACACACACACACACTTATACACGCGTATAGTATATACGAAGAGAATTGTAAGCAACATGTGCGGAAGATATATTGGGGACCCCTTTAACCTTGAGAATAATGCTAAAGAAGTCACTGAAGCTTAGTTTTCGGTATAACAGCGAGATATTACATGTGGAAACCTTTTCCCGAAACTTATTCAATCTTTTGATCACACAAAACAGAAAATATTTACTAGGTTTATGGAAATCATTAATTAAACAGACCCTCTTTGTGTTATAAATAAAGGAAAAATAAAATAAATTTTGATAGACAACTATGCGGCATTTAACTTTATTGCGTGGTTCTTAAAACTTTGTGAATGTTGCCGGATAAAATCATCGGATTTGAAGCGCCCAATTATGACGCATAATGCCTATACGAGGGTGCATGAATAGAAGTAGTTTCGAAGAAGAGCTATAAAACAGGAAGAAGAAGACTAAGAAAAACCGAAAGAGAGAAAAAGTCGATACTTATACTTGCGAGAAAATCGTCAAACGACTCTTTAGCACGGATCGATTGATTTTAACTGTATCCCGTTTTTACCTATTTCTTATGCAGTCATTCGATTTCAAAAACCATTACATTTTAAAACTCCAGGGAATAAATGTAACAATAAAAATTTAAGTATTCATTTTGGTAATTTTTATTTTTTTATATTTACGCAGTTAAAAGAAATAAATGTTGAATATTTGAATCGAAATAATTCGATAATCCTGAATTAAATTAAGTATTATCATCAAGACCTAGTTATGTACCTGTTATCATATTCTCCGTACTTACCAACATCTGGATTGTGTCTGATAAAATCGACTGTTTCAAGATATTTTATTTTTGACTCGGGGTACTTAAATTAAAACTATAGTTTTATATATATATATTAAAATCTTAAAAAAGAGATTTAAAACATAGGTTTATTCAATTGCAGAAGATGTATACGATAACATTTGGCAATTAATTTATTTTACTCAATATGTGATGTATGAATCATATCAAAGAAAAAATATGCAAAATTACTATAATAGTATGTGGCTACAAGGTAATCATATCTCCTCGTAAGTCAAGTTTTGGCGTGCAAATATAGTCACAATCATGTAAACATAGTAAAGAAAAACGAACGTGTTGTTAGTCATGCATACTTACAACACTAATCGACTATAACTACTAATTTAGCAGGAATCTCTGAAAAACAAAAGTAATTTATCGTGCTCATTCTCTTTTCCCCTCTCTTTTCTTTCGCGCGTGAGTGTGCGCGTATGCGTGTGTGTTTTCTTAAAGCTTTGCTTACAAGATAAGTTTAGCACGAGCTCGACACCGTCATGACATTTTGCAGGAGTTTATCTTTTAATAATTCGATTAATTCTTTAAACAATCACCATTTCAAATGAGGGTGTACTTATGTATACTTATTGTAAGAGTAGAGGTTTATAGACTATTTTATAAATACCTGCGTATGTGGAAAATTGTGCTTATAAGATAATAAATGTATACACAAGATATTGATGAATTTTTTTCTTGATAGATATAATTGGTACGATTATAAAAAGAATATATGTTAATAACAGAATAGTAACAAAAAGTTGTAGGATTTTTGCCTGATTGCAAATGAATCTTTTTATACCAATTAATTTACTTTTTGCTTGGGATATTTTTATTTTTAGCAACCATACTGTAAATTATTTAAAGTTTAACTGACCCATATCTGATCGTGTACGATAAATATACTTTTTATAGTCGAAGTTCAAGTGTGTCTTGATTCTTTACATGCGTTACAATTTTACGTATTATATAGTTCCATATTTTAAAGTATAAATATATACATCTAATATTGAGATAAAGCCATTTTTTCATCGTAATAAATGTAAATAATTTGTGCTTTCTTCACAAAGACATCGTATGACCTTCGTCGCTGATTAGCACCAAATTGGGAGCAAAAAGAGCGACGTTAAAATAATAAAGAAAATGTAAATAAATCTTTTGGTACTTATGCGCGTTTGTATTTTACAAACATCTACACTGTACACTTTTCATAATGTTATTGTTCATACGAATTTTTTAACATAAATTTTAACACCCGGAAAATATTTAAACAATGCATCACGTAAAAATGTATAAAATATAAGTTATGCGCAAAGCATATTCTTGATACGCTGTATAAGTCATCGGATAATTGAAGTAAATTTAATTTAAATAATTTTTAGTTTTTATTTAAATTAAATAAAATTAGTTTAAAAAATATTTGATGGTACATTATTATTTATACATTACTACCTACTACTACATTATATTACATTAGCTTTATGCCAATTTGACGTTTATTGAAAAAATTTTTAATTGCTAATATATATTTATGGTTAAAGATGGTGTATGGAAAAATAAATGAGTTATTTGTAGACATTATGTTAAGCTTTTTCGACTGGATTAATTTTGAATCGAGAAAAAAATATGCGTTTCTAAATTTCATACGATGCTATATATATAATGTATTCTTTTTTTAAATTTTTCGATAAACAGATTAAAAGATTTAGTAAGAGAAATTCGACCTCGTAGCATTAGCACTACTGAATTATAAAAAAAATATGTAATAAAAAATATATATTACAATTTAAAATAACAATTTAAATTACATATAATTATTTCAAATAATTCCATTAATATTATTTTAGAAATATTTAAATTTTTTGTTATGTAGATCTTAAATTTTAATTTGATTATTTTTTTTAATATATTCGTTAAAATGTATATCAAATAAATTATTAAATACACAGTAACAAGTGTCTTAAGATTATTATATATAACGCTTGATAGCATTAAGCTTTTAATATATAAAATTATTGAATAGTGTCAAAAGTGTATAGATACTATACGATAATAATATATCTTAAACAATAATTTATTTAATTTGAAAAATCAGAAAAAGAATTCCCAGGTGTTTATATAGCAGTTCTGATGGTTTGTACTCGAGAATTTCTCCTTTGTGTATCAAAGCAAAGGTCGAACAATTCACATGCATGGTCTAATCTAGTTGACAGTTGAATTAAAAGTGAGAATAACTAATTTCTATATAAATGTTACATTTCATGTTTACTAGACTATGCATTTTTCTTTTATTATCAGTAATTAATTGCAACAATGATGAACAAGCTAAATCAAATTGTTCTAATTTTAATATTTCATTACGAATCCTAAGGAATAGATTTACGTCTGAAACACGTGCCATCTCGACATAATCGAGGTTTTTGTATTAAATAATATTAGGAAAATAGTATTTGTGTTTACGTTGACGAACAAAAAACAATTAATTGTTAATTAATTAGCAACGATGGATCTTCTACATCCCCATCAGGCATTACTGATGACAGGCAAAATATGACGAAATAGTACAGTAATAATTAATTAACAATTGTTGTTTTTTATCACTAACATCAACAAATACTACTTTTTTAATAATAATAATGTGTGGACGAAGAAAGTACATATACATAATATATAATAAATAATAATTAATTTAATAATAAAATTAAATGAATTTGCATTGTACATGCGTTTTTATATAATAAGTTAATTAAGAAAGAACGTATATTACATACGGAGAACAAATTGATAAAGCAATAATATAATTTAAAGTGATTGTTAATGTGCAAAAAAACAAATTAGTTAAATATTTTAAAAGACAACATATAAAAAAATTTAAGCAAAGAAATATTCGAAACATATGCGAAACAGTTTGTGCTACATATATTATATTTATTTTTTGAAGTTAACTTCAAAAAATAAATATATATGTAGCACAAACTGTTTCGCATATGTTTCGAATATTTCTTTGCTTAAATTTTTTTATATGTTGTCTTTTAAAATATTAACTAATTTGTTTTTTTTGCACATTAACAATCACTTTAAATTATATTAGCTTTATCAATTTGTTCTCCGTATGTAATATACGTTCTTTCTTAATTAACTTATTATATAAAAACGCATGTACAATGCAAATTCATTTAATTTTATTATTAAATTAATTATTATTTATTATATATTATGTATATGTACTTTCTTCGTCCACACATTATTATTATTAAAAAAGTATTTGTTGATGTTAGTGATAAAAAACAACAATTGTTAATTAATTATTACTGTACTATTTCGTCATATTTTGCCTGTCATCAGTAATGCCTGATGGGGATGTAGAAGATCCACGTTGCTAATTAATTAACAATTAATTGTTTTTTGTTCGTCAACGTAAACACAAATACTATTTTCCTAATATTATTTAATACAAAAACCTCGATTATGTCGAGATGGCACGTGTTTCAGACGTAAATCTATTCCTTAGGATTCGTAATGAAATATTAAAATTAGAACAATTTGATTTAGCTTGTTCATCATTGTTGCAATTAATTACTGATAATAAAAGAAAAATGCATAGTCTAGTAAACATGAAATGTAACATTTATATAGAAATTAGTTATTCTCACTTTTAATTCAACTGTCAACTAGATTAGACCATGCATGTGAATTGTTCGACCTTTGCTTTGATACACAAAGGAGAAATTCTCGAGTACAAACCATCAGAACTGCTATATAAACACCTGGGAATTCTTTTTCTGATTTTTCAAATTAAATAAATTATTGTTTAAGATATATTATTATCGTATAGTATCTATACACTTTTGACACTATTCAATAATTTTATATATTAAAAGCTTAATGCTATCAAGCGTTATATAATAATCTTAAGACACTTGTTACTGTGTATTTAATAATTTATTTGATATACATTTTAACGAATATATTAAAAAAATAATCAAATTAAAATTTAAGATCTACATAACAAAAAAATTTAAATATTTCTAAAATAATATTAATGGAATTATTTGAAATAATTATATGTAATTTAAATTGTTATTTTAAATTGTAATATATATTTTTTATTACATATTTTTTTTATAATTCAGTAGTGCTAATGCTACGAGGTCGAATTTCTCTTACTAAATCTTTTAATCTGTTTATCGAAAAATTTAAAAAAAGAATACATTATATATATAGCATCGTATGAAATTTAGAAACGCATATTTTTTTCTCGATTCAAAATTAATCCAGTCGAAAAAGCTTAACATAATGTCTACAAATAACTCATTTATTTTTCCATACACCATCTTTAACCATAAATATATATTAGCAATTAAAAATTTTTTCAATAAACGTCAAATTGGCATAAAGCTAATGTAATATAATGTAGTAGTAGGTAGTAATGTATAAATAATAATGTACCCAAATATTTTTTAAACTAATTTTATTTAATTTAAATAAAAACTAAAAATTATTTAAATTAAATTTACTTCAATTATCCGATGACTTATACAGCGTATCAAGAATATGCTTTGCGCAACTTATATTTTATACATTTTTACGTGATGCATTGTTTAAATATTTTCCGGGTGTTAAAATTTATGTTAAAAAATTCGTATGAACAATAACATTATGAAAAGTGTACAGTGTAGATGTTTGTAAAATACAAACGCGCATAAGTACCAAAAGATTTATTTACATTTTCTTTATTATTTTAACGTCGCTCTTTTTGCTCCCAATTTGGTGCTAATCAGCGACGAAGGTCATACGATGTCTTTGTGAAGAAAGCACAAATTATTTACATTTATTACGATGAAAAATGGCTTTATCTCAATATTAGATGTATATTTATACTTTAAAATATGGAACTATATAATACGTAAAATTGTAACGCATGTAAAGAATCAAGACACACTTGAACTTCGACTATAAAAAGTATATTTATCGTACACGATCAGATATGGGTCAGTTAAACTTTAAATAATTTACAGTATGGTTGCTAAAAATAAAAATATCCCAAGCAAAAAGTAAATTAATTGGTATAAAAGATTCATTTGCAATCAGGCAAAAATCCTACAACTTTTTGTTACTATTCTGTTATTAACATATATCTTTTTATAATCGTACCAATTATATCTATCAAGAAAAAAATTCATCAATATCTTGTGTATACATTTATTATCTTATAAGCACAATTTTCCACATACGCAGGTATTTATAAAATAGTCTATAAACCTCTACTCTTACAATAAGTATACATAAGTACACCCTCATTTGAAATGGTGATTGTTTAAAGAATTAATCGAATTATTAAAAGATAAACTCCTGCAAAATGTCATGACGGTGTCGAGCTCGTGCTAAACTTATCTTGTAAGCAAGCTTTAAGAAAACACACACGCATACGCGCACACTCACGCGCGAAAGAAAAGAGAGGGGAAAAGAGAATGAGCACGATAAATTACTTTTGTTTTTCAGAGATTCCTGCTAAATTAGTAGTTATAGTCGATTAGTGTTGTAAGTATGCATGACTAACAACACGTTCGTTTTTCTTTACTATGTTTACATGATTGTGACTATATTTGCACGCCAAAACTTGACTTACGAGGAGATATGATTACCTTGTAGCCACATACTATTATAGTAATTTTGCATATTTTTCTTTGATATGATTCATACATCACATATTGAGTAAAATAAATTAATTGCCAAATGTTATCGTATACATCTTCTGCAATTGAATAAACCTATGTTTTAAATCTCTTTTTTAAGATTTTAATATATATATAAAACTATAGTTTTAATTTAAGTACCCCGAGTCAAAAATAAAATATCTTGAAACAGTCGATTTTATCAGACACAATCCAGATGTTGGTAAGTACGGAGAATATGATAACAGGTACATAACTAGGTCTTGATGATAATACTTAATTTAATTCAGGATTATCGAATTATTTCGATTCAAATATTCAACATTTATTTCTTTTAACTGCGTAAATATAAAAAAATAAAAATTACCAAAATGAATACTTAAATTTTTATTGTTACATTTATTCCCTGGAGTTTTAAAATGTAATGGTTTTTGAAATCGAATGACTGCATAAGAAATAGGTAAAAACGGGATACAGTTAAAATCAATCGATCCGTGCTAAAGAGTCGTTTGACGATTTTCTCGCAAGTATAAGTATCGACTTTTTCTCTCTTTCGGTTTTTCTTAGTCTTCTTCTTCCTGTTTTATAGCTCTTCTTCGAAACTACTTCTATTCATGCACCCTCGTATAGGCATTATGCGTCATAATTGGGCGCTTCAAATCCGATGATTTTATCCGGCAACATTCACAAAGTTTTAAGAACCACGCAATAAAGTTAAATGCCGCATAGTTGTCTATCAAAATTTATTTTATTTTTCCTTTATTTATAACACAAAGAGGGTCTGTTTAATTAATGATTTCCATAAACCTAGTAAATATTTTCTGTTTTGTGTGATCAAAAGATTGAATAAGTTTCGGGAAAAGGTTTCCACATGTAATATCTCGCTGTTATACCGAAAACTAAGCTTCAGTGACTTCTTTAGCATTATTCTCAAGGTTAAAGGGGTCCCCAATATATCTTCCGCACATGTTGCTTACAATTCTCTTCGTATATACTATACGCGTGTATAAGTGTGTGTGTGTGTGTGTGTGTGTGTAATATATGTATATACACACACACGAATCGCGAGTCGCACGACAACGACTCGGGTTTTCCGCCAAGATAATACGCGCATGCTGTTTTTCGTGCCGGCTGCGCGATGCCGTTGCCGATGTCGATGCCGGAACAAAAAAACAGTGCGTAGTTCAAGCACGGCTACGCATCGACTTAGCAAAGTCGTTGAGTAGAGGAACTCCGGATATATTGTATATCGCGCATACGTGCAATGACATAAAACGTATTATTTGTTTTACCATACCTCAAGAATTTCTCGAGGATTGAATTCCATTCTTTTTATAAATGACTTTTTTTTAGCTGACTGAGATTTTTAGCAAATTATTAGTATATACTAATGGACTTTTTTGCTCTAATAATTTTTAATATACGCGTGTTTGTTTCTCTTTATATTTTTTTACCATAATTAATTAACTATTTGGCTAGTCATTTATTATTGTAACCGGTTAATCTAATAAAAATTCATCATTTTGGGAATTGTACATTAATTTTCATGTATATAATTATTTTTCGATTTATTATTCGGTGACTATTTACCATATTTATAAGTTTCCAAGTAAAATTTTAATTCATTTAATTGAAATTGGTGTAATAAATTAACAGTTATTTATTTATCTCTCGCCACGTATGTCACAAATGAATCCTGGTAGCAGGATTTGAAATTTATTCATCGGTCTTCTCAAATTTTGCTGGGTATCGTAGCTATATTTTTCAAAAATTTTTAGCGAGGAAACTGTGGTATATTACTACTCTTATCAATACATGTAGTAATCGAAATACGTTTCGCGATCAAGTATTAAAAAGAAAGAGACTTCCTACCTGCAGTAGCTTTTCAACAAAATTCAGAAATATACAAGTTGCATATACTTCTAAATAGTAAGTCAACAAATTACTAAAATTCGGCGGATGACTAGTTTTAATGTAACAACGTATCTTGCAAGGCACAAATGCATATATATCTTAAGCATTAAATAATAACTCGTCGTAAACCTTAAAATTTTTTGAAATGTTATCAACAACGTATACATAAGCGTGCAAACATTTTTCCCCTAAACATTAACTAAGTGAATTATCTAAATTGGTGAAATGTCGAGTCAAGCTCGGCAACATCCTACCACAGATGAATGTGTTCCTCGATGCGAATATTATAATATAGTAAGTCGAGGATTTGAGACGCAAGAATAGGATAGGCATTGAATTATTTATATTTCAAAGATCGCATCGATTGACGAAAAAAATAGTAAGCGCATAAAATTGAAATGATCGATACGTTATACTAAAGCATTCTGCAAAAATTTAACCATTAAAACAACGATGGCAGTGGTTATTTCAATAAAAAGATCTATAACTTTTATCGTACGTCAACATTGAAACTCGAATACTGAAACGCGAGGTATACAATTAGAAGACTGATATGCCATAAAAAGTAGTCTGCGCTTGATTCTGATTAATTTACAAACATTTTTAAAATATTTAATACTATAATATTAATATTAACTTATAAAATAACATAATTAAAACTTGTTGATGAAGCTCATTTAATTTATGCGAACAGCTTTTAATTATCAATTCGTATACGAGGTATTTTATCAATTTGTATTAATTTTTATATGAGCTTGTATACAGAGAGTAACAATAATTAGCTGCTAAACGTTTTATCCGTTATTAATTAATTCAAAATGCAAATAAAAAACATCAAACAACGTTTCATTAAAATACGGTAACACTCTGTCACATTATTTATTTATTAATAACTGAAAATAAACGGAGAATGTCAGAATACATAATCGGCATATTTTGTACTTGTAATTCACAATAAGTAATATAAAATATAAATAAAAGATATATTCAAATGGAAATAACCTAATTTATTAAATTTATACTAGCAAACCATTAGCATAAAATTTTTTATAACATAAAATAACGAATCAAGTATTGTCCAATGTAATATTTTATTTTGTTGGTCAATCGATGCGATCTTTGAAATAATAAATAATTCAATGCCTATCCTATTCTTGCGTCTCAAATCCTCGACTTACTATATTATAATATTCGCATCGAGGAACACATTCATCTGTGGTAGGATGTTGCCGAGCTTGACTCGACATTTCACCAATTTAGATAATTCACTTAGTTAATGTTTAGGGGAAAAATGTTTGCACGCTTATGTATACGTTGTTGATAACATTTCAAAAAATTTTAAGGTTTACGACGAGTTATTATTTAATGCTTAAGATATATATGCATTTGTGCCTTGCAAGATACGTTGTTACATTAAAACTAGTCATCCGCCGAATTTTAGTAATTTGTTGACTTACTATTTAGAAGTATATGCAACTTGTATATTTCTGAATTTTGTTGAAAAGCTACTGCAGGTAGGAAGTCTCTTTCTTTTTAATACTTGATCGCGAAACGTATTTCGATTACTACATGTATTGATAAGAGTAGTAATATACCACAGTTTCCTCGCTAAAAATTTTTGAAAAATATAGCTACGATACCCAGCAAAATTTGAGAAGACCGATGAATAAATTTCAAATCCTGCTACCAGGATTCATTTGTGACATACGTGGCGAGAGATAAATAAATAACTGTTAATTTATTACACCAATTTCAATTAAATGAATTAAAATTTTACTTGGAAACTTATAAATATGGTAAATAGTCACCGAATAATAAATCGAAAAATAATTATATACATGAAAATTAATGTACAATTCCCAAAATGATGAATTTTTATTAGATTAACCGGTTACAATAATAAATGACTAGCCAAATAGTTAATTAATTATGGTAAAAAAATATAAAGAGAAACAAACACGCGTATATTAAAATATTATTAGAGCAAAAAAGTCCATTAGTATATACTAATAATTTGCTAAAAATCTCAGTCAGCTAAAAAAAAGTCATTTATAAAAATAGAATGGAATTCAATCCTCGAGAAATTCTTGAGGTATGGTAAAACAAATAATACGTTTTATGTCATTGCACGTATGCGCGATATACAATATATCCGGAGTTCCTCTACTCAACGACTTTGCTAAGTCGATGCGTAGCCGTGCTTGAACTACGCACTGTTTTTTTGTTCCGGCATCGACATCGGCAACGGCATCGCGCAGCCGGCACGAAAAACAGCATGCGCGTATTATCTTGGCGGAAAACCCGAGTCGTTGTCGTGCGACTCGCGATTCGTGTGTGTGTGTATATACATATATATTACACACACACACACACACACACACTTATACACGCGTATAGTATATACGAAGAGAATTGTAAGCAACATGTGCGGAAGATATATTGGGGACCCCTTTAACCTTGAGAATAATGCTAAAGAAGTCACTGAAGCTTAGTTTTCGGTATAACAGCGAGATATTACATGTGGAAACCTTTTCCCGAAACTTATTCAATCTTTTGATCACACAAAACAGAAAATATTTACTAGGTTTATGGAAATCATTAATTAAACAGACCCTCTTTGTGTTATAAATAAAGGAAAAATAAAATAAATTTTGATAGACAACTATGCGGCATTTAACTTTATTGCGTGGTTCTTAAAACTTTGTGAATGTTGCCGGATAAAATCATCGGATTTGAAGCGCCCAATTATGACGCATAATGCCTATACGAGGGTGCATGAATAGAAGTAGTTTCGAAGAAGAGCTATAAAACAGGAAGAAGAAGACTAAGAAAAACCGAAAGAGAGAAAAAGTCGATACTTATACTTGCGAGAAAATCGTCAAACGACTCTTTAGCACGGATCGATTGATTTTAACTGTATCCCGTTTTTACCTATTTCTTATGCAGTCATTCGATTTCAAAAACCATTACATTTTAAAACTCCAGGGAATAAATGTAACAATAAAAATTTAAGTATTCATTTTGGTAATTTTTATTTTTTTATATTTACGCAGTTAAAAGAAATAAATGTTGAATATTTGAATCGAAATAATTCGATAATCCTGAATTAAATTAAGTATTATCATCAAGACCTAGTTATGTACCTGTTATCATATTCTCCGTACTTACCAACATCTGGATTGTGTCTGATAAAATCGACTGTTTCAAGATATTTTATTTTTGACTCGGGGTACTTAAATTAAAACTATAGTTTTATATATATATATTAAAATCTTAAAAAAGAGATTTAAAACATAGGTTTATTCAATTGCAGAAGATGTATACGATAACATTTGGCAATTAATTTATTTTACTCAATATGTGATGTATGAATCATATCAAAGAAAAAATATGCAAAATTACTATAATAGTATGTGGCTACAAGGTAATCATATCTCCTCGTAAGTCAAGTTTTGGCGTGCAAATATAGTCACAATCATGTAAACATAGTAAAGAAAAACGAACGTGTTGTTAGTCATGCATACTTACAACACTAATCGACTATAACTACTAATTTAGCAGGAATCTCTGAAAAACAAAAGTAATTTATCGTGCTCATTCTCTTTTCCCCTCTCTTTTCTTTCGCGCGTGAGTGTGCGCGTATGCGTGTGTGTTTTCTTAAAGCTTTGCTTACAAGATAAGTTTAGCACGAGCTCGACACCGTCATGACATTTTGCAGGAGTTTATCTTTTAATAATTCGATTAATTCTTTAAACAATCACCATTTCAAATGAGGGTGTACTTATGTATACTTATTGTAAGAGTAGAGGTTTATAGACTATTTTATAAATACCTGCGTATGTGGAAAATTGTGCTTATAAGATAATAAATGTATACACAAGATATTGATGAATTTTTTTCTTGATAGATATAATTGGTACGATTATAAAAAGAATATATGTTAATAACAGAATAGTAACAAAAAGTTGTAGGATTTTTGCCTGATTGCAAATGAATCTTTTTATACCAATTAATTTACTTTTTGCTTGGGATATTTTTATTTTTAGCAACCATACTGTAAATTATTTAAAGTTTAACTGACCCATATCTGATCGTGTACGATAAATATACTTTTTATAGTCGAAGTTCAAGTGTGTCTTGATTCTTTACATGCGTTACAATTTTACGTATTATATAGTTCCATATTTTAAAGTATAAATATATACATCTAATATTGAGATAAAGCCATTTTTTCATCGTAATAAATGTAAATAATTTGTGCTTTCTTCACAAAGACATCGTATGACCTTCGTCGCTGATTAGCACCAAATTGGGAGCAAAAAGAGCGACGTTAAAATAATAAAGAAAATGTAAATAAATCTTTTGGTACTTATGCGCGTTTGTATTTTACAAACATCTACACTGTACACTTTTCATAATGTTATTGTTCATACGAATTTTTTAACATAAATTTTAACACCCGGAAAATATTTAAACAATGCATCACGTAAAAATGTATAAAATATAAGTTATGCGCAAAGCATATTCTTGATACGCTGTATAAGTCATCGGATAATTGAAGTAAATTTAATTTAAATAATTTTTAGTTTTTATTTAAATTAAATAAAATTAGTTTAAAAAATATTTGATGGTACATTATTATTTATACATTACTACCTACTACTACATTATATTACATTAGCTTTATGCCAATTTGACGTTTATTGAAAAAATTTTTAATTGCTAATATATATTTATGGTTAAAGATGGTGTATGGAAAAATAAATGAGTTATTTGTAGACATTATGTTAAGCTTTTTCGACTGGATTAATTTTGAATCGAGAAAAAAATATGCGTTTCTAAATTTCATACGATGCTATATATATAATGTATTCTTTTTTTAAATTTTTCGATAAACAGATTAAAAGATTTAGTAAGAGAAATTCGACCTCGTAGCATTAGCACTACTGAATTATAAAAAAAATATGTAATAAAAAATATATATTACAATTTAAAATAACAATTTAAATTACATATAATTATTTCAAATAATTCCATTAATATTATTTTAGAAATATTTAAATTTTTTTGTTATGTAGATCTTAAATTTTAATTTGATTATTTTTTTTAATATATTCGTTAAAATGTATATCAAATAAATTATTAAATACACAGTAACAAGTGTCTTAAGATTATTATATATAACGCTTGATAGCATTAAGCTTTTAATATATAAAATTATTGAATAGTGTCAAAAGTGTATAGATACTATACGATAATAATATATCTTAAACAATAATTTATTTAATTTGAAAAATCAGAAAAAGAATTCCCAGGTGTTTATATAGCAGTTCTGATGGTTTGTACTCGAGAATTTCTCCTTTGTGTATCAAAGCAAAGGTCGAACAATTCACATGCATGGTCTAATCTAGTTGACAGTTGAATTAAAAGTGAGAATAACTAATTTCTATATAAATGTTACATTTCATGTTTACTAGACTATGCATTTTTCTTTTATTATCAGTAATTAATTGCAACAATGATGAACAAGCTAAATCAAATTGTTCTAATTTTAATATTTCATTACGAATCCTAAGGAATAGATTTACGTCTGAAACACGTGCCATCTCGACATAATCGAGGTTTTTGTATTAAATAATATTAGGAAAATAGTATTTGTGTTTACGTTGACGAACAAAAAACAATTAATTGTTAATTAATTAGCAACGATGGATCTTCTACATCCCCATCAGGCATTACTGATGACAGGCAAAATATGACGAAATAGTACAGTAATAATTAATTAACAATTGTTGTTTTTTATCACTAACATCAACAAATACTACTTTTTTAATAATAATAATGTGTGGACGAAGAAAGTACATATACATAATATATAATAAATAATAATTAATTTAATAATAAAATTAAATGAATTTGCATTGTACATGCGTTTTTATATAATAAGTTAATTAAGAAAGAACGTATATTACATACGGAGAACAAATTGATAAAGCAATAATATAATTTAAAGTGATTGTTAATGTGCAAAAAAACAAATTAGTTAAATATTTTAAAAGACAACATATAAAAAAATTTAAGCAAAGAAATATTCGAAACATATGCGAAACAGTTTGTGCTACATATATTATATTTATTTTTTGAAGTTGCACTTTCAAAAGACCCACGCGGTGGTATTAAATTTTACAAATAGACGTGTGTGGTATATAAGTATGTACAACTTCCAAATGCAAGAAAATTATATTGAGAAGTAGTATGAGAAGTAGCTCAGTAAAATTATGCCAAAAATTATTTTTTCTTTTATTATTTTAATTATTATTTAACTATAATATTAATATATGGTATATTATATAAATTTTATTCTCTCGATTCGTTAATCATAGAAGTATAAACATATTTTATTCTTGTTTATAAATTATTAATACACAGATGCAGTTAATGCGTGTAAAAAATGTCATGTATATACACAATCACAAAATACAATTTATTTATATCAAAAGAAATTTAAAGGAGTCTTGTATACTATACATCATATAAAGGAGTCGGGTTTTGGCAAATTATTTTTACATTAATTGTCCCTTATTATATACTGATATTTTTGCGAAGTAAATAACAATTAAAATACAGCTATGTTGAGATCGTTGACGTCCTGGTTGCAAAGAATATAATGAATATGTCAATGCATTGTGGATATTAAGTAATGTTTCTTGATAGAAACATTGCGTAAAACTTTAGACAACCTCTTAACAATACTATCTTTGACTATTATATACCATAATAAACTTAATTTATATAATATAGTTTAATTTTTTTTGTTCAAATATTTTTTTATAAAATGCAGTTTATAAATATATTTGATGCATGTTTGGATTACTAAATATTATAATTATTTAATAATTTAACAATAAAAAACAAAAGCATCACTTTCTTTTATAGTAAATAAATTGTTCAGAAAGAATATATAACTATATATTAATTACAAGTAGACGATAAAATCTAATACCTCATTGTAAGAAAAGCAATCGACGTTATTGCATAATCAATACATAAACTATTTTATGTGAATACGATAAATAAATTGCTGCGCAAATAAGTAGATTGTTTTCAATGTTTTTTTTACCAAGAAATATACAACGCTATTTACTAATAACTGTATGTATGTAATAATATTGATCTATAATTAAAATTTTGTAACATACGTATGCGCAAATAAAACTTATACTTATTTGGACGTACAATAGAAAACCAATACTTCCTCATAGTGGGAGCAATGTCATTGAACGAACTATGTATTTTAATTAAATCACTTTTCATGTTTATCCTAAATCGTGTTAAGATGAAACTGAAGTTAGCAGGCAGATAGCAGCAGCCAGATAGATTTATCAACAGTTCTCAACAAAACCTTTTTTTATATTTATCCCTTTTAATCGATGCAAAATAACAAACAAGATATATATACAAATAACATAAAATTTTAGAAAATTCCATGAAATTTTTTTTAAACATAATTAAAGATAAATATATCTGGCTGCTAACTTCCGTTTCATCGTGTTAAGATATCATAAATACTAAAACCCTTGGATAAATATTTATGAAACATTTTTTTTAGGTACTCGCATCGTATACGAACGAGCTTTTCTCATGAATTTACGAAATTCGCCGATTTCGCGAACCCCACCAAAAAATTTGCCTTCGATACCATCTGGTATGCTTAAGGGTTCTACGCAAAATAACGTTACATCATCCGGAAAGACGCCAAGCCCACCAACCAAAGGTGCGTATTTATTTTAATGTATACTTGATGAAAAAGAAGAAAATTTATGCAAAAACTGTTAAAATGTATGAATCAAACTGTTGCAATATTATCAATAATTAATTTGCAAATAAAATTTTTCTAAATTTATCAATTTAAAAATATATGTAGTATTAAGTTGGTTCGTTAGTGACGGCATGGATACGTGAAGAATAATAAAAAAGTGGTAAAAGACACTATAGCTAGTAGCGAGGCTGATGCCGGACTTGTACATAATAAAATAGAAAATACTGATTTGAGTAAAAAGATTGATAATCTTAACTCTTTATTAAATAGTTGCAGTATTTCGCTGTGTTTAAAAAATGATGATATTTTAATAAAATAGCTCATTTTATTTTAGTTTTCTTTTGCACGGTACATGAAAACTGCAATGAGGTGATTTTAATTTTTAAATTTCATACGGATAAAATGTGGTCTTTCATCTATATATTGCGGTTGCAATTTACTTATACTGTAAACCGTTTTTGCTTATAGTGTATTATTTCAAAGAGGAATCTAATATTTTAATATTTGCTTTCCATTATCTCGAAAAGTAAAATTATCCAATGAAGATTTAGTCAAACAAATACTTATTGTTTAAATATCTATTTGTTTGTACAATAACGGGAGAAATAAATAATGAAAAATTAAATCGTGATTTCGAAACATGTACCAAATTTCTACATCATTGATGTTTGATTTACAGACTTATCGGCAGTGGACGAATCTTCCGAACAGTTTGAGATGGACATGTGAAAAATGAGATCTTACGCAAGCCTGTGATTGAGATGCAATGTGTTCATTCGTTAGCCAACGTGAATTACTGAAAGCTCGATCCAATACATATCTACATCGCACTCTATATATGTGTATATACACTACACGAATGTAGAATATTATCATTCAAATGATCCAGGCGCTTAAGCTCGGGTTAAGTTTGAATTTGTCATAAACGAGTGCGATGAACTCGAAATGCAGTTTTCGGGTATATGCGCCACTAACTTTGTTGCCATTAATAACCTTGAGTCTTTTAAATGAGAAAAAAGTATATAAATATGTAAAAGGACGGTCAGCCGTTGTAGTAATATTGCTAAAACGACGAATAAACTCTTGTGCTATAATTTTTTCTTAAATAATACAAACAGCCAAATACAGTTTTGTATTTCTAATAATGTGTAATTTGCCAGGTATAATCAACTTTTGATGGATATAAAATAATAGTATAATATGTGAACGAATATGTGTTCCAATCGTAACTGCTTCGTCTAATTTACGTTTGTATAAATTGCCTGACTTCCAAATTACGTATATTTTATTTTATAGATTGTTAAGATTTATTAATAACTTGATTATAAATAAAGTGTCTTTTTGTAATATTTCTGTATTATATGTTTATTTGTATATATTGCTGTTACCGACAATTACAGGATACTGTTTCACCAATAATTAATACCAAAAAAATAATACTTTTCTATTGGGTAACATAAGTAAAATATTTATCAGACACATTCTTATAGTAGATGTGTGAAATACTCATAATACATCTTCGACCTATACTATTTTTGCTGTATATAGGTACAAATATGATGTTTACAGTAAGATCTTTTTCGAACGTAATGAAATACATTTTTTTACACGCACTTTAAACGTTATGATTACGAGACTCATAAATAATTAATTATTTATTTTATAACATAGGTTTTATTGGATGTTTATAATATTTCTAATAATAATTCTCTTGACGTAAGCATGAAAAAAGTGAGTGTTGAGACCTCCCCCGTACGTGAATTATTCATAATGTTAGAGGAACCTAAATTTTCAGGGAATTAGTACAATGTAACTAATAAATATAGTAATTAGTATATTAAAATATAACTATCTAAATTATATATATAGTTTTTGATAACCCGAAAATATTGTAAAAACAGTTAAACCATTGAAAAAGATTAATTTATTTGAAATAATTATTACAAATAATTTTATAAATAATGTTATATATATATATATATATATTATGAATAAGTTTATTTGCAGCTTACCGTTGTTTTTATATTACTATATATACTAGTCTATTTCTGTATAATTATTTACTCAAAGCTGTAAAACAAATTAAGTTAATTAATAGTGAAAATCGATTATTATTGCACATGACAAGTTATGTTAAGTGTCCAATACACTTTACTTAGACTATAGATTTTATTTAAAAACCCGGTGACGAAGCAAACAAAAAAAGCGAATGAAGTAAAGCCAGCCGTATGTGCATTAAGTATATAGACCCAGATGTATTCAACATTTCCTCGTTCGTTCACACGACGTTCGTTTCAGTCCCGGATTGAGAAATTCGAAACTCCCCTGCGTTGTTCACGGACGCAGTTAGACTGTTGGTAAGAACCGCAGCTTTAAAAAGAAACAATTTTTCTACATTATATGATTTTTAAAATTTGTTGTTATTTTAATTATTCTATTTATTAATCCTATAAATATTGTCATATTTAAGTAATCATTTAAATAGTTTAAAATATTTAAGTAGAAAAAATTAAGATCAATCAATATTAGTTTTTGAATTTACTACATACTTGACACATTTATGACGATGATTCGATATGTCAAGTTTATTAGTCAATATTGCGTAGTTTGCATTACTTGCCAATATAAGTGCTATTTGACAGCAAAGCATTTAACCGTAGGTATGACATTTCGTTGGATAGTTTGAACGTAGTTTGAAAAGTACATTAGAAAAAAATAAATTTTTAGTTATAAATTATATTATTTTTACGTAATACAAAAATATTTGAGAAAATGGTAATTATAATAAAAATATCGCTGTATACTAGTCGCAGCAAGTAGTACGAACAAACGTTAATTTTTGAATATCAATACTATACGAAGTTCCGGGACGGGTCGAATTTCATGTTAAATATTTGGAAAAAAATTCTCTATACTAGAAACTTGTTTCATTAACTATTTATTATTTATTTATACTAGGTATTTACATTGTGTAAAAATAAAAATAATCGGGTTGTACTAGTTCGAAAATCTACAAATCAATAGGAGATTCCTGATATTCTTTAAATACACCACTCCGGAATTTAAGTGTCAATAAAATAAAATCGATTATGTGACATATCTCCAAGTTCTCCAATTTATCATGTACTGCAATTTATATTTTAATTTTGTATGATGGCGTTGCTTTGACTGGTGTCGCAAGTCACATATGTTGACCGTTTGAAAGAATTAATATAAAAGATGTGGTGCACGGGATAAATCAACAAGTCACATACATATACTTGTACAAGAAATCGGAAATCAGCTGTAGCCATATACAGCTTGAGCTTGCAGTGGTCCGTTCCTCCTATATAAGTGTGCAGTACGCGCACACGCGAGACAGCTTGTACCGATGAGAAGGATACCTCTTTCTTCCTTTCTCTTCCTGTTTTACGTACGAGCAAGAGAGAGAAACCGATAAAGAGTCATCTGCGATCGATAAAAGCTTCCTCGTCGAGAAAGAGAGAGAAGGATAAACGTGTACGTGCGCATACATGTGTGTGTGTGTGGACGCGCACACACACGTGTAAAGAGATATGTTGTACAGTGTACAGTTAACTGTACAGTGTACATCACGGTTAGCTAGCCCTGAAGCCCTCTGAAAGTGGTGGTGGTGGTGGTGCACCGTGTCGTTTCTTGCCCCGCCTTCCTATACTCGCGCGCGTGCTCGCTCGCTCCAAAATCGCCAGCTGCGCGAGCGCGTCCCTCCGGTAGTCCGATGTGTGTACGACTACACTATACCTATATACTTGGACGAGTCTCCATGGAGAGTAATGCAAACTTTATCTCGTATTAACTCATGGATCATCAACATTTCTATACAATTATTCTACTTTATTCATTTTTTTTTAATTTTACCTTTATTCAATTTGAATTTTTTCATCCTTTTTATAAATAGCTTTTATAAATAGTACTTACAAGTCTTTTTTTATTACAGAGTTCAATTGAAAAAATAATAACCATAACATATTAATAGTTATTTCAAAACAAGTAGAGCAATCAAAATATCGATATGTACAGAAGCAATGCAAGGGTAGCGAATTAAAAAAGTACATTGAAAGTACTGCATTAAACGAATGCTGAAACGCACGAACTACCCCTAGGAGAAATAATTAAAAGCTTTAAACACCCTATACTAAATAAACTAATAAATAAATCAATAAGGAGCGAGTATTGAATAGATAACTGGTAGTCAATATATATAGTTAAACCGATAAACAATACGGTAACCATGCCCATGGACGAATACGTATTCCAAAGAAACGCGCCAAGAATCGGACTTAACCAATCAGCTGCTAGTTTAAACCCGTGAGGAGAAGGACGAGGATTAAGGAACAGGAGGACGGAAAGAAAGATAGCGAGTGAGTGAGCGAGGGAGGGAGAGAGGAAGCGAAACGAAACGCGACTAACGCAAGTACACGGCGAGCGAGTCGCGCGAATGACAACAAAAGCGCGGAGGTTTCGTGAAAAAAGACATCATCATAACAATCGTGCGCATCCAAGAAAAACCGCGGACGAAGTGTGCGCGCGTTTCTTTCTATTAAAAAACTGAACAAACTTGTCATAATTACAAAGAAAATAGACATGTGTTTTCATATATGTGAATATATACATTTGTAAGTATTATTTTTTTCATACACACTAAAGAGCGTCGCGCTTCCTGGGGATCGCGAGGTTCTGTCTCCTGCGTGTGCGCGCTGCGAGCGGAGGGTTAGAACGAAAGAAAGAAAGAAAAAGAGGGAGAGAGAGAGGGAACGTGTGTGCAGAGCAGCGGAGAAGTATAGCAGCACAGCAGCAGCAGCAGCAGCACCAGCACCAGCAGTCGCGCGAGTTTGTGTGCGTGTGTGTGTGTGTGCGCGCGGTCCGCGGGGGGAGAAAGAGACCGAGAAAGCGCGACAGAGAGAGAGAGGGAGAGAACGAGACGAGAGCGCCTGGTGATCGCGACTCTCGTGGGGCCTCTCATCGTCGTGGTGGCTGCTTTGATCGCGTGTGAAGCGCGCTGTGTTAGCGCCCTGGCCGTCTCGACGATCATCCTCAAAGAGGTAGATTGCAGCCTGGCCGCGCTGGAAACTGTTCGTGGAATATGAAGAGAAGAAATGCCGAGTGCGGCAAGCTCCGGAGGCCCTTGAAGCGAAACAAGATCACTGAAGGAATTTACGGGAGGTAAATATACACATTCGAATACTCGATATGTATACATTTGCATGCAAACGTACCCACACGCACACGCACACGCACATTTTATACTTATTCATGTATTTGGTACAGATATATGCATGTTCATTATTATCGTCATCGTGGGTAGTCGTCGTTGTCATGAGCCAAGTTTTGGTTCTTGTGTATCCTATATCCTATTCGCCTACCTGTACGCGCGTGTCCGTCGAGATATAATACTCGCGCGCACAATGGCCGCGCGAGCTATCTCTCCCTCTCACTCCCTCTTTCTCTTTAAAAATAACCAACAAAAAATACTTTTATTCCCTTACGGATTCCACATCTTTCGCGCGATCTTTAGCAAACGCTTGAGAGAATGCTTAGGTGCACTTTTACCCTTTCAATACCAAACCCGGCTGTCTATACCCTTTCGAATAACTTACTTTTCGATACTCTTACGAGACAGAGAGAGAGAGGGAGAGAACGAGACGAGAGCGCCTGGTGATCGCGACTCTCGTGGGGCCTCTCATCGTCGTGGTGGCTGCTTTGATCGCGTGTGAAGCGCGCTGTGTTAGCGCCCTGGCCGTCTCGACGATCATCCTCAAAGAGGTAGATTGCAGCCTGGCCGCGCTGGAAACTGTTCGTGGAATATGAAGAGAAGAAATGCCGAGTGCGGCAAGCTCCGGAGGCCCTTGAAGCGAAACAAGATCACTGAAGGAATTTACGGGAGGTAAATATACACATTCGAATACTCGATATGTATACATTTGCATGCAAACGTACCCACACGCACACGCACACGCACATTTTATACTTATTCATGTATTTGGTACAGATATATGCATGTTCATTATTATCGTCATCGTGGGTAGTCGTCGTTGTCATGAGCCAAGTTTTGGTTCTTGTGTATCCTATATCCTATTCGCCTACCTGTACGCGCGTGTCCGTCGAGATATAATACTCGCGCGCACAATGGCCGCGCGAGCTATCTCTCCCTCTCACTCCCTCTTTCTCTTTAAAAATAACCAACAAAAAATACTTTTATTCCCTTACGGATTCCACATCTTTCGCGCGATCTTTAGCAAACGCTTGAGAGAATGCTTAGGTGCACTTTTACCCTTTCAATACCAAACCCGGCTGTCTATACCCTTTCGAATAACTTACTTTTCGATACTCTTACGAGACAGAGAGAGAGAGAGAGAGGGACTCTTGTTTACAAGAGACGCGAATTTTGCTCTCGCATTATGATACCTATAGGTACTTGTAGACATAAGCTTTTTTTCCCGTTATTTTAGTTTTTCATATTACAACTACCAATCTCTATGCCCTTCCAAGTCCTTGAATCTAGGCTTCTCTATCTTGATTTTTGTCAAAATAAATTCATTGATATTTGGATACTTCTTATTTTAAAAGGTATAACCATTTTATTATTGTCAATAATCAACAACAATTATGTCAAAGTATTACTTCAATTTCAACATCGGTAAGATCTAGATGTATGTTTATTTAAGGTTATTATTGTTGCTAAGCCCCACATCAGATATAGTGCACATCTTTTATTTAAATAATTCAATTAATTCATTAAGCAGATAGTTCAATATTACTGTAAGCTATAATGAAGTATTGTTAAGATACTAATCTTTTAATTTACTCCATTCATTTAACATACATATATATAAATGCACAATACATATATTATTACTTCATGTGTGTGCGTGCGTGTGTATGTATCAATTGACTTAATAGTTTATTTTAATAATCTAATATATTCCAAGTGCTTGACTTGTAAATTAATAATATCTAAATATTAATTATTTTAAGTTTTATTAAATATAATTTGATTTGAATTTTAAAATAATAATTTTAAATAGTAATTAGTTGAGTGGAAAAAAACAGATATTTAGTATAAAATTATTCTTTTTCAGTACATTATTGTATCTAAAGTTTCTTCTACTATGGGCCATCGTGATTTTATCAGATTTCATTTTAGAATTCCGTTTTGAATTCCTGTGGCCATTTTGGCTATTACTTCGAAGCATTAACGATTCTTTAAAATACCAGGGCTTGGTAAGTTACAACATTTCTGTACATTTTAGATTCTTTAAAAGTATTGCATTTAATTATTCTTCTTCTTTCTTTTCAGGCCTTCTCTGTATTCTTTTTTTGTATCGCACTTATGTCGGATATGATTTGTTTCTTCTTTATTCCAGTGCATTGGTTATTCTTTGCAGCTAGTACGTATGTTTGGGTACAGTACGTTTGGCAGACAGGTATGCTTGTATTAACAATATGCAAATAAAATTATTTTATTACTACAAATTGGATGTGTACAATAAACATTTTATTTATAGATAAAGGTGTGTGTTTACCAACTGTGATGTTATGGCTACTGTTTCTGTATATAGAAGCAGCTGTACGATTAAGGGATTTGCGTCATATGCCATTTCATTTAGATCTTTGTAGGCCATTTGCAGCACACTGGTAAATATAGTTTTGTGTGTGTGTGTGTGTATGTGTGTGTGTGTGTGTGCGTGTGCGTGCGCGTGCGTATGTGTTACATGTACATATTTATTAAAAAAATGTGTTCAATTGTATTAAAACTAAATTATTCTTTTAGTATCGGCTACCCAGTAGTGACATTAGGATTTGGTTTTAAAAGTTATGTTGGTTACAGAATGAGACAGGTCATTATCATAATAATTTTCTATGTAATAAATAATATACAATTAATTAACTAGTTTTTTCGATTTATAGAGAAAACAAAAGGATGTAGCAAAAGAAAATGAATTTTATTTACAACTTTTACAACAAGCGTTACCTGTAGAACAACAAACAACAAATTTACAGCAACAAATTCAGCCACATGTGCAGCTACAAGCACAATTATCTACAATATCAGTAGAACAAAATTCAAAATCACAGCCACACAGGCCAAATTCACAGTACAATCCAAGTCCAGAAAAAAGCAGAGGTAGTTTGTATTTTTTTACAATTATTAAGAGTTGATTGTACATCATTTATAATTCAGATTACACTACTTGTGCTTATTTATTTTTCAGGAATCGGTAACGCTTCTGTCGACACTAGTATGCAAAATGGAGGAGTTCACAATGTTACACAAATATCACATGCACAGAGTGCAACCAAAAACAATCAGAGAAAGTCCCTCGATAAAGGAGAGAAACAGGAGGACCAACATAATAAGCATAATATTGAAAAATTGTCACAATCTGATAAGAATGACAAAAAGTATGCACACACTAATGGTACTACTGTATCTTCCAATGACCTACAATTTATAGAGAGGATTAAGTAAGTATTGATAAATAATGATTTTTTATAGTAAATGCAGCTGTATACTGTTTATCTTCTATGTTAATTGTATTTTTGAAATATTACAGTTCTGTAAACGAATTTGACGTTAGTGAAGTCGAAAAAGATAAATCAGTTAAAGGTTCTGGGCATAATTCTGTTAAATCTCAGTCAAATGGCTCGGCTACTGGGAAATGGAATAATGTCAAAGAAAGTAAAGATACGTCAAATACAACAAATAATCAGCGAGAGAGAAAAGGACGACAAGCAAAAGTAATGACTGAAACAATAAATGAGCAGCAAAAGCAGCAGGACGAATATTGTCAGAGGTAGTTACTTGATATTTATAAATTTTTCGTATAATATATAATATAATTTAATTATATTTCAACTAGGTTACTGGTATGTCGCAAACTTGAGGCAGATATTAAACGCCTAAAATCTGACTTGCAATCAAGTCGACAAGTTGAACAAGAATTGCGATCTCAAATAAATACTTTGTTAAGTGGCGAACGACAAGCCAAAGGTGATATTCAGCAACTTCAACATGATAATGATCAGTTACAGAGCAAGTAAGTTATTATTGTATTTTAACGACAAAATAGATTTAAAAACGTCCAATATATTATTATATTCTATAATTGTAGATTGCATGGATTAGTTAGCGCTCGGCAACTGGATAAACAGACAATGTCGTCCTTGGAACGACGAATAGCTGACGAAAGAAGACAGCGCACAGCCTGTGAGGCATCGTTAGCATCCGAAAGGAGAGCTCGTCGTGCTGCTGAGGAGGCACGCTCCGCAATTCCTCCTCCGCCACCACCGCTTGTCCGTCAAGAATGTACGGATGCTTGTAAAACTCGTAGGGCTCAAGTAGAGCAGGATCTCAAAAGCTTGCGCCGAGAACTGAAAGCGAAAGACGAAAGGTATAGTAATCTCTATTATATTCCGATATTAATAAATTTCGGTTTATTTTTACAAAAATAAAAGATATATAAATTAACGCAAATAGATTCATACATTTCACTGCGCACATATTTTTTTGGTGAACGAATTTTATTTAAAGAATTATAATGAAGTATTTATAAAAACTAGTAATAGATACATCACTCGCTAACGCTCGTTCATAAAAATTAAAATTTACTCATTGTACTAAAGAGTGATTTTTTTATTTAATATTAAATTTGATGATCCAATCAATAAATAGGCAAATATTAACTATGAAATTGGATTAAACTTATAATTTATAAATTTATAATATAACTTTATTTATTTGTAGGTGCATGGCTTATGAGAAAGAAACGGTTCGTTGTAAAGAAAATCACAGTGACTCTGAAATAATACTTGGAGCACTGAACGTATTACAAGAAAAAAATACTCATTTAGAGAACAGTTTAAGTGCAGAAACTCGTATTAAACTGGATCTCTTTTCAGCTCTTGGCGAAGCCAAGCGTCAACTAGAAATTAAGGAGAGTAAGTGTATTCGCTTATTTATAATTACGTTTTAAATTGAGCATTAAATATAACTTGTTTTTTTTAATTCAATCTTTAATGTATATTTCAAATAGGCCTAATCCGGTCGCAAGAGAAAGAAATCGATATCTTAAAGGCTAAAATAGCACAAGACTTAGCTGTCATGCCACAAGACACATTCGGACCAGCTCCGACATGTTCTACGTCGAAACTCCGCTTAGGAAACGACGGACGTGTGGGAAGTTCGAAAATTCGCGCGAATGAAAGTCCTTGTCCAGGCTGTACTGTGTCGAATTTGGATCCCAACGCAACTGCATATACACCTAAAGGTTCACTGGTAGCATCTACCGAAGCTTAAAAGTCATGTTTCTAAAATTGTCAAAGCCCAATAGAGCAGGGTGTAGATGATTGAATCGCTTTTCAATTAACATATTAATTTGTTGTCGGTTAAAAGACTACATATTATTTAATAATGTTTGCACATTTGATTTAGAAAAATTATTATAGACCTTTCTGATTGATGTGATAAAATTCTTTATACGATATAAAGTTGAAAATTTTATAATTATTAAGAAATTTTAATAAAAGAAGGTTTATAAGAAATGCGATTCATACATTCTACTACTGGGAGTATAACTGATCATGCTAGACACGCAAACCATTAATAATCACTTACTTTAAAATTCTCGTTTAACTCTTCATTATTATAGAAATGGAAAAAATGACGCAATTATTTATTTTATTTAAAAAATTTCCTAGCTATAGTGTATTTTTTAAAATCATATAATTAATTTGAACATTAAAAATCTTTGTGTAAAGCTTAAAAGATTTTGGAGATGATACAATATCGGTTTGTTTTCCCGACTATATGAATTATATACAGTTTTTATTAAATGTTATATTTACGATCACATTTCAAAAATATTTCACTTCATTTTAAAATTTAACATAAACAATATCGTCATAAATCATTGTAACCATTAATGTTTTTGTTTTGAGAGATAAAAAGTATAGCACAGAAAGTCAACTCATTGGTAAATGAAAAACAAAATTTATTCAATAATACAGTAATAAACTTCATGATTGTAATTGGTATTGCACTATGCAACGTCTATTGATTCCTAGAGAAACTCTGCTCAAAGGACTTCAAATTTAAATATCTTTTTGTACGGATCTTGAGAAGTGAAAATAGCTAACAACAGTACTCTTATCTATACGCATAAAATGTAAAAGAAAATGAAATTTATTCAAAATGAATTGCTTGGGATACATACATTTGACATAATCGGTACCGTACTTGTGCTGTGAAGAAGAACTATACCAAGACAAACACGAAAATTGTTATTACTCTTCCTCGTGATCTAATTTTTAATTTAAAAAAATCACATTAATTTTATAATTAGGAACTTTTTTTTTAATTTTTTTACACAACTGATGTTATTTAATTTAATTAGAAATTATTATTTACTTTTTTGAACATCATATTTTATTTAAGAAAAAACTATTTTTATTTGTCTTGGTACAGTTCCTCTATAAGTGTTTTTGCAGAATAAGTGATTATTCAAAAAATTTTGTATAACTTCGAGTTAGTACTTATTGGATAGGGGTAAATGAGTTAAATTTGATTGCCACTGACTAGTTGAGTTAATGCGTTTTATTTTGTTACAAGACTTCCATGCCGTTCGAGGGGATTAATTCGAAAAGCCTCCGAGTCTTGTGAATCGTTTGAAATTGATAAAAAAGAAAATATATACGCGTGACAAAGTCCTGCCGGTGGTTCACATATGTAACCTGCCAATTTGGTTTTATTTATCGCATACGCGACGAACAACGTAATTTTGTGATCAGCTATAGCGTTTTTTATGTCTTCGAAAGAGTATACATGGATTTTTTCTGTTTGACAGGATCCCAAACTCTGATTTTAATTGTTAAAGAGGAAAAAAAATCTGATAAGCAAATTTATATACGTTGTTGCGAAATAATCACGTAAAGTGTGAAAATTATCAATGTGATATATTTATCTGATTCTTTAATTTTGTTTTTGACCAGGTTTAGTTTTTGATTGGATCGTTTACTAAAAATGCTTCAGCGTTTATGCATCACTAGCAACCTCATGACAATTAATTTTTCAATATGATGTAATGACATCGAAACCGCAACTAGTCAAACCTAACAAAGTTTTGCGAGCACAAATACAATTAGGATGTGTTTACAAAAAGAAAAAAACTAAAAGTAATCTTTTTTCTTACCATGCTGCATCATTATTATTTTTCATGCTATCGATTTAGAGTCTACGTATCTACCTTGACGCTCATTTTATTTATTTTAGCTCTCGAAACCTGATATCTTAAGTCGAGTACAGCTGAAAAAAAGATTGTCGTAGCACACACCTTACAATGTTTAAATTTGAAGCTGGTTTTTTTTATCTTCCGGATTGATGAGGACGAAAAAGATGTCTTTCTTTTAAATTTCTGAAGAGTATAAATAAATTCGCCTCATTAGTAGTGTATTAAATATACTTTCAGACTGAAGCATCCACGTTTATAACTTATTAATTATTTTTTCCGTATAACTGAAACGAGATTTTGCGAACTAAATAAAAATGACACATCTGTACGCGTGTACCGTTTTGATAAAGAAATAGGCAGAAGCAGACTTATTTTTCTATTTTCTAAATATTCATGCGATCCGGTGATGCGATAAGATATTTAACAAAAAAACCAGTAACAAAGAGAAAAAGTAATAATAATAAAGAAAATAAAATAAAAAATTAATCATAAGAGAGAGAGAGAGAGAGAGAGAGAGAGAGAGAGAGAGAGAGAGAGAGAGACAGAGCGAGCGAGCGAGAGCGAATGAATAAAGAAGTGATTCGACTCACGATGCGAAATGTAATAATTCATTGTCGAACAAGCGTATTCATTTATCTCATCAAAGCATTGTAAAGAGCACACACATAATACATTACTCATTTATCTATTAGATATATTTAAGAAGACATTTGCAAGACGCAATCACAAAAAAATGTACAAGGTTGTTATTATAATTAAGAAATTGTTTCCTATTAGTTCGGCTTAAGCTCAATGTCTTAATTATGAGTAAATATGCGTATGTGCGTAGCGGTAGAGTTTTTTTCTTTTTACGATCAAAGCTGCTAAGCATTAACGTTAACAAAAACTGTTTCAACAGTTTATCATTTCTCGACACTTTATTTATTTTGGATGATAATTAATTGAAGTTTGATAACCGATTTCAAATATATAATAACCCATGTGTCGACAATGTGATATAGTTAAACGCGAGTTAGACGTTTTTTCTCACTGTTGTCAGCGCTTATTCTATATCGTTTCTCGTTGTGTTTACTGTTGATGCGGTGGTTCATTATTTAATATCTTTGTAATTTTCTCATATTCATTCATAAGCGATCATGACGAGTACTTAACGATATATCTGCTATCTTTGCTTTTCATCTTCATATAATATACTATATTTTTTTCTTCTTAAAGAATATGTAAGTGTATACATGATCTTATTTTATCAATATTTTTTCATTTTTTTTGTATTAAATCGCATTAGTTCGAAGTTAGCAAGCACAAACTAAAGGGTATAACTTAGACCGAAGTTACCCAAACTTCCGTGTGACCATCTGAAAGACTTAGACAAGCGTCGTTTAGGATTAGTAATTTATCTTTAAACATACGTTTTTATTTTTAAACATGAAAATGATTCTTCGTGTCACTGTTTACGTTCTTATAACGACAATAAATTATTCGGAGGATAAATCTATATAACTATATACTAGGTATGTATCATAATTTATGAAATTCATTTCACAAAGTTCATATTGTGCGATTATTAAAACGTCTTCCTATCGAAAATATGGCAATGAAAATGTTAGGTTTATCATGTGTATATCGAAGCAATTTTTGGAATATTTCCATCAGCATTGATGTTTAATTATTAATCAAGTGTGTTTGTAAATTTTTGAAAACTTGTTAATTTTTTTGGCGAATGTATTTTAAACAAAAATTATTGCTTCGTATGAATTAAATATACATTTTTGACAGTGAAATGAATTTCAAGTGAGAGATCACAAAAACTAATTAAACCTCCGAATTGCGACTCTTTTGGCACACGAAATGATTTTTCTTTCTCGTTGCTTTCGAATCGGACGAAACGTATAAATGCGCTTCCAACGATTATCTTTTTTTACTATGTACTTACATTCTCTTGTTTTTAATTAGATATAAGTTTTTATGGCAAAGTGATTTTGCCGCTGTATTGATCTCACACAGCGTATATGGTGGTTGCACTCGCAATGTCTTCGAAAAAAAACCAAACGAACTATCTGAAATTCCCTGACACATTGAGAGCAAACGAGAGTTATGAATTTGTGAGTTTGGCTCCGCAATGCTTGAATATAAAAATCTGCTTCGAATGAATATATACATATATTTACTTTGTGCGTCAATCTGCAAAGAGAGAAAAAAGTCGTTAAATTATCGATGTGCACAATCTCGTTTTTTTTCTTTTCTCTCCGAAAATCGAAAGAAAAGACAAAATTTATTACTAATGTGAACTGCGTTTTATTGTTCTGAAACAATTTCATAAGTTCAATATACGTATATTATTTTGAAAGAAATGCAAAGCAACAGAAAACCGAGTTTTATTTAAACGCTTACTTTATACATATACATGCTAACAACTAAAACTATCTCAACAACAAAAAATCTCATATTATTTACTTTAAAAGTTGTATTACTTTTTCATGGTTTCCATCATTTATTTTTTTATTAATTTTTAGCTCGATTAAATGTAAAACAACAGACACGCACACGCACGCGCACCCACACACACACACACACACACACACACACACACACACACGCATATATATATCTACGCTTGTTTATGTTGAAAAAATTATCCATCGACGTTTTTAATCAGACTAAAAGATACAATGAACCTTTTAAATAGTTTTATTAATATGTTTTTGTTGATTCTAAATGAAAGTACAAAGTACATTAATCAAATGATTATAAGACTAAAAGACATGTTTTGTGCGACATTTCGCAGTAAATTACTGAAGAAATTGATTTACGTACAGGTTTAAGTATAATATATAATATATTATTATATTATTTAATCCGCTTTTATTTATTGTATCAATGGTTATCAATATGATGAATCCTACTGTACATATGTAACAAATGTAACCATTCACAATTTGCTACAATAATTTTTATAAGCCGCATATACTGATTTAATTGCCTAATGAAGAGAAATATATATAAATATATAACTCATTATCTCCCAAAAGCAAGAAATTTTTGCATTTTTGGTTTAACGTGTAAGATAACAAGTTATACGTTGATATTTATTTACAAAACTGTATACTTTACTATTTTACTATTTTTGGGGTCGTTTTTTCAGAGTCCGGCATCAAAATCTCCTCAAGAAAATGCAATATGGCGACTTTTTTTAGAAAATGTACAAAAATGTTCACTTTTTTTAAAACCTCTATTTCATATTTGAATTGGCAAGTCATTTTGACTTTTAATGCTTCATAAGTGCAAATAGACTGTGCTCTTCAAGATATTGCTGAAACGAAAATCTGAACTGAAGAAGTCGTCCCCAAAATAGCAGATTATTATGAAAAATTTTAAAATATTGGATTTTTTTTGATAACTTATTTACTTATATACAAGTGTTTTCTTTATCATTGTTTCGTGTAGAAACCTTAACTTACAAGATGGCGAATCTAAGTTGGCGAACAAAATGTACCTTATATTGTAATACGTATATATATTGTAGTAAAAAGATGTTCTTTGGGGGTTTTCGAAATCACTGAAAACGAAAATAAAGTTAGTTTTGAATAATGTCGAATTCAAAAAGGCGGACGTAAATTTTCACTATTATCATATTTTGAGGTCGCTTAATAAGAAAATACGGCTACATTACAATTGTAAATGAATGCTAAATGGCGAACTTGATTGGCAAACTAGATTGAAAAACTAGTAGCTTTATTTATCTGAGGATTTTCGTATATAATTATTGTAAAGTAGCAAGTGATTAGAATCGTAATTTTTATACTCAGTTTAAGATTCATTTAAAATTGAGATATAACCATATTTTCGTATATTTAGCAACCTTGAAAACTCCCACACAAAATATGAGAATTTCGTAAACACTTTATAGGTCACTTTAAGTCCGTCTTGAAAGTCAAGATTATTAATATATCAATTAATATTTTGATATTGTATAATGTTTCTACACGAAACAATGTCAAAGAAAACACTTGTACAAGTAAATAAGTTGTCAAAAAATTCCAATATTTTAAAATTTTTCATAACAATTCGCCATTATTGGGACACCGTCTTGAGTTTCTCGGAAAGCAAGGTCTATTATGAAGCTCTAAAAGCTAATTTTACTTGTCAATTCAAGTATGAAATAAAGGATTAAAAATTTTTTTTTGAAAAATAGGAAAAATTTGTAAATAAATATCATATCGTTTAACTTGTTATCTTACACGTTAAAGCTAGTGCAAAAATTTCTTGCATGTGGGTGATAATGGTATAATTTATTAATTTAACAATTTCTTTTGATTTAATTTCATAGTAACAATTAGTTTAATGTGGATGACATTTTCAAGTTGATTATAGTGATAAAAGAAGTTTTATACATTAAAATCACACGTGTACCTATATGTATGTGAACGAAGTATAGAGTCAAGGGATTAATCCCCTTTTTCCATAATCATTCATTTCATTATTATCTATCTTTCGCAAATGTATTTAAGTATATTTATCATTATCTACGGTAATATGAATATTTATTGTTAATAACAATATAAGAAAACTTTCATGCCAATGTATATATAATCGATGTCGTAGTCATACGCATACCAGGAAAAATCACTAATTACACCCACATTTAATTAAGTCATTGCAATATTCGCAAATACGTCATTTTTCTGGCGTTGAATTTTATTACCTCACCATTTTTCTCTATCCAATAGTAATTATATTATATATCTATACATGTGTAATGTGCACATCAATCTACAAGTTTCATTTCCGCTTGCGTCCTTTTATATTGAAAAACATGAAATTTTCATCAGAAAATTATTGCTAGAAAACAACTTTTATTTTCAAAAATTAAATGTTGAATAATAATTACTTTCAAAACTTATTGTGTGTTATAGTTTTATTTGATTAGCCTTCGAAACTTTACAATTAACTCCTCATACTGTCAATTGAAATGAATATATTAAACAAATGTTATACAATTATTGGCAAATACATAGGTAAATTTATGTTGAAATTAATTATTTATTACAATCATGCGTATCATTCAACAATATTTACATAACAAATTTATTAACATTATACGTCTTTTACTTCAGTAAATTCATAATGTAGCTTGTAAAGAAGGGAGTGGAATATATTTTACTTTGATTTTTTCGCAATTGTTAGGTAAAATTACGTACTTTTAGTGTAGTTATTATTATTATTATTAAGTTACTCAGTTGGCACCCTCCTATTTGACTAGGTTATGCCAGGCACTTGGGTATTCCCTTTGCGCCCTGTTTTCCATTTCCCATCTTTAGCCTTCCGAAGTGTATAGCAATATTGCCACACTTGAGTGAGCCTTCTTATGGGTCCTTGGTTTTTTTTTTTTTTTTTTTTTTTTTTTTTTTTTTTTTCAATCGGGCACCGCCCAGAGACCCTGCCAAACAGCAAGTATTCTCTGGACATCCCAACTGGATATATCTCCCGAATCAATTAGAAATTCACCTGTGAGGCGCCATCTTCTTGTCATGATTCTGGGGCATTCACATAAGATGTGTAGAGGTCTTTCGTTTGCCTCCTTGCACATTCGGCATAATGGATCTGTTTCCAGTCCCATTTTATACCTATGGTATCGCAAATCTCCATGTCCAGTAAGTATGTCCATTAGCTTGCGAGCTATCTTTCTGCTAAGTTTCCTAAGCCCTTCTTCCCAGTGTCCGCTTATTGCGTTTCCGAGTGCGGCTTTAGCTTGTCTGCATCCTGCAGTTTTTACCCAAGCACTTTGGTGTTCCTTCACCAGCCATTCCTTTAGTAATTCTATAAGGTGGCTATGTGGCATCTTCACCATCATGCTTGGTTCCGCATGTTTTCCATTTGTACCTATCTTTGCTAGGTCATCGGCTATCTCGTTACCACGTATACCTACATGACTTGGTATCCATGTTAGCGTTAGCCGCTTATTCAACTCTGCCAGTCTATTTAGTGTCTTATGACATTCCCAAATTAGTCTGGACTTAGTGGTGTGACCATTCAGACTCTGTAACACAGTTCTGCTGTCCGAGTAAATGTATATCTCTTCGTCTTTGCAATTCTCCTGTGCCGCTTTAGCACATTGCAGGATAATGGTATAATTTATTAATTTAACAATTTCTTTTGATTTAATTTCATAGTAACAATTAGTTTAATGTGGATGACATTTTCAAGTTGATTATAGTGATAAAAGAAGTTTTATACATTAAAATCACACGTGTACCTATATGTATGTGAACGAAGTATAGAGTCAAGGGATTAATCCCCTTTTTCCATAATCATTCATTTCATTATTATCTATCTTTCGCAAATGTATTTAAGTATATTTATCATTATCTACGGTAATATGAATATTTATTGTTAATAACAATATAAGAAAACTTTCATGCCAATGTATATATAATCGATGTCGTAGTCATACGCATACCAGGAAAAATCACTAATTACACCCACATTTAATTAAGTCATTGCAATATTCGCAAATACGTCATTTTTCTGGCGTTGAATTTTATTACCTCACCATTTTTCTCTATCCAATAGTAATTATATTATATATCTATACATGTGTAATGTGCACATCAATCTACAAGTTTCATTTCCGCTTGCGTCCTTTTATATTGAAAAACATGAAATTTTCATCAGAAAATTATTGCTAGAAAACAACTTTTATTTTCAAAAATTAAATGTTGAATAATAATTACTTTCAAAACTTATTGTGTGTTATAGTTTTATTTGATTAGCCTTCGAAACTTTACAATTAACTCCTCATACTGTCAATTGAAATGAATATATTAAACAAATGTTATACAATTATTGGCAAATACATAGGTAAATTTATGTTGAAATTAATTATTTATTACAATCATGCGTATCATTCAACAATATTTACATAACAAATTTATTAACATTATACGTCTTTTACTTCAGTAAATTCATAATGTAGCTTGTAAAGAAGGGAGTGGAATATATTTTACTTTGATTTTTTCGCAATTGTTAGGTAAAATTACGTACTTTTAGTGTAGTTATTATTATTATTATTAAGTTACTCAGTTGGCACCCTCCTATTTGACTAGGTTATGCCAGGCACTTGGGTATTCCCTTTGCGCCCTGTTTTCCATTTCCCATCTTTAGCCTTCCGAAGTGTATAGCAATATTGCCACACTTGAGTGAGCCTTCTTATGGGTCCTTGGTTTTTTTTTTTTTTTTTTTTTTTTTTTTTTTTTTTTTTTTTTTTCAATCGGGCACCGCCCAGAGACCCTGCCAAACAGCAAGTATTCTCTGGACATCCCAACTGGATATATCTCCCGAATCAATTAGAAATTCACCTGTGAGGCGCCATCTTCTTGTCATGATTCTGGGGCATTCACATAAGATGTGTAGAGGTCTTTCGTTTGCCTCCTTGCACATTCGGCATAATGGATCTGTTTCCAGTCCCATTTTATACCTATGGTATCGCAAATCTCCATGTCCAGTAAGTATGTCCATTAGCTTGCGAGCTATCTTTCTGCTAAGTTTCCTAAGCCCTTCTTCCCAGTGTCCGCTTATTGCGTTTCCGAGTGCGGCTTTAGCTTGTCTGCATCCTGCAGTTTTTACCCAAGCACTTTGGTGTTCCTTCACCAGCCATTCCTTTAGTAATTCTATAAGGTGGCTATGTGGCATCTTCACCATCATGCTTGGTTCCGCATGTTTTCCATTTGTACCTATCTTTGCTAGGTCATCGGCTATCTCGTTACCACGTATACCTACATGACTTGGTATCCATGTTAGCGTTAGCCGCTTATTCAACTCTGCCAGTCTATTTAGTGTCTTATGACATTCCCAAATTAGTCTGGACTTAGTGGTGTGACCATTCAGACTCTGTAACACAGTTCTGCTGTCCGAGTAAATGTATATCTCTTCGTCTTTGCAATTCTCCTGTGCCGCTTTAGCACATTGCAGGATTGCAAATGTTTCCGCTTGGGAAATGGTATTGTATTCCTTTAAGGAATATATCCTACCCTTCCCATTTTTTCTGCAGTATACCCCTGCTCCGACTCCCCGGATATTCTTGGACCCATCAGTATACCAGAGTTCTTTGCCCTCCGGCACCCTAACACGTCCTTGACTCCAGTCATCTTTGCTAGGCAGACTGACTCTGTATCTCTTATCGAATAGGAACTCAGTGCTGCATCTATCAGTTCCCTCGTATAAGTTCTCTCTTAGATTTCGCGGGAGCGTACTTAGGAGTCCCCTGTCCGCCCGTCGATCTAAGAGATTTCTAACTCTTAAGTATCCTTTTATGGCTTCTGACTTAAGAGTGAGCTGAAAGGGCTCAATATTCGTTATGACCCCCATAGCTTGTACTGGCGTGGTTCTTAGAGAATTGGTGATGCAGCGCAGGACCAATCCTCGTACCCTTTCCAGCATTTGGTTCGCAGTTTTCAAACCTGCTCGCTTCCACCAAATCACTGCCGAATACGTGAGTTTTGGTTTCAGAATTGCTGTGTAAATCCACATCATGGTTTCTGGTTTAAGACCCCAGTTCAAGTGCAGAGCTCTACGTGTTTGCCATAGTACTCTTATAACTTTATTACACTGGTTCTCAAGGTGCTCTTTCCAGTTTAACTTACTGTCAAGAATGACACCTAGATATTTAGCTTTTTCTTTTATTTCTAGCCGTTTTCCTCCATATTCGAGGTGTTTTATGCTTGTTTTCCACTTATATTTACGTGTAAACACCATAACTTCCATTTTTTCCGGGTTAACCGATAGTCCACCTCCTTGGCACCACTTATATACCTTATTCAAGGCATTTTGCATGATGTCAAATAGTGTTTCTAAAAATGGTCCTCTAACTATTAGTGGTGTGACCATTCAGACTCTGTAACACAGTTCTGCTGTCCGAGTAAATGTATATTCTCTTCGTCTTTGCAATTCTTCCTGTGTCCCGCTTTAGCACATTGCAGGATTGCAACTGTTTCGCTTGGAAATGGTATTGTATTCCTTTAAGGAATATATCTACCCTTCCCATTTTTTCTGCAGTATACCCCTGCTCGACTCCACGGTATATCTTGGGACCCATCAGTATACCAGAGTTCTTTGCCCTCCGGCACCCTAACCGTCCTTGACTCCAGTCATCTTTGCTAGGCAGACTGACTCTGTATCTCTTATCGAATAGGAACTCAGTGCTGCATCTATCAGTTCCCTCGTATAAGTTCTCTCTTAGATTTCGCGGGAGCGTACTTAGGAGTCCCCTGTCCGCCCGTCGATCTAAGAGATTTCTAACTCTTAAGTATCCTTTTATGGCTTCTGACTTAAGAGTGAGCTGAAAGGGCTCAATATTCGTTATGACCCCCATAGCTTGTACTGGCGTGGTTCTTAGAAAATTGGTGATGCAGCGCAGGACCAATCCTCGTACCCTTTCCAGCATTTGGTTCGCAGTTTTCAAACCTGCTCGCTTCCACCAAATCACTGCCGAATACGTGAGTTTTGGTTTCAGAATTGCTGTGTAAATCCACATCATGGTTTCTGGTTTAAGACCCCAGTTCAAGTGCAGAGCTCTACGTGTTTGCCATAGTACTCTTATAACTTTATTACACTGGTTCTCAAGGTGCTCTTTCCAGTTTAACTTACTGTCAAGAATGACACCTAGATATTTAGCTTTTTCTTTTATTTCTAGCCGTTTTCCTCCATATTCGAGGTGTTTTATGCTTGTTTTCCACTTATATTTACGTGTAAACACCATAACTTCCATTTTTTCCGGGTTAACCGATAGTCCACCTCCTTGGCACCACTTATATACCTTATTCAAGGCATTTTGCATGATGTCAAATAGTGTTTCTAAAAATGGTCCTCTAACTATTATTGCTAGATCATCTGCATATCCTACAACCTCACATCCCGTGTTGGTTAGTAGGCATAATAGTGTGTTCATTACAAGATTCCAGAGGGATGGGGAAATAACCCCCCCTGTGGGCATCCCGTGTTCACCCAGCCAGTTACCTTGGTGTTACCCTTGGTCATTACCAGCTTTCTGTTTGATAACATGAGTTCGACCCAGTCAGTAACTGGCTGAGCTATTCCATGTCTCCTCATTGCCTCCTTGATTACTCTTTTGGAGGTATGGTTGAAAGCTCCTTCTATGTCTAAAAAGACCACTAGAGCAAAGCCTCCGTTTTCAATTTGTTCTTCAATCAGGTTCACTATTTTGCACAGAGCAGTCTCAGTAGAGTGTCCTGCTCTGTACGCATACTGATCCCTATGAAGTGGTCGTTCTTTTAAAGGTTTATCTTTAATATGTCTGTCTATGAGCCTTTCCATTGTCTTCAGCATAAACGATGTAAGACTTATAGGTCGGAAGTCTTTAGGAGAAGTATAGCTCTCCTTACCTGCTTTCGGAATGAACGTCACTCTCGTTCCCTTCCAACTTTCTGGAATATGGCATAATTCCAGACTTGCCCTAATATGTCTGGTCATTGGACGGATAATGCACTCCCCCGCCCTTTGTAATAGTGCGGGGTAAATACCATCCAGTCCTGGTGACTTATATGGCCCAAAAGATCCGATGGCCCACCTGACTTTGTCCTCTGAGGCAATTTCGGTCCCCAGCACACTGCATGATCCGGTTTGGCTCACCGCATGCTGGTTTCCCGTTCCGTAGTCGTTTGACTCATGAACTTCCATCGCCCCTTCCCCTTCATTCGAGAAATCCGGGTAGAAGGATTCGATCAGGCGGTACAACGTTTCTTCGTCCGTCATGGTGTATTTCCCATTTGGCAGTTTAAGTGCTCCCAATATAGCTTCCGGATTTTTTGACAAGATCTTGTCCAACCGGGCTGCCTGTGAGCCTTTTTCTACGTCGCTGCAAAAGTTGGCCCATGATTCTGCTTGTGCCTTCCTAATTGCTGCTCGATAGCTGTCTCTTTTACTTGCGTAATGATTCCACTCGTCTGCTGTACCTTTTTTTTGGGCCAGCTTATAGGTTCTCCTTACTTGTTTCTTGAGACACTCTAGGTTCTCGTTCCACCAGTAGGTTTTATCTCGCTTACCCACCAATGTGGGTCTACAGTTGTTCTCAAAAGCTGAGATAATTCCTTTATTTAGTTTATCAGCAGCTTCTTCAAGCTCCTTCCAGTTTCTTATATGTTCTGGAAAATTTGCTAGTGAGCTGCTTATTTCTTCCTTGTAGGTTATCCAATTTGTCTTCTTCGGTTTCCTGGTCCATGTTCTAGGATTTGTACCAGGTCCCACTAACTCGAAAACAATTTTGGCATGATCAGATAGTGTCGGTTCATCAGATACCCTCCACCTCTTGATCCTATTTGTAATTTCTCCAGTACATAACGTGATGTCCAATACTTCTGCTCTAAGTTTATTACAGAATGTTGGCGTTGTACCAGTGTTTAGAATATCTAGTTTGGTTGTGGCTAGATATTCTACTAGTTCCTCTCCTCTCCTATTGATGTCTGTGCTCCCCCACAGTATGTGATGTGAGTTAGCGTCACAGCCTATTAGGAGCGGTAAGTTTTTACTCTCACAGAAGGTAATTAACCTTTTAACTTCCGTGGGTGGATTTACCTCTCCATCATATGGAAAGTACGCTGAGGCAATGACTATGTTTCCAATGCCTTCCGATTCCGTCCTCACCGCTGTCAGGTCTCTTGTACAGAAATCCATCAGCGGGGTTACATTTACTCCCTTAGTGATGATACACGTTCTGGGCGTCTCAGCTTGCATGTCCCTGTAACAAACAAGCCCCTTTCCCCTTAAACCCTTGATTGTTCCTCTCACCGTCCATGGTTCTTGGACCAGTGACAGGCCTGTGTGCATCTCTGCCAAACCCTTACGCAATAGTGCAGAAGAGTCTTTGCAGTGATGCAAGTTAATTTGTGAGATTTGCAGCGCCTTGAAGGTCATTATTTCGATCTTCCCGGCACTGCTGCCTCTTTATCAGACTCCGCTACCGCCGGCGCGTGTACTTTGAAAGTGACACGCTCCAGTGAGTAGAAGGGTCTGCAATCTAGAGCCTGAAGGGCTCTAGCTTGGGACTCCGGCATCTGCATCAGAAGAAAGTTGTCCTTCGCTGCAGCACCGTCGGTAGCCCCCTTGTCGCATTTTACGACCCGCCATGTTGCGGTATTTAGCGTCGGATTGTACCGCATCAGCCTCTGAAGAACCAGCTCCGTGGGTTTCGGTGCTCCCGGTATCCACGCGCTGGCCTTCACCAGCCTCTGCAGCACCTCCGTTCCGCTGACTGTCAGAGCAGGACCCCGCCAAGATTTTAGTCCGGGCACGATCCCACTCAGCCAATCCGCGGACCGTTGATCCTCTGCTATTATCACAAATACTCCCCCCCTGCAGAAGGACGCAACAAACTTTGGCAGCTGCTCAGGAGGAAGGACATCTGTCTCCTCCTCCAGAGCATTCCTGAAGTCTTCAAACTGTCCTGTAGTAAGAAGCACCTCAGGATATTCTGCTGATGTCACGACCCTCGACAGAGGGTTCGTTCTCTGTGCTGTTGTAAGTCCCACACTACATTTCGGCTTTTCAGCACTCTGAGTGTTACTTACTTGTGCCGGCTTGTTTTTATGCCGTTTTTGTGTCCGCGGGTCCTCTGGCGGCGTGTCCTTCCCTCTTTTCCCCATAAGAGGCGTTGAGGGAGGTCTCTCCGCGCTTTGAGCCCGCATTTCTTGCTTTCTGAGCTTTCGCCTGCGGTTTTTCTCCGCATAGCGTCCACTCGTCCAGCTTTTTCCTTCATTGGTATCCATTGGCATTCCAGCTCCCGGTTCGGGATTGGACACCGTCAATGGCCCATCAGGATTTTTAAATTCAGTGGGTTGGTAAGCAGACATCCCACTGGGCGCCGCCTGCTCACCTACCTTTACTCCAACTACCGGTGACACCGAAGTTACCACCGGCAAGTTGGTTGTGTTGAGAGTTGGGATCTCTCCAGGGTTTGTTGACACTTTTGGACTAGCATCCGAATAGCCCGTTGCTTTATTAGTGTAGTGTAATTGAATAGAAAATTGTTCCCCATTAAGTGTCAAATGAGTTAAATATAATTATCTGTTCTACCGTTTCTATATCTTTTTCATCTTATAATAATTCTAATCAAGTTTGTTCTACTACATGAATAACTTTAAAATTCATTTTTTTAAAGTGGTATGAAAAAGTTTATTTATGGAATTTAAATTTGAAATAATTTGTGTAGAATGGTGAAAAAATATGTACAATAACGTAGTTTGGAATTTATTCACGGGTACTAAAAATTATTTAAATACATTTTAATATATTTAAAAATAATTTGAATTTATGAAGAATTTTAAAAATCAAGTGAGTGGGGGAGAAGAGAGAGAGAGAGATTGAGTTTGTAAATTTTGCTAAGGATTAATTTTGCAGTGAACAGATGATAATGACCGGTGATAATAATCTAATGAAAATTAATGATTTCCAATACTTTGCGGTAAATGTGTAAATGTTTAATTAACATTATACGAATTTTATTAGAGAAATTTTCCATCAGACCAAAAGGATATAGTAAAAGCTGGAGTACTTTTCTAATAATTATTCTAATATGAAAATTAATAATGTGTTCTAATAAATTAATCAATTCAAGTGATTAATAACAATTTGTTTTTTATAGAGGTTGGGGGAGGGGGTAGTGCTTTATTGCCAAAGCGTGGGAATCTGGATTACCTCGGACTAGCACCAAAACACACCTCCCCGCTGGTGCACATCCGTCACCACTCACCCGTAACCAACGTTGCTATCAGCCACGGCCAATGACTGTCCTAAGATCCCTCTTATCCTAGTTTTTATCTATAGATATACCACCCAGCACTAATCGTCCCAAATGTAGTTTGATTTGGAATTAGCAATTTGCCTTACAGCTACCACCAATTTTGCCAACGATATTTGTAGGTCAGCTTATTTATGACGGAAAATTCCCACGATAGAACTTGATACTTTCCTTCAATTCTTTTTGTGGGCCAACATTATAGAGATCACTTTAGACGGTGTCTACCGTACAATTCCCCTAGCTATCTATCTCGATCTATATTGGTTCTTTCTATCTTCCACTCTAATAACAATATTAATAAATAATAAAATTATTTTGTATGACGTCAACAAATAAATACTTATCCAATTTGTGTTTGGTAATCTACATATGGAAAGATTTGAGTAAACTCGAAAACGTTTTCAAATAGTTTTTAAACAATGTATAAAATTTTTCTTGAATTATTAGTTACCGTTTTCCCTCCAGTTTAACTCTTACCTTGACAATTTAAACAATTTTTATTACTTTAGAGACACATACACTGACATTAGTGCAAGAGTGAATTTTATTCTTTCTTTAATATTTAGAAATTTAAAGAAGACCACTGAGTTTTACATAAAAGATAGGTCATATAGTATACTTCAATATGTTTTATAATCCACGCCCTATAAGTCCTTTTACATATTAACTCACAGCATGTGAGAAACTTCAGTTCTATTTTATTCAAGGCAGAGTCTAAATTGTATTTTTCGTATTTTAACAGTTTTATTAACTATTGTGTAAAAAGTCATCTTGAGTAACATAATTTATTTTACTATAAAGTATTTAATATAATATGATTTGATGATCATTTAAATATACATTTAAAACATTTAAACTTTTCTTTTTAAAAATTATTCTTTACTTTCTAAAATGTGAAGAACAAATCGATAGAAACATTGTTTCTTCGTTACATACACATTCAGAAATTGTATCACATTTTTTGTTAATAATAATTCTATACATATAAAATCTTTCTGTAAATATTTATAAAATTTTGAATAATAAAGTAGATTCAAGTTCCACTTGCTTTATAAACCTTTTAAGGCTAAAAAATATAAATATTATCTTGGTTATCCTTGATTTTCACTATCACTTAATATTTTTATTCGTTCTAATAACACATGTGCTGGATTTACTTTCTTTCCATTAACAACATCTGAAATGATATGAAAAACATAATAATGATCACTTTTATAATTTTTATTTTCTGAACAAATAATATAAGTGTATTGCATTAAAATATTTTAAGTAATCATTATTACCTTCATAATATACTAACTCACAATAATCTTTGCAGTCTGGATTATCATTTATAAGTTGTTTTAAAGTTGTATAAAAATCTCTTATGATTTCATTATTAAATTCTTTGTAAAATGCTAAAAATACAGTTTTATTATTTTTTATTGCATGATTAATAAATTTGAATATGTAATAACATTTTTACAAGAATATTGGTGTGATCTGTCTTGTACTTCAAGAAATGTGTATAATGGTGTTGCTCCTTCTACTACAACATATTGTTTTGGAAGTTTTGCAGGTCCTTCAGTTCTGAGTTCATAAACAGTATTATGATAAGTACGGTATTTAACACCTGCTCTATCTAGTGTAATTGTTTCTAATGTCTAAAAGGCATAAAAGTTACAATAATAATTTGTTTGATTTAAAATGGTAAATATGTAATAGATTTTTTAACTCTAGCATAATTCAGCCAATTTTCAGATGCATCTTTTAAATCTGGTGGTATATATGATGATGAAGGAATGAGTATAAATAATTTTTTCACTGGTATTTTAACACCATTATTAGCTTCAAAAGTTTCTATAGTATGTAAGATTCCTGTTTAATAATACAAAGAAACGTCAATATAGATATTTTTAAGAATATACTATACATGATATATTAAATTTAAACTTACCAGTTCTTTCATTTCCTCCACTGGATGGAAGCACAATTTTTAAGTATCCATAAAAGTAATTGCATGCCATGGAAGTACCCGGACCATGACCTGACAATATATTCGATACTATTTCTGCTCTGCAGTCAGTCTATGAAATTAAATTAGTTATTTACAAACAAAATATAATTATAAAATTAGAATTCTACTTACAATAGATACTGCATTTAGTAATAAGAGTGATGGACCCATTATTAGTAAAACAGATATTCCATTTGATTGGATTAATTTTATAATATTTAATCTAGTATTGAAAATCAATATCTGTAATATAAAAAAAAAGCTTTGAAAAGATAAATCTATTTTTAACTAATATTTATTATATATAATAATAAATATAACATTTACCAAAAGTGAAAAAAACACAATAATAATTACAATGCATGATGCTGGATTAAAATATATGGTTGCTTTAAATGTAGACAAAATATTTCCTTTATAAACTTTGTTAATATCAAATAATTCACCAAAAAATAATTTTATTTTGTAACATGTTACAAATATTATTAAAAATATTAAATCTAATAAAAAAATAATCCCTGCGAATAAAAATCTGCATTAAATTATAGCAATGCCTATAAAAATATATATAAATACTACCATAAAAACTTACATATAATTGATATAGTTTCGTAAATATTTTTTTCATGTATTAAACATGTACTCACTGTAATTTAAAAAATTATATTCTTTAATAATAACTTTCAATGTAAAATGTTGATTATATTCACAATGATTAGATGTAATTATATTAAAATTGAATTACTGTTTATTAATACAAGTATATGCTTAAATAAATATAAATTAAACATAAAAAATAATACATACATGTTAAAATTATTAATGCAAATATGCAATTAAAAATTATATGCATTGAATTCTTCAATGGATGTTCCCATCCATCCATAATAACAACCATACATAACCATGTTTGGGTGCATGGAATATTGCCTATCTCTGTAATTTTGTCTACTCGCATGAAGTTACGTATCGCATGAAACTTATCCGCGACAGTATTACCTTACGTTCGTTAATTTCGTCGGTAACCACACGTTTTACTTTACCCATAAAGGTAAATGTGAAAAGTGCCCTAAACGTGTACGTATTAAATCAACAAATTGAATTACTTTGTTTTAAAAATATCTTCCAATTCTTAAGATATGTTATTGTATCCATTGTTTTTTATTACCCATATTATTTTACAAATCCTACACTAATAAATTGCTATTATTTATATATTATATTGAAAACATTTTTTCGCATCGCATACATACATCATATAATAGATTTAAAGTTGCTGCTGTATTTATAATTATTTATATTATTTATATTATTTATATTTACAGTTGTTTTGGATAATTACATATTTAAGTTATTGTTCATTATATGCTTTTTCTGCATTTGCTAGTTATTAATTAATTATTCATTATTGTTAATAGTATTAAACATTAGTGTAATTGCATCTCAATTTTAAGTACCTCATTTATTCTTTTGCACAATACTAATTATTCATTAATTTTATGCGCGTGTTATGTTATATATGTATATGTGTATAAAAAAATTTTCTAAAGCATACAATTTATTATTATCAATTTAATATGCATTAAATTCAATCAATTAATGGAATATTAATATACAATTAATTAATATTTTTTAAAAAATTATATATTATAATAAGTGATTATTGTTTAATTAATTGAATTATTATTTGCAGTATTACGTATTAATTACGCTATACTATTTTATCCACGCATATATTTACATTCAATGGATACTTTTAAATTATTTTTATTTATTAATAACAATTAAATATTATTTATTTAAAATATCATGTTCTAATGCGTTTGAAATTGGCGCGCTCTGATATTGTCGTGGATAATTTCATGCGATACGTAACTTCAGGCGAGTAGGCAATATTCCATGCACCGGCCGATACACACGTGCCAGGAAAAACAATTATTATTATTTAGCTGATATTGTGAGGTTACCTGAGTAAAAATAAGTTATGACAAATTTTAATATTTAAAATAATTTAAAATTTAAAACTAGTGAATTAATAAAATATAAATAAATATGAAAGGTAATATCTCTTCTCTAAAAAAAATAAAAAATAAATCAGAAATATACACATCGAACGAAGAAAATCATACACAGATGAGTACTAAGAGAAAAAGAAAGAAAAAATCAGAGTTAAATGAAGAAATAAAATCAGAGTCTGGAAAAAAGATTAAACTAGGTGAAAACGAAAATAAAAATTTAGAAAATGATACTGTTAATATTTATAATTCTAATATGTCGGATCAAGAAGATGATCAAGATATTGAAATTTCTAAAGATGAATGTAATAAATACAATGGAAAATATTTAAGAAATTTGTTTAACTCTTCTGAAAGATTAGGAGCACTTCAAAAATTTATAAAACTGTGTAAAAACAATGAAAAAGATTTGGCTGCAGAATATTTGGATGCTGGAGGAAGTGTACTTGAAATACTTAGGATTCTTGATTCTCCAGATAAGAAAAATTTAAATAACGCAGCTATTGTTTTTTCAGCAATGAATATTGTGATAATAAAGTAAGAAGTATAATTAGTGTACCTAAAAAATGTATTATATGCAATTTTTACCTTATATATATTAATATTATTTACAGAATTTTAGCTCAGTATCCTCAGAATCAGTCAAGTGCTGAAGAAGCGTGTAGGCATTTAATTAATAGTCATCTAGCATCTGTACATTTAATGCTTGCAAGTAAAAGTAAACCAAAACATAGAAAAGTTGTTCTTAAATTATTAGCTGCAGTAGTTTCTCTGGGTGGTACATTACCTCGTGAATTGTTAAATCATTTATCTTTGCATTCACAACTTGTAGATTTTTTAATTTCTCACTCAAAACCATTAGATACTGAAAATGTGAGAACTTGTTTTATACATTTTATACTAGCTTTTCTTGTTAATGGTAGTGCATCTGATATAAGAGCATTACTTGAAAAACGTGGTGTACTTTCTAGTATTTTTTCTGGTTTGATTTATGATTATTCTAATATTGTTCAACTCGTATTGACAACTGTCAAAAAATACATTTTAGAAAATTCTGCAATTTCAAAGTCTACTAAATTATTTGTATTTTCAACACCAGTTGTTCAAAATATTGTTAATTTGTATAATTGGAAGGGACCTAAAAATTGGTCAGGAGACAACAAACAAAAATTTGTAACTGATCATGTAGATGTAGAAGATAAGGAGGTATGTATAAAATAATTTATCTTTTTATTTAAATAATTTTGAGTTTATTATCAATTAATTTATTATTAATTGATGAATCATTTATTACAAAGATTACAGTATGCGCTGTCCATGACTTTCTTATGACATTATTAACTTCAAATCGACATGGTATAGCTTTTCATTATCGAAGTCTTGGAATAGACTCTGGACGTAAGCATAATCAGTTAATTAATACAATTTTACAAAGTTTGGATAAACCTTGGGAACATTCTAAACCATCAGAATTAGTTGTCAAAATATTAACAGCATGTCCAGATCTAATTAAATCTCAATTAACATATACAGAACCATTTTTGATACCAAGAGTTTCAAAGAATTGGGTTGCTCTTATGCAATTTATTACAAAGGTATTAAGAAAAAATATAAATATTCATAATTAAGGGGATGTCGGACTCGGAAAATGGTAATTTTTAATATTTTTTTATAAACAAAAGAATAAATTTTTGAAAAAATCGTGAACGCCATGCCCTAGAGGCATGTTTTAAACAATACACTCAAATTTTTTCAGATTTTTAAATTTGTAATTAAATTATGATTTTTGCGTTGAAAATTCATGCCTTTTAGACCAGTAATTATTTATTCAATTATTATTAACAAATTTATTTATTCTTAAAAAATCCAAACGCCATGCCCTCGCTAATGTTTTAAACTACTCAAATAAATTTTTTCAGATTTTTAATTCAATATTTTTAACATAATTCTTATGTTGAAAGGTGTAGATCCCTGTAACTTGTGTTTGACATCCCGTTAATAACTTATCAGTTATAAAACTAAATATTTTATTTGCAGATAATTAATGAAATAAACATAGAAAGTTGTTTGAAATTGTGTTCTGTGGATATGACAACAATGCAGACAGCAAATGCAACATTAAGTTTAATTTTACCAGCAATTGTTTTTAAAAAATCAATTATTCCAGCTTTAGAGCATAATAATCCCTTAATTCATCATGAAGTCATTAATCTTCTTCATAATATGATTTTGAAGATAAAAAGTTTAGTAACAACATTTGAAAATATGAAATTAAATATTGCAGAAACTTCTATATTTAAAAATGCTGTATTGGAAAATACATCAAAAGTAAGATTAAAAAGTACCTATTTTTATTGTATAGTATTAAAAGTTGCATTATACTAATTTTTTTTTATAGCTTATGCCAACTTTTGAATCTATATTAAACATTTGGACTAAAGCATTCTCACCAGAATATAATGAGAAAGCATTTGATACAGATGAAAAAAATTTTTATTTTGATAAGAAAAAACATTTGTTATCCATATTAAATTTTGTACAAGCTTATTGTGAAATTTGTCCTGAAATATTATTAACTGCTAGTACAGATTCAGAAACCAATCCAACTATTCTATTAACAAACCTCTCGTGTATCAATGATATTGATGAAAAAGAGTTAACTATTATGAAAGTAAAAGCTTTAAAGATTCTTTTGTGCTCCAATATTTCAGATTTTTCTCCAACTGAGGTAAAATAGTAGTTTTATAGTATTATCAAGTATGTTTCCATACATACAATTTATTAACGTTATGCATTTATTATGTACAGGAAATATTTAGCATTGCTTTATTATTCTTGATAACTATACTTGGAACTGAAAATGTTTCACTTAAATTAGAAGTGCATGAAGCATTAAGTATATTGTTAAATAAATGTGGAATATTTGAAGGATATGAATGTCAGATAGAAATTTGGATCAATGCCATTGCCCATTTTGAAAATGTTAATGAAAAATCAGAAATCGCTGGTTGGATTAACAGGATTGCGAAGCGTGTTTTAAAAAATAATGAAAAATATACATCTTTAATTCAAAAGATTGAAGAAAATACTGGAGAAGAAATGGTAGATGTAAAAAAACAGGATGATATTTTTAATGGTGAGTCATGCAGTAATAGAAGTTTTAATATAATAATGTGCAATTGATACAGTTAGAATTAATATATAATTATATTTTTTTAATTACAGAATTAAGTGAGAGAAGTACTAAAAATGTAAAATTAGTTCAAATGTTACCCTTAACTTCAATATCATTACCTTTATGTGCTGCAATAGATAGTATCAAGAAAAGTTCTTCAAATGTTCTATCACATTATATGTCAATTATTTTAGTACATACATTACATTGCCAAGTATCTTTAAAAGCTTTTACAGTTTTAATAGAAGACTTAAATATTCCAGTACAAAAATATTTGTTTAGCTGGTTAAACAGTGAATCTCCTGTTATGTTAAAGAAACCATTTAATACAAATAGTGTTTTTCGATGCGTTAGTAAAATATTACTTAATCAAACAGAAACCTATGAAATTAGTACAAAAGAAAATCAATTGCATATACAACTAGGGGATATCACAGAAAATTATGCATTAACAAATTTTGAAGTGAAAGCATTACTCCATATGGTCATTTTCTATTTAACACAATTGATACAAAAATTTAATGTAGAAGTAAAAAATTATGTGACATTTAGAAATATTTTATTGTCACTGCTAAAAATTGCAAAAGAAGTAGATATCAATTTTACAATTTTAATTCAAGACTGTGTCAAGTGGATTTTTAAACATCCTATTATTTTAAAATATTTCAAAGGAATCTATAAAAATGTGGATACAGCTGATAACATAATTACTACATTATTTATGGACATTTGTACTTTGTTTCGTAATTTTAATCAAGACTCTTTTATATTGCAATTAATGCAACCATATCAAGAAAAATTCATTAGACAAGTTCAAAGTGCTATTAAGAATAGCAATGATCATAAAAAAGACGCCAATGTACATAAGGATTTGATTAAATTACTGCAATTAAATATTGAAGTAGTAAATGATTTATTAACCAGCATTATAACTTTACCAAAGAAGCATTTCATGTCTCTGGACAAATCGATATTATCCATTTGGGGATTATTACTACCTGTACTAATAGATCAGTATTCTATAAGAGACATGAAAAATGAATCAAATGCATTTATTAAAATAGATGAAAATTTATTGAAAAACATATTTGTCTACTTGACAGACCTTAAACCCATTTGTAAACAAGATTTTGTTTTATGGGAAAATAGTTTATATGAATATTTAATCAAATTTCCTTATAATATTGATGCAATTGACAAAAGTATGTAATATAATGTTTTATGTGTTATGAATTGCTGAATGTAAAAATGTTATTGAAATTCATTAAAATTATATTACAGGTTTATTCACAAAACTAATAAAAACGAATATAACATCAACAACTGTCAAACTTCTCAATTTATTTATTGAAAGAAACTCTCAATTAATTGGTGCATTTATAAAATGTGCTAATAATAATGATGAAATATATCAAAATAAGCCTTTTATTCTTTCAATGGTATCAAGTAATCTAAAATACAAATGGGATCAAGAGTTTATATACAAATTAAATGAGTTGTACAAAAAGGATATTATATTATTTCTAACTGGACATCAAGTTCCATGGATTGAAGATAACATAGACTCTGTATTATATATAGTTGAAAAAAGTTTTGGTAATACATTATATTAATGATTTATTGATTTATTTAACAAATCAATTAATAATATTTTCTTTTATATATAGATCCACAATCGAGTAAAGACATTTGTAACATAATTTCATCTAACAGCAGTATGTTAGATGCAGTTAAAGAAGGACACATAAAATTATTTAATGAAATATTCAAGAAAAGTCTTGCAATTAATTCAGACGCTTTAAAAGATTTTATACTAGTATTACTTTATGTAACGGTAACAGCATTAAAAAAGGATTCTAAAAATATAACTAAATTAAATTTTCTTTGTAAAACATTAATAGATTCAATTAGTGTATTAAAAAGAGAAAGTAATTTTGTTTTTGAAGAATTAAGCAAAAGTCATTGTTGGCCACAATTTACTAGAATTATTTTAAAATCTGGTCTCAAAATTCCAAAAGAGAATATAAATTTAAATTCTACTCTTTTGCAAGCTTTAACAACAACTTGTAATGTTGCTTATATAGATAACATTAATGAAGAATATGTAAAAACTATTTTTCAAATGACTTCATCACATTCTGAATTTGTAAATATAATGTTGAGTAATGCAAGCATAAAAGGTAAACGAATTAATTATTATTTTACTATAAATTTACTAAATTATTTATTAAATAATTCATATAAATGTTTTATTGTCTAGATGATCTTGTGGAATTATTGTGGATTTTAATCAAGAAAAATTCAACCGTGTTGTTGCCTACCCACATCCCACTTTATTTAGCTTCGTATAATAGTACATTAAATAAAAGTGATCAATTTATATTAAAAGTAATCTTTTGAGTAAAGTTCAACATAATTTACAATCAGTAACAGTAGAATGAAATTTTATGAAAGTAATTTTTTTAGATTCTTCAACATTATGAAAGTAAGGAAATAAAGTTTGATGAATATCGGCCTTATCTTTGGGGTACTGCAGCAGCATCTTATTATAGTGTTAAAGGAGAAACCGACACAGCTTTATGGCGACAGCCTACAACTTCTCAAATTTTAGATTTACTTGTTCCTGAAACAGTCAATAATACAATAAGAAATTTTCCCATTCATAGAAATTTAAAGGTACATATCATACTGTAAACTATTGTAAGACTTAAATTTATAGTTTATTGTAATTGTTTGTTATTAGTGTGATGATGTATGTGCTGAAAATAATGGTCATCAATTATATGATCCTGCATTCTATTTACCAGTTTTCACTTACTTATTGGCAGATAATAATGTTGTTGCTATTCACAAAGTAATACACACTGGAGCTTTAGCACTTACAATTGTAGCTTGTAGTAGTACTTGTGAGCAAATACGCTTAGCTGCTTATACAGTTTTATCAAGATTTTATTTTCATTTAGAAGCCACAAGGTGTGTAAATAATCAGTAACAATTTTATAAACTATATAATTATAATAAATAATATAATAAATAATAATATTTAATTCATTATTGGTTATTTCTTTTTAGTTCAAAAGAAAAGCCATTATGGCTGCATTTTATAGATTCGCTGCGCAGTGGGATTGTTAAAACAGATTTACCTCTTGCAAATGTTCGATTAAATAGTTTTGTTGCAATATTTCTTGCTCGAACTAGTTTAATTATGTCTCAACCATTAAATTCACTTTACTCCTCTCTCCAGGCTTTCCTAATGGCTAAACCAGCTTTGGATCTTAGCACAATACCTGAATTATTACAATTATATTACAGCTCAGAAATTGAACATAAAGCACATAGACATTGGATCCTTGAAGTTATACGCGATGGTTTGAAAACTGAGAAAGACATGGATGTTGCTTTAAGATGTGTAATATTTAAAATGTTGTTCAACTTTTATACTTGTACATTATCAGATAGATATTCTAAGGTAATTTATTTTAAACATTTTTAAGTATTTTATTAATACACCAAAAATATTAAACAATTTAATTTTTGTTTCAGAATCTTATTTTACAAATAGTAAGATCAGCAACGAAGTTATCAAAACCATGCATAATACTGATAAATGGTTATGCACTTTTACCATGGTTAGTCAATGTAACATATTATTTGAACAAAGGCGATGTAGATTCTATTACATGTATCACGGAGATTGTAAATAATATTTTAAGTGCACTACATCAATCTAAATTAAAAGAATCATATTATCATTTACAAATAATGAAAGTTCTTCTTTCATTAAAAATCCACTTTAATCAGAGTGTAACAGCAGAGTGCCTTAATAATTTTATTAATGTTATAAATAAAACAATTATAAATAATGTTGTTTCTCAATTATTAACAAATCATGATTTGAAAGATATTGTTAATTATTCCAAACAATTTTTACAAAGTGTTAGTGAATACGAAGCTCTTTTACAGTTTGGATGCAAATTTGTTAAAAGGAAGTCTAATGAAAATCAGTCATCACTTGAAGATTGTTTGTATAACTTAATCATAAATTGGTATAATTTTAACAAAAGTAGCAAATAAAATTGCTACATGTAAATAATGTATTGTAAACATAAATAAAATTTTTAAAAATTATTTTACGCTTATAAATAGATTATTCATCCTTAATGTGATAATATGTAAAAAGAAGGTGTTAATGAATTTTTAAATTAATAAAAAATTAGTTTTTCCAATAATATAATAAATATTTTTATTAAATATTTTTGAACTAAAACTCAACAGCGCTTGACGCGAGTATGGAGGCGCGTAAGCCATATAGACAGCTAACTAGCTCCTCAATTTATACTTTCATAAATATTCCATTATTTATTAATTGTATTATATATTTTTTTTATCAAACTTTACCTATATAGATATACCTAGGTATCGTAGCTACGAATAACGAAATAGATATTAGGTACACATAATTTTATAAAAACAAAGGTAAACTGCGATATAACCAATAAAATCTATTTGTGAATTAAATTTCTAGTATTCATGCCTATATATACTTACATATAAAAATAAACTTGACAAGTAAGTAAGCGCAAAACTTGGATTAACAAAACTATTTCAGAATGAGACTTAAAAATCGATACTTATTATCGAGAAATAGATATTTTAGTAAATATCGTCAGAATAAACCTGCATTGCAAATTTTAAAAAAAACATGTTTTGGTTATAATGAACCAGTTAGTCTTTTACATTTGAAACACCTTAGTAAATGTTTAAGACGTTCTATCTATGTTTGGAGTAATGGAAAAATAATTTATTCGTATGGTAATTGTTATGGGAAACCTAAGCTCGAAGTTGAGTATGTAAAGAATCTAAATTCAAAGGTGCAAATTGGCCATTATATGTTAAAAGAAAAATTAGAACCAATTATTCAAGAAACAAAACACATTAATAATTGTTTGTTTAATGTAATAAGTGCTCAAAGTGGAGTACCTCCTAAACTGTTGAGAAGGCGAGTTCAAAGAAGAATTCAAAAAAGATTATTAAGAGAAAAAGAAGCCTATATTTTACAGCAGAATTCACTATCTAATGGTTAGTAAGTGTACTTAACAAAAAATATATAATTATTTAAAAAAATTTAATATTAATAATAATGAATGTTTGTAATAGATTTTCTCGGAGGTGCGCAGTACAGAGGGAAATCCTTCTTAGATGCAAATTTAATAATAGATCGTTCTCAAAAAGGTGAATCTCATCCAGATAAAAGAGAAGGGCACGCAAGAGGTCATGCTTCGTGTGTAGGTGCAGTTGGATATAAAGATTCAGTCGAAAATTATTCGATGGTATATAGAAAAACTGGGTTTTTATCGCGATTCAATCAAGATTGCGTAGCACATTTAGTTTTTAAAACTAGAAATGCTCAAGACTCCATGGAAATGTTAAATGCCATGGGTAAAGCGGGATATAAAGAAATAATTAGTACTCGAGCTAATGAGCTCGATACAAATCCGTATAAATTACCGAAAGCGCAAAACTGGGTTAAAGGTAAAAGGTCGGGTGAACCTTTCGCATTTAGAAAACTTACAACAGTAATAAAACATTTTTACAAAAAATACAACAATCCGAAAGAAAATGTATTTATTTTGACTTTTTTTCCAAATCATAATACTTAGTGATAACTTTAGAAAATTATACTGAATGTATGTCATAGTACGTTTGTATTTGTTGAACACGCAATAAATTTTATATTAGCTATAGCTATAGGTATTTCAATCGCAAGTTGGTCATGTAATTAATTATTATAAATGATTTTGCGTAAAATGTGGCTTCGACTTTCGGTGAAATAAGTAATCATTCTTGCGTATAATACGCACATATTTTGTGGAGAAAAAGTGACAGTCTGAAATCTTTTTCAGGTTACTTATATCAAAATTATTCAAAATTATAGCGTGAACATGGATTTGACATTATAAAATATACTTAAACGTTAAAAAAATAGTAAAAGTACAATAATAACGAGAATAAAAAATAGTAAAAAGTTAATTAAATAAAGGAATTTACCGGAAATAAAATATAATAAAGTATTTAAAATTTTCAAATAATTATGAGTACAAAAAGATTAATCGACAACGATGGTCGCAGAGTTATTAAAAGTGTGAAGAAAAATAAATTAAACGTATGCTTAATAGTGGTAGAAAACGTAATTCGTAAAATTAACAAAGGATCTCCCGGTGGATTGATCCATTTACATTCATTAAACAAGTATCTGAAACGTCCAATAAAAATATGGGAAAATAATAAAGTTCTTTACACATTGGGTAAGGAAACAAATGGTAAAACGTCCATCGACGTTGAGTATAATAATGGTCATTGGAGTCTACGAGGTGGCAAAGATCCAGTTGTATCGAGTGTGCATACAAACGATTGTTTATTCAGTGTCGTATGTTCACAAACGGGTTTGAATACGGCGGAGCTACGTAAAAAGACAGCTGCAACGATGTACCGTCGCAGAAAAGCAATCGCTAGGATGATAGTCGACAGCGACGACGATCCGTCTGAATTTGTTAATTGCATGATTGGTGGTGCGAGGTACGCAGGTAGATCAGCCAATGACGCGAAAATGATTTTGGATGCTTCGCAGAATGGGTCGGGTCATCCTGACGGTCGATCTGGGCATCCGCGAGGTCATGCATCTTATCCATCCGGTACTGGAAGTACCGATTCAATTGAAAATTACTCCATGTCCAGGTGTTATACTATTATTATTTAATATTTCACTCTATTGCCGCGGGGTAAGTAACTCGTTACTTTTGATCTAACGTCTCTCCCTAAACAATTTAGGTGGAGATCCGGATTTTTATCCAGAAACGATCAAGATTTCGTTGCTCATTATAGCCTCGTAACGAGTCAAGCGCGTGACTTGATGTTCGCATTGAACAGTGGTCAATTCAAAGTAGCCGAACACATTTCACGAAATTCATTGGACACTAATTCGTTACCAAAGGCTCAAATTTGGAGTGGTGGATTACCCGAAGGCCAACCTCATGATTTTAGAACAGTTTGTTTGGTAGGGAAGCATTTCTTAAATCAACACAATGATGCTAATGCAAACATATTTGTACTTACATTTTATCCAATCCTTTGAAAGCAGTTGTCGAATCAACATTTTGTATCTATACATTGAGAAATAAATATGTTATCTTATTCGGATTATTGATAAAGATAGTAACCAAGAATAACTAAATTTATTTATTATTTTATTTTACTTGTTTTTATCCGTTTATCGTCAAATAAGGAGACCCTCATATATTTGGGAAACGGATCGTGCCCAGCTTGTAGTATATGTTTTCTAATATAAAAATACACAAAATATAGAAAGCCAGAGCCGCGGAGCCTAACAATCGTTTTTTCATAAGTTATACATTATTAAAGAAAAATTTACAAAAAAATAGGCTATAAATGCTTGTAACAACTAAACTAACAAATATTAATACTCAAATTAAAGTTTAATGAAAAGCTGAGAGAAAATAGATATAATATTAAAAAAATACGCTCAAGTCCGTTGAAATGGAGCAGAGTTATAGCCGAATTAAAAATTTGAAGAAATTTAGCTTAAAAAATCAATAAATTTATAGTGTCCAATTATTGTTAAAATGTCTTCTAATCGATCCGTTTCCCAAATATATGAGGGTCTCCTTGTAAGTTAAACAGATTGATTATGTATTTAAAAATATAAATATCAATGTAATAATTGATTTCTTATTTTGGGTTACATCAATGTATACCATAATGTATTCCAACATCAATAAATTAAAATTAATTGAGATAAATCATTTCATTGAAGCTTGTGGTGAATGTAGGTATATAAGATGTATGTTCATAATAGCATCGTATAAAAACCAAGTCCCCCTAATATCACCTAAATTTATAATAACATCACCGATATATACATATATGCGCATTACGTAAAGTGGCGTTAAACTCCACTTTAACTTGATATGCGGATCTCACCGTTATTTCTGTATACACTCCCCTACAAAAGTATGTCAAATTATATAAAATTATATAATATTGATTTGTGTATATTAACGATGTACTATATCAATTTGATTATTTATTTAAGTCTAGTACACCAACTTATAAATATACGTATTTTCTACTATTTTTAAGTTATTTCCATTTTACATATTTTTCCTTTTATGTACATATACAGTTTTAAGAGAACAAATTAATGTTTTTAAAATAATACTTCTTAGTTTATTTTTTCTTATTGCACTATGAACAAATTAAAAATATAATATAATGCATCACTGAATAATAAATATGTAGCATTGAGAAAATTAATAGTAGTTTTCGTGCCAAGGCCGTAAAGTAGAACTTTTGCAGCCGAGTGTGGAAAGTAGCGTCCGAGGACCTGCGAAGCAGGTCCGAGGATCGCTACTTTACATGCGAGGCTGAAAAAGTTTACGGCCGAGGCGCGAACATTACTTTTCGAGAGAGTATCCGTAAAGTTCTTAGCAATTTCAATACAATATTTTTTTTTGTACACGTGTCCGTAAAGACTGTACACGTGTTCGTAAAGTCGCACTTTACGTCCGCAAAACAGTACGTAAAGTCGTATTTTACGGATACTCTATCGAAAAATTATTTATTTAATTTTTCAGAAAAAAGCTAATGATATATAGTGATTTTACATAGGTGATGTAAAATTAATACACGACTATAAATCACAAAAAGTGCATTTGGCAATTCAATTGTTTTTTTATTTGTAATACGGTAAATTTTACTAGTTTTGGACTTTGGAGAGGCAGGTGGCTGGTGAGAGTGGTGAGTGGTGAGTGTCGAAAAGCAACAATTGATTAGAAAGGAATAAAAGAAAAAGAAAAAGGAAACGGTGTGTTTGAGTGTTTGAGTGTTTGGCGGTAGCGTTTGAAATAGCGTAACGAAACAATGCACCAGTAGAGGTCGGGATGATCGCAACCTTGGGAACTTGGCATGCCTTGTACCGGTGAGGCTATTATCATACATTTCGCGCGTGCCCGGGTCACCAATCGAAAGTTCGCGCGGCTTTCTGCTTTCACGTGCTCGTTCCTTGGCCAAAGCCAAAAGCCAAAAAGTAGTGGTCGTCCCTGGCTGGCTGGTCTGGTCTCTCTCAACTCTCAGCTCTCGGCCTCTGGCGGCTCTGGCCTCTCAGCAGTCTCAGGCTCAGCTCTCTTCGACTCTTCCCCATCCCCGCCTCTCTCGCAAGCCCGCTGCCCGCAAATCGCAATTGGGAGAACGAGAAGCGTCAAGCGTGCGCAGCACCGAGTGAGCACAGCCTACTCCACGAAACGGCGGAATTCTGTCGTCATCGTCATCGGGCTTCGTGTGCAAAAATATCAAGTAGCCATTGCACGTATAGATACATCGTACATCCACCATACTTCGATACGCGTGAGTTTTCGATAAGAGGTTAACCTTAGACGCATAGGAAGAAAATTATGCAAGCTTCTCGCGACTCGTAAAGTCGAGAACTCGTGAGTTATCAAGAATATACGCGTACACACGTACACCGAACCCGAACTAGGAGATCGAAGAGGAGCCGAGTATAGACGGATCCATCAGGAAGTTTATAGGAAACAGCAGACCCGAACGCGCAACCGAGCTAAGCTCAAGGAACCCCGAAACCGAATGTACCCAACTGCCCAACGACCTTTTCGAACGCTGAGTATCAACGCGAACGCTGTGCTCCGGTCGACGAACATCGTCGAGTACGGACAACCTGCGTTCTGACTGATTTTTGCGACCCAGTCACCGAAAGCCTCCATCATTCCGTCAATAACCGAGTGCGGGCCCGCAGGGTGGCGATCGTTCGATAAGGTGAGATAAACAAACTCTTATTTTTTCCTCTGGGCTCCTACTCACTGCTCACTGCTCACTGCTCAGTGCTCAGTGCTCAGTGCTCAGTGCTCTTCCCGTCAATTTTCCCTTACATTTTTTTTTTCTTACGATTCAACATTCGCCCCTTTTACGCTAGCCGATCACGCACACTCACACACAAGCGCGCGCAGACAGGCTTATCAGGGATCACCGCGTTCTTAATGACGTGCACGTCCAATCCCATTGTTAACGTTTCTACAAAATTAACAAATTTCACGCAATACCAAATTCTTTAACCTCGATCGTTTTGGACTTTGCTCCGAAACTCTCACTCGCATTATACTTATCATTGCAAAGTGTAACATCGACTTAGAGGAGGCTATAGGATAGGGGACTCTTCTCTCGATTTTCGCCCTGTGCATGTACCTATATAGCAAGCGCTTCGCAACAACGACGTAAAAGGTCATCGGCGCGCTGACGAAGCTTCGTGTTGCTTCAGTTACTCGATCACGTGAAAATATATAAAATAATATGCTTAATGACTTCCAGCTTATCTTGCTGTAAATGCGCATTTTGGACTTTCCGACTTTTTTCCTTTTATATATATTTATATATATATGTATATATATCTGTCTCTGTTCACAAGATGTATATGTTTATTGCATTTACGCAACTTGAGTTTAATCATAATTTATTGAAACTCCATCATTTTTTATTTGATTATAAATTTAAATTTTATTTACATTCTTCAATAAAATATCATTCTCTTATTTTTAACAATGAAGCAATTTATTGTGTTTTGGTTATCAAGTTAGATATTGATTGTTATGTCACTCACTGTAGGACATTACTTAAGAAAGAAAATTTAAAAATAGTTAAAGTATTTGAGAATGCAAGATATATAACATTTTTTCATTATACAGGGTAAAAATAATTTACAATGTTACAATATAGTATCCCATTTAGAAGTAATTATTTTAGAGCATTATTGAGATATAAAATAATAAAATACTTAGCAAGTCATGAGTGTCGATTGAATTGCGTGTATCATTTAATATTCTTATACGCTTAGTTATTTCATTCAACAGATATTTATAAAACTTTATTTCTGAACAATAATGATATAATAGAATCTTATAGTATGATTCATTAAATATAAAACTGTTTGATACTTATTAAATTAATTATTTTATAATAATTTATTGTAAGTACTATTTATAATTGATAGATGCGCTTATTATAAAACTTAACATCACTATAAGAAATCCTAAAAACAGTTTTTTTCATTACTTGCTTGCTCCAGTTTTATAAAATCTAATTATGCACTAATATGGAAGGTTTTACAAGCAAGGTTTTGTGTCAGGAGCATTTGAATGATATGTTACAATAAACTTCAAGTTAAATTCAATGTTTGCATAGGTGCTTTATACACTTGCGCAACATGAAAAAAGATTTACTAAACATAATATATATAAAGAAAATATAATTTTGTAAAAGGATTGTACTGTTTTAAGTATACATTTAGAAATTCTGTAATGTCACTGTTCTGATCAATGAAATCTTTATATTTATCCAAAGTCTATTGTATAACTAAGGAAAGAAGAAAAAAGTATTACTCCCACCTTTCTTCTTGACTCTTATCAAAGCGGATGCTCTTGGCATGCTACTTATTAATGATTTATTATCTGAAGTAACTTTATCAAATATAATTGTACACAGGGCAGACCTCATTTGTTGTAACAACACTCTGTCATTATAATGCACTAATATCAAGCAATAATCAATTTGTTCACTTTAGATTCATAATTTCATTTTTCATTGATTCTAAAAAGTAGAACGTCAAGATGAATTGTAGAAGCAAATGTTATTCATCAAATTAGTTACAAAATATTTAATTTATTATCAATGATTATATATATGTACATATATATAAGGATGATATATATTCAAAAGGTATATCGGATATCAAAGTAGATGTTAATTTATTATGTTGAATCGATTAGAAACTTCTTTTATCTAAGAAAATATTTAATTAAATTTCAATTTCAGTTATATTGCATGTGCCAAATATTAATCTTACTAAAACTTATCAAAAAAGATTAATTTAATATATAGGTACTTATATATTGTCGTGACATCAGTAAAACCTATCTATTAAGAAAGTTACGCATTTCATCGTGACATGATTACCAAAAAAAATTTTAACACGTGTGTAAATATAAAACTTTCGCCAAATTGACAATATGTCAAAGAAAACTTGTTAAATCCAAAGTAAGTATGAAATAATACACATTTCAGGGTCGAGCTTCTGTTATAAAATTTAAATGATGTAAGAAATAAAAGAAAAATATAAACAAGTAATATAACGAGTACACGAGCAAGAATCTATCGATAATAGGCATGTATACGTATACGCATACACATGCGAATGAAGAATCAGTTCGTGCGCGATATCGCAATCTGATCCCTCTCTGGTCGTTTCAAACGTCCGGACACATTCGCGATATACTTTGCTCCAATGATTATAATTCCCCAACGTTGTGGCAGGTGTTTCACCCGAGGCCTTGGCGCGTGTATAAAAAAAAAACACGCTCACCACCGCGTTTGAATTACGTCATATGTATATATATATATATATTTATACTTACGAGTGCATATTATACATAAAATTTTCCGGGAGCTCATCGTTATTTAGAAATTACGTATACATATGTAGGTAGATATAAAGTTTTCGAAGGAAAATCCCAAGGAAATAAAAAATACATCGTCGCGTTAATGATGTTGGTAAAAATGCGAATCGACCGGTTTTAGCCAGTACGCTAGCTTTTTATTTTCTTTGATGAATGATACACAACTCGAAACAGATTGGGTGGTTGTAAAACATACTTTAAACCGGAGCTTCATAGACATAGGTTTTTGTAATCAACGTCCCTGCTGGCATTTTAATTGACTTATCGAAATTCGTATAGAAAACTGATTGCTATTTTATAAGTATATAATTATTAACGTGAGAAATTAATAATTGAAATAATTGAATAATTTAATAAATTAATAATTAAAGAATTAAATTAAAATAATATCAATAATTAAAATTTTTAGTATATTATTATTTGGTGAAAGTAAATATATATATCATTAACATTTATTGTATAAAATTAAATAATTATTTTTCTTGAAACATATTGAAGTTAAAAGATTCTTTGTACATAATGCATATTGGGTAAAATAATTTCAAATTATAGGTATACCAATTTCAAGATAACCGTATTTTAGGTTCTAATTTACAAGAAATATTCAATATAACAGTATATAGAAGAAAATAATAGAGAGGTTTATTGAAACCTAAATTTTTTAATTATTTCAAAAATATGCTGATCGGTAATTGTTAGTTATTAAATTTGAGGCTTCAATAGTTGCAAAGTTTTTATTTATTAGAGATAATATTCAGACCCAGAGAAAAACGCTACAGAATAACTTTTAAAAAAGTAAATTACTTTGTATAAAGAAAATAAATTTGCAACTTCGTATCACTATTATCAGAAAGAAAAAACATATTTTAAGGTAATTATAAATAATATTGTAATTAAATTTTATTGATCGGAAATTGGTTTTATATTTGTATTAAGCGAAGCTACAAATGAATATGTTAATATAAAATGGTAATAAAATAGTTTATATAACAAATTTGCACTCTTAAAACACGTGTCAATATGTCTGATGGTTAAATAAAATTCTAATAAATTTATAATAAAAATTATCAATTATTTTCTCAAGAAAGTTCAAATGTGTTATCGGTTTACATAATTTTATCATACAAATATAGCAAACATACATTTTAATTTAGTTAATTGAAGAAAAGAACCAGAAAAAAACGTTAAAGAAAAAAATTATGTTAGTATAAAAATACAATCGAAAGTTATCGATGTATTATAATCAGCTTTTATAAAATTGTGTAAAATGATTAGCAATGGGTCTGAATAATTTCTCAACGACGTGTCAAAATTTTGTGGCTAATTTGCTTACGTCACTATATTTATGTTAGTTATTTGAGGGGAAGATCTTATTGTTTCTTATTTGCTAGGACTGCTCTTTATTATCAATTTCATTACATCTTGAAATGTCTTCGTTATCGACATTTGACGGTTGAATATCAATAAATATATGCACGGCAATGCGTTGTTTACATACAGACACACACATATTATATATAATTCCATGATTTTCACAAATTCTTTTACATTGACTATTTATTGAATACATTATTTATTTTCTTGTAATTAATAATCTACATAAAAACCAACAATTATTATTCTTCAATAATTATTCATTCACTAATTATTCGTCAATTTTAACAAGTAATATCCGTTAAAAAAATATTTAATAAATATTTGAATATATAATAAGTGCGTGAAACGAATGATAACATTGTTTTAAATTGTAGCTTTCAATTACGATATAGAGCGAATTAGATAATAAAAATAATCAATGTGATATATTAAATAAAATATTATTGTTGACTGCGCAGATTAGTGAAATAAATGTACATACAAAAATTAATTTTTCCGTTATAGTTATAATTTATTTTAAATATTCTGCAAGTATAACAATCTATATTTTATTTCGATATTTTTTATAAAAATATGATAGTAAAGTACATTTAGAGTTTGAATTTCTTAAAAATTAAAGAGATAATATCAAGTTTAGCCCGCACACATATACATATTTATCTGATAAAGTAAAAATATACATTCTTATACGATATAACTTTATAATCTTAAGAATCTCAATTGATTGGTCAAAAAGTGCTTCCTGCACATCTGTTATTATAATCATCTCATAAAAGGAATCTTGGATATTGGATCGATAAGTGCTTTATAGTTATCTTAGAATATTTATTTCATTTTTTAAAAATATATGTCTAGTATTATAAGAAAGCAAATATCGTATATATATACATTACATTTTTAAAACGATTGTTCTAAATAATTCAATACGATGCTCTTAAAACCTTGTCATGATCGATGATAAGTCAAATGAAGCGAAACGACAATTTTAAGATTTTCTCTTACAGATATCGCATTTATCATTAACAATGTTATTAGATAAATTCTAAGAAGTAGCGACGCATTTAAGATTTGCATATCACAAATAAAAATGTACAAACTTTTCAAATTCGGACGTTTTCCCTAAATGACGCAGAATATCACGAAATTATATATAGTAATGTGTATTTTCTTCATTTTTCCTAGATGATATTTAAAACGAAACTATCGAGATGAATTGGCAATTTGCAATTAAAACAATTAGTTAATTAATTAATTAGCATATTGTTGTAAAATAGTAAAGAGTGTTTAAATATTGAAAATGACATAACTTAAATAGTTGTTTACAATATTAAATGTAACTCTTTCTATAAAACGCAGAGTTATTTTTAGTACCTTCGCTATTTGGCGCAACGATTCCCCTAGTCGAAATGAAACTATTAATAAAATGATTTTTAGATGAAAAATGATCATTTAACAAGTATCTATGAATAAATAAATAATAATGGAAAATATAATTGTTTTGTATTATTTCGTATATGTTTATCAAATACCAACTACAGCACGTATTACTAGCATGAAATTAAAAAATTCATTGAAGAAAATAAAATATTATTAACGATAGTAAAGAAATCTTATCGACTCTCCAGCTAATAATGAAAAAACCCCTGAAATAGATATATTAAAAAATAAATAAAACGTAAAATAGAATAAACGAATATACGTATGTATGTATAATATCTTGGATATTATATATCTTCCCGTTGTACACAATGACAATATTTTTTTTCTTTTTAAATACAAGTCCATTGTGTATAAATTGAGTCATTAGAAAGATAAAAGCAAGAAAATCTAGGAAAACTGCGTCGTCGTCGTATGCCGCCCCCCAGCAACGTTCGAGTAAAATCCACCCCCTCTAAACGTCCCAAGTTCTTTCAAGACTGTGAAATCTGTTCGCGCGTGTGTATATATCATTTGAGACTTATGTCAGATAAGAGTGAGCCGATTTCGATTCTGCGCGAGAACATCGACTCTTCGAGAGATCACGGGTAGACCAGCTGATAATACTTATCAAGCTCATATAAATAGTGGCCTAAATAGTAGCGTCGGGTTCAGAGCTGAGTTGAAATTCATCAAGCTTGCAAGGATATATTTTAACGAATTTTTTATTTAGTTTTTATTTTTCTTTTAAATTGAATAATTAAAGTGTTGATACCCAATAAGGCATCGTGCAGTCAATATACTGGCTGCGCAAATATTTCATTAAATAGTTACAGTTTATTGTATGTGTGATAAAGACGGCACGAGAATTACGTCCCACGTAAAGGTTCGTACCTAATGAACATTTATTTTCATATACGATTATTTTAGTTCAAAAAATTACCTTTTTCTTTATTTTAATTGTTATAGTAACGTTCAAATTCAATTATTTATTTAATGTGTAATTCACTCGTAATTTTATATGTTAAAATTGTATCCATAATGCAAAAATTTATATCGGCGTATTTTACATCAAATTATTTTATATTTTATATAATCACTATATAAGATATTTTTAAAATTAGAAATTGCATAAATAATTCTTAAAATAAAACAAACTTAGAAAAAATACTTTACCGTATACCAAAATTTGTACAATAAATTTGTATATGAAAGATTAGTGAAAGTCGATGAATAATGTTACATTTTAATACAATAATTTTTTAATTTAATACTGAAGTAATATTTTCTATATCAGATATTTCTAATAAAGATATTTCTACGAGTGCTTATATTTGCTTACAATTACCGAAAACTGCTTACTTCTATATAGGAAATTATTAATACACGGAACATAAGGAAAATAAGGAAAATAAATAAAAATAAGTACAAGTTTTAATTTAATAAAATATTGAATCGTACATCTTTTATAAATCTATTTCTAAGAAACCTCAGTGCTCTCAATAAAATATTACTTTTTTCTATATCGAAGTAACTTGAAACTTGACGATATTATAATGGATAATGATTTTAATTAGATCGATAAAATGAACATTAAAGAAAAGCGAAATTCTTGCGATATTAGATAAAATAAATGAATAATATAGATACTAAGTTAATTAAATGTTAATTCTGGATATTTGTTATATAATAAAATACGAATTTACATACATTTTTATTACATTATATGTAAATCTATAATATATCCTGCTATGAAAAATACTCTAAATTGTACATGTTATTTATTTTTACATCTTATCAGTCGAACGATAAATAATTAAATCTTTATGAAAGACAAAGAGTCTTATCTGCGCGAGAGATTGGCACCAAGCTGTCTAGAAACTCAATCTTGTAAATCGCGTATACCTACATGTAACCTTTGGTTTATACATGTATACACACATATCTGTATGCTCGAGTATTTAATTAGACTGGCTAAACTCAAGTAATTGTGTGAATAATAAGGTATCTGTTTGTGTTTGCTATGTTACAGGGTTCCGTGAGCGATAGGCTGGTTGACCAGTCTGTTGGGTGTTTGAGCAACAGCGGCAACTGGAAGTTGGCCCTGAACGCAGAGCCCCCGTGGCTTTGCTAGCACCCCTAACACAGATTTTGCATTACCCCGCCTCCTCACGACTCTCATCATTTTAATTGACAGCTGCCTCGTAAGTACTTTTTAGTTTATATTGTTAATGTCGATGAAGAAATTATATTGCTTCAACTACATTTATATGCGTGTTGCGCACTAACTCGAATAATATTTGATGAATGAACTGGGATGTTCACTTTCATCATCGACGTTAATATTACACGTTTGACCTTTCAAAGTTCAGCACATTAATTGCGTGGTACAAACAAATAACGTTATAAATTGAATGTAACTGTAGGCTGATTCCTTATACGCGAAACGAAACTTTATTCAAATCAAATTTGAGAATTCAAAATGATAGTACTTGAACAATTATTGCAAATAATAACTCGTACTAATTTCATCATTGTCATTAAGATTATTAACAAATGCCTGAAGCTGTAATTAATATTAATTATATTCTCTGAATATGAACATTTTTCTTGCAACCGTGATTAATCAATACTTCACTATAAACTTCTAGCAGTAATCTTGTGTCATTTTAGATAGTCAGTATTTTCTGACTAACATACATTTTACATTTTTTATTAAAATAATTAAGTAATAAATATAATTTATTATTATAATTTCATTACATATCATAATAACGATACACACATTTTAATTTTTAATATTCTTTAATTGGCTGGCATGATGGAAAGTTTGATTTTGTTAAACGAGTTACTTTTAATATTATATATTTAATTTTCTTGAACTTTGATATATTGTGATAAAGGTTTTAATAATTTTCTTTAATATATTTCGAATTTGCTATCATTTTAATTTCCATTTACATTGTTTTAACTCAATGTTCATTTATCATCTTTTTATGATGTATATAAAAAATAGTTTTTTCGACTTTTATCGTTTCAGTTTGCTGCCTAGCTACTGCAGAGTTTTTTTAATTTATTAATCACCCCTACAAAACAAAAACAATCAAAATGAAGGTAACAAATTTGGACGAACGCATCCACGTTCTAAACAACACTTCCACTTTGATGTCTGTGATTAAGGACATCGCTTATAACGGCTTGCAAGAAGAAGCATTTTATGTAATGGACATCGGAGATATTGTGCAAAAACATCAAATCTGGAAAGAAAAATTACCACGAGTCGATCCTTTTTATGGTATGTATTAAGTTAAAATAACTAAATAAATAAATTAATTTACTTTTACGATAATTACTTAATACATTTATCTTTCTTTTTTGTAGCTGTTAAATGTAACGACAGTCTAACTGTCTTAGAGGTTCTTGCTTCACTTGGCGTTGGTTTCGACTGTGCATCAAAAGTAAGAGTCTGAACTTAAACTGTTTATTTCCTATTCCTGCATTTTACATAACACAAAATACGCTTAATGTAAACTATAATTAAACAATTTTATTTGCAGAACGAAATCAATAAAGTACTCGATATTGGTGTTGACTCATCGAGAATTATTTTTGCAAATCCTGCCAAACCTGCTTCGCACATCCGTCACGCTGCTGCCGTCGGTGTTGACCTCATGACGGTCGACAATGAAAGCGAATTGCACAAAATCAAGAAATTGTTCCCATTAGCTAAGGTAATGACAAAAGATAACACGTGAATCAATTTTCATGTACCAATCGATATTTATAAAAATGACTAAATTTTATTTATTTGTTCTGATAGATTGTTCTACGTATTCGGTGTGATTCAGAAGTGGCACAATGCCAACTGGGAATGAAATTTGGATGTGATCCGACTTACGAGGCGCCGAGTCTTTTACGTTTAGCCCGTCTTTTGGATCTTGATGTTGTAGGTATTAGCTTCCACGTTGGCTCCGGCTGTCAGGATCCACCTGTTTTCAACCGCGCCATTTGTCACGCTAAAAATTTGTTCAACCTAGCCACTGATATTGGATTCAAACCTTATCTTCTTGATCTTGGTGGTGGTTATCCTGGTAACAAGGGTACCAGCATCGATAAAATTGCTGATGTCATTAATCATGCTCTAGATGAATATTTTCCTTGTAAGTATATTTTACTACTTCTTTCTATTTATTTTATATTTATTAAAGATAACCTTGTCTTTGACTTATTAATGTGTAAAATCGAAACTTTTATGCTCGCTGCTTTGATTGCATAAGCACGAAGATGTTCTTTTAAAGTCTGGTATCTCTTTTTTATAAAAATTCAACAACTATTTTATGTTCTTTTTTTATTTAACTATTTTGGTATTATAGCTCTTAAATAATCATATAAATATCGGATCTCGGGGTCCTAAAAAGTAAAACTTTTTAAACAGTGTTTGTATGCCAGTGTTTTTATTAGAAAAAATTGAATGTAAAAAGTGCTTAGGATAAGTTAGAAATTAAAAGTTTATATTAAAGTAAATTTTTATAATTTTTTTAAATGCTTTAACAATGAAGAAGGAAACATGAAAAATAAAAAGAAATGATTGTAGTAGAATATTTATGGTAATGTATTTGAGTCACATGTTATATTTGCACTTTTTAGCTGACAACGTGCACATTATCGCTGAGCCAGGAAGATTCTATGTCGCCTCAGCTTTCACCCTTGCAACAGCTATCCACAGCAAGCGTGTTGTATGCGCTGACTCGAATTTGCCGGGTATGGTGACCCACAACATGTATTACATCAACGACGGTGTCTATGGATCCTTCAATTGCCTCTTATATGATCATCAACATGTGACTCCAATGCCTTTGCGCAGCGGACACGGCAAAATGATTCCATCGAGCATCTGGGGACCGACATGTGACGGTCTCGATCAAGTTGTGGAGAATGTATTGATGCATGATATGGAGTTAGGTGACTGGATTATCTTTGAGAACATGGGAGCTTATACTCTACCTGTTGCTTCTGCATTCAATGGTTTCCCCATTCCAAAAGTTCACGTTGTCGCTGATGAAAGCATTTGGTAATTATATTTATAAGCACATATTCTGTATTATGTTAAGTTAGCAAAGTGACTATAAATAAAATTTAAACTAGTATTTTACTATGTTTACTATTAGTATTTTACTATTAGTATTTGTACTAATAACTTTTCTTTTATGCAGGCTATTATTAAAGGACGCTTTACCCTTGACTGAAGAACATTTTGTAATTGGCGATACTTCTAGTAACTTGCGCCTTGGTTTAGATATTGGTGGTACGAATGTTAATGACTGGAATAATCCAGCTATTGATACTGCTTCATCGGAACTGAGCTCCGAAGAAGAAATTTTAGTCGAAACCACTACTCCACCATCTTTTATCTATGACTACGTGGAGGTTGATCCGCTGAACTGAGAACGACGCACAAGATGCAGATTACAGTCTCATTATAGTATGAAGAACACTTGGCCTTACAGGGTACTTAATAATATTAGTGCATTTTTAAATGATATTCACATTGGTGAACTCAACATTCCTTCTTTATAGCGGACGATAAAATGATAGATATATTATATACAATCATCTGTAAGTAAGAGCCAGGTGTTTCTTTGTAAATAAGAGACTTTATGATTGTTACAAGAACAAGTACAACGCAGCTTTGACTATGCGACTGCAAAAACTACTAAATTTTTCGATACTTTACTTTTATTTGGAAATGATATACTATGAGCATTAGAGTATATTGGCAAATTTTTTAACGTAGTATAAATGTTTACATCGATATTAATTTGAACAATACTTATATTAATACTGCAATCTAATTGAAACTTGTAATTTGTGATCCGGTAACGTTGTTGGTGCTAATTAAACTGGCTGAAAATAAGCCTAACTTAATATTAAATGCGAAAACATTATAAATGAATTTATTGTTCAACAACTTTTATGATCGCAATAACAAGTTTCTACCTAAAGAAATATTATGCAAGGTCGCAAGGTACAGTTTTATATAAGGTAGTAATTGAATAATTCATGTTTCATAGTACTTAATGAAAAAAAAAATTGTTTTTAAGGTACGGTCGTCGATAAAAAGAAAGGTAATAATAGTTAGACGCGATCGTTGCTCTTTCTCGTATGCATGCCTCTTTAAATAAATGTGAAAAATTATACGTATACTTATACTTGTAAAGTAGCGGTATAACTACCGATTTTGATTAGTAAACTGAACATCGTTTAAAGTTTTGAGCATTTAGTATATATAAAATGCATGTGTCGTATTAGACAAATCTACAACTGAACGAGACACGTGTACGCTGAGTTAACGATTTCGTCAACGATTTTTTACTGCCTTTGCATTTCTTTTGAATCGTACGATTACATTTATTTTTCTGACAAGGGTTAACATTACACTGTTACCCATATTATAATCAAGTCGATAAAAGCGATACTTTTTATGGAAGTCAAATGGAAGCATTGTACAAGGTTTTTGAAGTTCGAATGTTCTATCTATTCAGATGACGATAAAGACAAGCATAATATTGTATTGTATACAAAAAAATCAAATTATTTGAACCACAATTTGGATGCATTGTACGTTCTAATAAAATTATAATAGGGGGATAAAAAATTGATTCATAAAATGTAATGTATAAATTTATATTTTATGATTGGAAATATTGGAAAACAAAAAAGTATATTTCAACTCTGTAGGTGTGCTAGGAACTCTTAAAAAGGCATTGAGGCAGCTGTCATAGAAAGCCAAAAAGGATAATTAGGTTCATTATTATAATTACCCTTATTGTATTATACTCACCTATTAATTATTATTTTAATTATTATTGTTGTTGTTAATTAATTATTCGTGAGCTCTCACGTGTAATGAACTACGGTAGATCAATAAATTGTATTTGCAGACGTACTGAAATATTTGTCTCATTCATTCCTTTTACCTTTTATATATATTATTTAATTTTTCTTTTATTAAGACTCAATTACATCCGCGATTATAAAAATACTCAATTAGTTACAAGATGGATGGAAAAAAAATTATTGATCTCACCATTTTCTTGGAAATATCAATGCTAAATCGGTTCACCAAGGAAATACAGATCTTTTACTGTGTGTGTGACATTCAGAAAGTAGTGAGAGAGAGAGAGAGAGAGAGAGAAAAAGAGACAGAGAGTAAAAAAGGTCGGAATAAAAGCAAGAAAAACAAACAGGAAAGAAGATTTAATTGTGAGAAGTAAATTCGTCCGATTACGTAATAGGTTCCAATGGATTTTTCATATCACAACTCAAAATAAATCTGTAGATTTCAAGATAAATATTATCATATAATATTTTCGTTTGGATTGAAAGATGCCTATGTTATAGAATTTATTATTTGGCCAAGTATAATTAATGAATTACCTTATCTATTATTGAAATTCGATTAAGTTAGACGTACTTGAGATATTACAAATTTAATATGAAATTGCATCTTCTGATATAATAAATTTTCATTATGATACATTTTTTAACTAAATAATATTTGTTTTATAAAATTCTATACAAATATTATTAAATAATTACAATGGATATTATCGACATTATAAGTATTATTTCAAATTAATTTTAAAACAGTAAAGTACATATTTTTCAAAATTTGCGGTGTATGTGTATATTGACATAAAACAAGTGTGAATTTGTCATGGTTTTTTTACTCTATTTTCTTTCATTTAAGAGTACAACTCGATCTATTGACTTTAAAATATCTATGAAGGCAAACTTTTGGTTTTTAAAGAATTAATTTAGTAGTATAAACCGAGATATTTGTTCACGACTGAAGTTTTGTCTGTCTTTCCGTATAGGCGTTGCTCGTCTTTTTATAAATGAAATAAAAATAAAGTGTTAAAAAAGTAAGTACACAGATGTCTTCTTGAAAAGATCAAAATGTATTTTTTGAGAAAGTGAATATAAAAGAAGGAGATAAATACTTATTTCTTATAAATGAAAGAAAATTAATGCTAAAATGTGATTTATTAGTATTGTGTAACTGTGCGTCATTTTAAAAATATAAATCTTGCAATATAAATTATAAAACAAATGATGTATTAGTAAATAGGAGAAAATTATTCCTATAGTAAATTAGAGTAGTTGAATATTATCAAAAAAGTTAATATGAACGAAATCATAGAAATGTAAAAGAATTATACCTTCAAGGGGCGCGCTCGCGCTTCCGACGCAAATATGGGATGCGCGGCTAGCCTTATATTTCAGCTAACTCGTTATGCGTATTTTTCCTTGGCTGAATCTTAAATTAAAAATTAATTATTGATTTACGCGGGAAATAAAAGTTTATTTAGTTTGCATTCTCGTAACGTGGCGCGAATGATAGTATTTTAATTTCTAGTGCATTGATACAACGCACATATAACCCAATAGAATAAATGTGATTGACAAAAATAATTGGTTATTAATATTCAAATAAAATATATTTTAATCACAATTCGAAGTAGTCGAATGAACGTATTATCATATATATAGTTGTATTGGTAATGCTTGATTTTAAAATCTATAAAAAAGTCAATCGTCGACTTAGCTACTAGTGAAACGCGAAGGTATTATTTCCTCTATCAAATCTTGGAACATCTAAGTAATTACGCAATGAAAGAAAAATAATACAAAAGAACGTGAGCTCTAAATTTCAAGCACTTTCTCATTTTCCATGAGGTGTACAGAGAAAAGAAGCGTTAATATATATAAGTATAGAACATTACGATATCTGGGTTCAGCCGCGTGAATAATAACCGGGACGGGTCTGCAAGTCCGAGAATACATCCACGTGAAAGTGTATCGGGAAAAATAAAGCAATACGCCGCATATATGTATAACTGTACTAGGGAGATCAAATGTATAAATTCGCGGTTATCGTTGTTATGTGCGCGTGGATGAGAAAAGAGAAATTAGCGGTTGAAAATCACGCAAGAGGAGGCTCTACATCGAATTACGCAATATATAGGTGTAGATAGGTGTACGAGCGCGTGCATGGATCTTTCGAGGAAGAACCAAATGCGAAACCAACGGAGATGAGATGACGATCAAAGTTTACCCAACAGACAATCGATTAGCGATCGAACGTTAGATTATACACCTTCTCTCTTATGATGCCATTGACTGCAAAGCTATAGACGCTTAATTGACGAAGTGCCTGTGTTAGATACGTACACACTGTGCTTATTGTCTTACCAATTATATAGGTACATCTTTGGATCGTCCAGATGATCTATGTATCTCGGTAATAATTCGACGGGAAATTATGCGATCATTTTGATTAATTAGTAGAGGTACCAGATATTTGGTAAAGCAGGTATTTACAAATAACAATTGCAACTCTTCTCTTCCTTATTAAATATTGCACAAACCACGGAAGTTTTTTCAACAATTGTTAAATTAAAGGTAAAAACCATATATTTACTTTTATTTTGTTTCAATAATCTTCCTCATTTTTCACCAAACAGTTTAATTAAATTAATTTTAAGACAAAACATAGTTACATTGTTAACTAAATCAAATTACATATACTTGCAAAGTCATGTTTAATTATCCCTATGTCGACGCTTTCTCAATATCATAATTTCCTTGATTTTCCTTAAAAGAAATCATACGAAGAATAAGAAACTCTGGAAAATTACGATATAAATCCATAAGATATATATAGAAAATTGAAAACTAAGATCGGAATCTATAATATATATATACTCAGAAACCTGTATGATTTCCTGTATTTACGTAAAAATGTATTAGATCTGTAAAATAAGTTCCATTTTTATTAATTATTTTCACTATTAATTTCTGATATTTCAGTAATGTTTTAAAAATAAATAAAAAATCTCAACCTAATGGTTAAAAAGACTTAATGACGATGAACGAGCTGCTTGAACATTATCTATATACTATTTTTATAATGTAATGTTCAAAAGAGCACTCGAAACTTTTCCTTTGTTTACATTATCACAAAAGTTTATATCATTAAACTCAAGTATAAGAACAATTCTGCAGAGATATCGCGCATAGATAAATACGGTATACTTGAAATTATTAATTTTTAGTGTGATAAAGATCAAATGTAGATGTTTTATCTTATTGCGCGTAATTTGTCGTATTAACATTGCACCTAGAGCAACTCCGTTGTTTTCAAAATATAAGCTACGAGTTTTTAATTGATATAAAAAAGGTTGGTTATTAAAAATGATAAAAATTAGAGTATATATATAATTGGAATAACCAATAAGCAAGCGTTATGAAAGCAATTTGCCCCGGATCGCTTAAATTACCTCCACTCGAAACTTTCGTCGAATCTGATCTCAACTCGTGATTTCCGGAATTAGAATTGCGCCTTTCGTTCAAGAGATGATGAGATTATACAAGTATTTGAGAGATCTGTCAAAGGGGTAATAAGCGATTGTTTTCGTTTGATTTTTTCAACTTGCTGTAGACATTGTTTCTTTTTAAAAAATGTATCCATTATTATTGATCATCGTCACATAAAAAGTACATGTTTTTGTCATAAAATATTTTTCCAACTTCATCAACTGAAAAATCTATTTATTGACCACTACGATCGAAAGGAGTAAAATTGCATTTTATTCCTTCGAGGATTTTATTCTCCGTTAGATTCATTTTATTCATCGTAGACATACTTTTTTGTTTTGAACACTTATTTCAGCCTTTTCATGCAAATACAAAATTAAATTTATTATATTAAATCAATTTACCAAAAAATTTTACAATATTAAAAAAATTTAAAAGTTTAAAAATAAATCATGGTCACATAAGTGACCTTTCAAAAGATCAGGGTGAATAGTATTATATGCACTTTGAGAGTAAAAGGCGATGTTTCCCTTGGACGAATTGCTGCTCGATCTTTAGCGAGGAATCACTAACTTTCATCCTGGGAATAGATGCCTATTTTACTCTCTAAATGCGTAAACAACTATTGAAAAGTTCACTTTATTAACCTTTAGAGGGCCTGGATGACGCCTGTAGGCGTTATATGTTTTTTCATTGATCGAGCACACCTAAGTGGGTCTTTAAGGGTTATATACGTCTCTGAATTTGATTCTGTCATCAAAATAAAAATTCAAAATAGCGAAAGTAATGTGGCGGGTATTATACCGGGTGTTTTTTTTAACTTTTCACCTGAATATCTCAGAAACCGCGGCGCAAATCTCGGCACTCTGAAGGTTAATTTTAAAGGGGGGAACATAATTATATTTCATTTTTTAGCGAGTCAAAGTATTTTTATAAGAAGTTCGCTTTTTAGTTCCTGCATTCACGTTACCGTAAATATAAAAATAGTAACTAATACATTTTTAGTTAAGACTTACATTTTTAGGCACGATCGTTACACGAAAGTGCCTTATATTTTTATCATCGCAAAATATGTGAAACTTCAAAACAGTATATATTTTGACATAAAAATAAAATGTATGTAAATTAGAACTCATATAAACCTCTTCTTACAATGTATGGATGTGTGAATGTATGAAATCCTGTGACCAAAATAACTCTGCTAATTTTTAATCGATTAAGCTGACATTTACAGGGTATATTTGTTATAATTATAGAAGTCTGTGGCTCTATTTGCAGTTGTATCGCTCATAAATTGTTGAAGATATGGAGCGTTTTACAATTTCGTAAAATTGGTTTGTGCACACTATCTCCAAAAATGTTATTCTTATGTAGATAATAAATTTAGCCAAAATATTCGACTTAAAATTATAAAACTTTTTTCTATCCAACACTTTCTGATTCGAGCAATATTTATAAAGATACGTACATGAAAACAATGAAAATCATTAAAAATCTACAAAAATGCACGTTTTTTCAAAAAATGTAAATGGGTGAACAAAGTAAACGTATGAAAAGAAATATAACAAAATATTTTTAACTATCTATAATAGTAAAATAATTAACTTAAATTTGAACATTAAAAAATATTTTAACTAAAACCGAGTCATAAAGGTATAATATAATTTAGTAAACTTACTGATTAAGTATGAACATTCAAGTTTATGACTAGATCAATTATTATTAATGACTTAAATAAGACTTGTTGGAAAAAAGTGTTATACACTTTTGACATCTAAATACTGCTCGAAATAAACATCTTTCTCTTATTCTAGTGCATATTCATATAATCCATATACAAAATAATAATAAGTACTCAGCTCTTATTTAATTTAGATGGATCATCAGGTACTAGATAAAATAAGACATTTTTATGAGTGTATGAATCAGGCTGGACAACTGAAGGATATTTTTATTATTAATTACTATAAATAATAAAATGATATAATATAATTGTAAAAAATTAATATAATAGTTACTAAGATTTAATTTTATTATTATCTTTACGTAGATTGCAAAAATGCTTCGAAACGAGGATTTACTGTATAATACCAATAGAGAAGGAAAAGCAAGCTAAAATAAAAGTAAAAGTATATGTTATACATTTACTTTTCTTGAAATTATATATTCCTCACACATTAATATAACACTATCGCAAAAAATGTAATGCTATACAAATAATTAATAAAATAAGTCATATTAAATGTTTTTGAAAATGTATGTATGCTTGTATGAATGTACTATGTATGTAAACAAGTCAATTGAAAAATTCAGTCAATTTCTACCGATTTGGCTTAAATTAATTTTTATAGTATCTTTTAAATATTATAGTCGTTTATTTTTTTAAAACATTTAAGATCGTGCCTGGAATGTAAAAGCGTATAACTTTTAAATATTTCGGACCCTTTAGTTTGATTATAAAAACAGGAAAATTTAATTTAATATACAAATAAAGACATTATATTGTCATGTCGGTTAAATAAAGGGGCCTTTTTTTAGGATGATTTGCGTGGAAAATTGTATATACCCTTCGTGCGTACAGTTCGAAAGTAAAAGGCGATTATATTATATATTTGATTAGATAAAGTACTGCCCGAGCTTTAGCAGCAATTTCCATCCACGGGAATAAACGCCTATTTTTTCCCTTAGAGTATAAATAACTATTTCAATATGTTGCACCTGTCATAAGACACTTGTGATAAGAGAAAATAGATAGTTTAACGTAACGTTGAGAATAATGTTATATTTATATATATCCATTCAAAGAAACGACTGTAGCGAATTCAAATTTAGCTAAAGCATTTGGTAGGTAAATCGTAAAGAGAAAAAATGTTTATTTTATAATTACGCGAGGATTGTTTTGCGTCACGGAAATTTAGAAACAGTTAATTCGACGATTAAGACAATTTTAAATTACAGTCGCAATAATCTTGGGAATCGAGCGTGATACCATTTTTCTTGATTATGAAGTAATAGACTTGCAGTATACAAATCTTGAAATTGAATAGTTTCATTTAGTTAAAATTTAAGATATTTAATTATTGTTTATACATGGCACACTTTATATTCAACGTTATGAAACATAAATAATATAGTATATATAATCACCTTGTAGATGCTCCCATAGCTCGTGACAAGATTTAAAAACAACAAGTACTAATTAGAGGAAGAGAAAAACATGATGCTGTAGAACCAGCTATTATGACCTTAGGGCGAAATAGCTAAAGATCACTTTCCTGTTTGAAAAAAAAATTGTTTCATTAATCGCAGTGACGAAACATTTTACTTATTTAGTAATAATTTTGCAATCGTGGAATTTTTCAAAACCGTAAAAACTGTATCGTAAAAGTAATAATTATTGAGACAAATAAATGGCGTTACTATATAGGTAAAACAAGAATGCATGTACTAGCGTATGTATTTGTAGCAGATTCTTTACATCAATAGCAGTGTTGAACCTAAAGTTGACCTGTCCAAAACGAATGGGAAGATCAAATAAAAACAAGAATTTACAATTTAAATGAACCGATTGATATTTGTGAATTTAAATATTTTACTCAACAAATAGCTCTGCAATATATTCGAAAAAAAGTATTTAAAAATTCTTAGTTTTTCCCGAAATATACTATCATCATTCACAGTCAAAATAATACTCACAAATGCAAAATGCAATGCAAATTAGATCTTTCGTGGATTCCAAAGCCGTCCGACTCTACCTGACGAGAGCCGTGTCAAGATTATATTTTTCCTTTCCTTAAACCCAATGCAAATACACTTTCTAGTTGACTTTTGGTATTTGTGTGTGTAGGTATATGTCATCGATTCTCATCTGGGTTTAACCCAATCCTACCAAGTTCAAGGCGACCGATATTTTGTGGGTATGCGTACATACACGTGTACACGCAGAGATATCTATACACGTGGATAGAATCCCTTTGTACATCTTCCGAACGGTCGGAAATTCCGCAACCCAGCCACAAATTGACCAGATATTATACGTATACGAGTGTCCAACATATCCATTTCGCAGGATTATGTAGAGAGACGTCGCATGTAAATATACACCTTTGAGAGTCCGATGGTGCATTGCGAAAGGTTGGCTCGTTACGCAATAATTAGAGGGACACTAACGCGAGATGAATGGACATCGTCATTTGTAGGTAGAAGGTACGTGTGCCCGAAGGAAGCGTTGACCGGACTCGGCGAAGACGACGAGAGGACTCAATTGCACGCATCGAAGATCGCGGTTTTAACAACCTAGATTACACAATTTCCACGATGGATAATGCACTATCTACCGGAGGACGAGGATGACGAGATAACCAACGGAAGGACAACTAATTTACGTCTTTACGGGATTAGGTATGTCTATACTTTCTTGCGTTTCTGTTTTTTCGAGGCGTTCCTATACTCGAGATAAAGATTATTTTTAAATCTCATCGCGCAGGGTGCATTGTACCTTTACGCGCATATTTCTTATACAGTTTGCATAACAGCTGACCATATGTCTTTTTACATTAAATTACAGTCCGTAATATCGTAAATTACGTTCTTCCACTCTGCGACTGGTACACAATACAACTCGTTTTTAAATTAATCCTCGTAATTGCCATTTTGTCGGTCGAGGGTACCTACATATATTTATTTTATACGATGATATTCTTTTAAACAACCGCCGCTTCACTCAAACCATATACTCCCGCGCAGACTACTAATTTATTTAAATTTTACTATTTTACACGTTTGTACACATGTCTCGCATACGATTTTGCATTTTCTAAGTACTTCGCCCAGAAACGACCTCGAGCATTAATTATAGATGCACGCTTGTAGCCGTAGGAAAATCAGTAATGAGAAATCAGTACTATAATAGTTTTACCGATATTAATATTCGATGAATTTTATAACCGATATTGTAGTTGTCAAATGACACTTTCTTTTCATATCTCACTGCAAAGGCAATCAAGTGAAAAATAGCGATTCTAGCAAGAGGACCATAAGATCATTGCGATACTCTCGCATATAGACCGACGACAGATACGGATAACCGACAATTCGGATCGATTCGGCCAGCTGATCAAGCTCGATAGCTTGCTCATACTTCGATATAGTTTCAAATGGACGAATCGGTCGAACGTGACGTCTCATTATAGGTGTATCGCAATATCTTACTATTAAACCCGATAGGTCTCCGCCCGACCGAATTCATCGACTTGGATTAACGAAATATGCCCCCTACCTCTACCGCTACTCTCACTCTTTCTTGTATTTTTTTTCTAAACGCCACTCCAAATTTAATGATACCGAGAGAAATTCTACCTGGGAGAAGAAAAAATACGTCAATTAAAATAAGTAAGAATTTAAATTTCTAGTATGTTGATTTGGAATTTCCAAGTAAACAAATTCACAATACGTTTTATGATAAGTACATCAAGATAACGTCTGTTATATACAATTAATTTGGTAATTATAATAAACGTCGTCAAATTTGAAAAAAGATGTCTAGATTTTTTAATAATTAACATATCGATAAAAAACATTTTTTTGTATTAATAAGTAGGTATAGTTAGATTGATTTTACGATTTTCTTCGATATGTATCGTTGACTAGAATTTTAATTTTGCATCTCAATGTTTTTCATTATGACGTGTTTATTGTTATGAAACGCGAAAATGAAATAGAAAGCGTAAACTGCTTAGTGCATTCTGAATGTATTATATTAAGTATTGCTGCTGGAAGTTAACACATTTAAAATAATTAGCAATTTATGATAATAAAAAATTAAATATTTTTTAAATGTCGAATATTTATCCAGTTGACAATTAATAAAAATTTATCGATTTTATATACTTAATACGTTGTACTAAAAAATTTATAAAAATTATATAAAATCGATAAATTTTTATAATTGTCAACTGGATAATATTCGACATTTAAAAAATATTAATTTTTATTATCATAAATTGCTAATTATTTTAAATGTGTAACTTCCAGCAGCAATACTTAATAATACATTCAGAATGCACTAAGCAGTTTACGCTTTCTATTTCATTTTCGCGTTTCATAACAATAAACACGTCATAATGAAAAACATTGAGATGCAAAATTAAAATTCTAGTCAACGATACATATCGAAGAAAATCGTAAAATCAATCTAACTATACCTATATTAATACAAAAAAATGTTTTTATCGATATGTTAATTATTAAAAAATCTAGACATCTTTTTTCAAATTTGACGACGTTTATTATAATTACCAAATTAATTGTATATAACAGACGTTATCTTGATGTACTTATCATAAAACGTATTGTGAATTTGTTTACTTGGAAATTCCAAATCAACATACTAGAAATTTAAATTCTTACTTATTTTAATTGACGTATTTTTCTTCTCCCAGGTAGAATTTCTCTCGGTATCATTAAATTTGGAGTGGCGTTTAGAAAAAAATACAAGAAAGAGTGAGAGTAGCGGTAGAGGTAGGGGGCATATTTCGTTAATCCAAGTCGATGAATTCGGTCGGGCGGAGACCTATCGGGTTTAATAGTAAGATATTGCGATACACCTATAATGAGACGTCACGTTCGACCGATTCGTCCATTGAAACTATATCGAGAAGTATGAGCAAGCTATCGAGCTTGATCAGCTGGCCGAATCGATCCGAATTGTCGGTTATCCGTATCTGTCGTCGGTCTATATGCGAGAGTATCGCAATGATCTTATGGTCCTCTTGCTAGAATCGCTTTTTCACTTGATTGCCTTTGCAGTGAGATATGAAAAGAAAGTGTCATTTGACAACTACAATATCGGTTATAAAATTCATCGAATATTAATATCGGTAAAACTATTATAGTACTGATTTCTCATTACTGATTTTCCTACGGCTACAAGCGTGCATCTATAATTAATGCTCGAGGTCGTTTCTGGGCGAAGTACTTAGAAAATGCAAAATCGTATGCGAGACATGTGTACAAACGTGTAAAATAGTAAAATTTAAATAAATTAGTAGTCTGCGCGGGAGTATATGGTTTGAGTGAAGCGGCGGTTGTTTAAAAGAATATCATCGTATAAAATAAATATATGTAGGTACCCTCGACCGACAAAATGGCAATTACGAGGATTAATTTAAAAACGAGTTGTATTGTGTACCAGTCGCAGAGTGGAAGAACGTAATTTACGATATTACGGACTGTAATTTAATGTAAAAAGACATATGGTCAGCTGTTATGCAAACTGTATAAGAAATATGCGCGTAAAGGTACAATGCACCCTGCGCGATGAGATTTAAAAATAATCTTTATCTCGAGTATAGGAACGCCTCGAAAAAACAGAAACGCAAGAAAGTATAGACATACCTAATCCCGTAAAGACGTAAATTAGTTGTCCTTCCGTTGGTTATCTCGTCATCCTCGTCCTCCGGTAGATAGTGCATTATCCATCGTGGAAATTGTGTAATCTAGGTTGTTAAAACCGCGATCTTCGATGCGTGCAATTGAGTCCTCTCGTCGTCTTCGCCGAGTCCGGTCAACGCTTCCTTCGGGCACACGTACCTTCTACCTACAAATGACGATGTCCATTCATCTCGCGTTAGTGTCCCTCTAATTATTGCGTAACGAGCCAACCTTTCGCAATGCACCATCGGACTCTCAAAGGTGTATATTTACATGCGACGTCTCTCTACATAATCCTGCGAAATGGATATGTTGGACACTCGTATACGTATATATGGTCAATTTGTGGCTGGGTTGCGGAATTTCCGACCGTTCGGAAGATGTACAAAGGGATTCTATCCACGTGTATAGATATCTCTGCGTGTACACGTGTATGTACGCATACCCACAAAATATCGGTCGCCTTGAACTTGGTAGGATTGGGTTAAACCCAGATGAGAATCGATGACATATACCTACACACACAAATACCAAAAGTCAACTAGAAAGTGTATTGCATTGGGTTTAAGGAAAGGAAAAATATAATCTTGACACGGCTCTCGTCAGGTAGAGTCGGACGGCTTTGGAATCCACGAAAGATCTAATTGCATTGCATTTTGCATTTGTGAGTATTATTTTGACTGTGAATGATGATAGTATATTTCGGGAAAAACTAAGTTTTAAATACTTTTTTTCGAATATATTGCAGAGCTATTTGTTGAGTAAAATATTTAAATTCACAAATATCAATCGGTTCATTTAAATTGTAAATTCTTGTTTTATTTGATCTTCCCATTCGTTTTGGACAGGTCAACTTTAGGTTCAACACTGCTATTGATGTAAAGAATCTGCTACAAATACATACGCTAGTACATGCATTCTTGTTTTACCTATATAGTAACGCCATTTATTTGTCTCAATAATTATTACTTTACGATACAGTTTTTACGGTTTTGAAAAATTCCACGATTGCAAAATTATTACTAAATAAGTAAAATGTTTCGTCACTGCGATTAATGAAACAATTTTTTTTTCAAACAGGAAAGTGATCTTTAGCTATTTGCCCTAAGGTATAATAGCTGGTTCTACAGCATCATGTTTTTCTCTTCCTCTAATTAGTACTTGTTGTTTTTAATCTTGTCACGAGCTATGGGAGCATCTACAAGGTGATTATATATACTATATTATTTATGTTTCATAACGTTGAATATAAAGTGTGCCATGTATAAACAATAATTAAATATCTTAAATTTTAACTAAATGAAACTATTCAATTTCAAGATTTGTATACTGCAAGTCTATTACTTCATAATCAAGAAAATGGTATCACGCTCGATTCCCAAGATTATTGCGACTGTAATTTAAAATTGTCTTAATCGTCGAATTAACTGTTTCTAAATTTCCGTGACGCAAAACAATCCTCGCGTAATTATAAAATAAACTTTTTTCTTTACGATTTACCTACCAAATGCTTAGCTAAATTTGAATTCGCTACAGTCGTTTCTTTGAATGGATATATATAAATAAACATTATTCTCAACGTTACGTTAAACTATCTATTTTCTCTTATCACAAGTGTCTTATGACAGGTGCAACATATTGAAATAGTTATTTATACTCTAAGGGAAAAAATAGGCGTTTATTCCCGTGGATGGAATTGCTGCTAAAGCTCGGGCAGTACTTTATCTAATCAAATATATAATATAATCGCCTTTTACTTCGAACTGTACGCACGAAGGGTATATACAATTTTCCACGCAAATCATCCAAAAAAAGGCCCCTTATTTAACCGACATGACAAATATGTCTTTATTTGTATATTAAATTAAATTTTCCTGTTTTTATATCAAACTAAAGGGTCCGAAATATTTAAAAGTTATACGCTTTTACATTCCAGGCACGATCTTAAATGTTTAAAAAAATAAACGACTATAATATTTAAAAGATACTATAAAAATTAATTTAAGCCAAATCGGTAGAAATTGACTGAATTTTTCAATTGACTTGTTTACATACATAGTACATTCATACAAGCATACATACATTTTCAAAACATTTAATATGACTTTTATTAATTATTTTCACTATTAATTTCTGATATTGCAGTAATGTTTTAAAAATAAATAAAAATCTCAACCTAATGGTTAAAAAGACTTAATGACGATGAACGAGCTGCTTGAACATTATCTATATACTATTTTTATAATGTAATGTTCAAAAGAGCACTCGAAACTTTTCCTTTGTTTACATTATCACAAAAGTTTATATCATTAAACTCAAGTATAAGAACAATTCTGCAGAGATATCGCGCATAGATAAATACGGTATACTTGAAATTATTAATTTTTAGTGTGATAAAGATCAAATGTAGATGTTTTATCTTATTGCGCGTAATTTGTCGTATTAACATTGCACCTAGAGCAACTCCGTTGTTTTCAAAATATAAGCTACGAGTTTTTAATTGATATAAAAAAGGTTGGTTATTAAAAATGATAAAAATTAGAGTATATATATAATTGGAATAACCAATAAGCAAGCGTTATGAAAGCAATTTGCCCCGGATCGCTTAAATTACCTCCACTCGAAACTTTCGTCGAATCTGATCTCAACTCGTGATTTCCGGAATTAGAATTGCGCCTTTCGTTCAAGAGATGATGAGATTATACAAGTATTTGAGAGATCTGTCAAAGGGGTAATAAGCGATTGTTTTCGTTTGATTTTTTCAACTTGCTGTAGACATTGTTTCTTTTTAAAAAATGTATCCATTATTATTGATCATCGTCACATAAAAAGTACATGTTTTTGTCATAAAATATTTTTCCAACTTCATCAACTGAAAAATCTATTTATTGACCACTACGATCGAAAGGAGTAAAATTGCATTTTATTCCTTCGAGGATTTTATTCTCCGTTAGATTCATTTTATTCATCGTAGACATACTTTTTTGTTTTGAACACTTATTTCAGCCTTTTCATGCAAATACAAATTAAATTTATTATATTAAATCAATTTACCAAAAAATTTTACAATATTAAAAAATTTAAAAGTTTAAAAATTCATGGTCACATAAGTGACCTTTCAAAAGATCAGGGTGAATAGTATTATATGCACTTCGAGAGTAAAAGGCGATGTTTCCCTTGGACGAATTGCTGCTCGATCTTTAGCGAGGAATCACTAACTTTCATCCTGGGAATAGATGCCTATTTTACTCTCTAAATGCGTAAACAACTATTGAAAAGTTCACTTTATTAACCTTTAGAGGGCCTGGATGACGCCTGTAGGCGTTATATGTTTTTTCATTGATCGAGCACACCTAAGTGGGTCTTTAAGGGTTATATACGTCTCTGAATTTGATTCTGTCATCAAAATAAAAATTCAAAATAGCGAAAGTAATGTGGCGGGTATTATACCGGGTGTTTTTTTTAACTTTTCACCTGAATATCTCAGAAACCGCGGCGCAAATCTCGGCACTCTGAAGCTTAATTTTCAATGGGGGAACATAATTATATTTCATTTTTTAGCGAGTCAAAGTATTTTTATAAGAAGTTCGCTTTTTAGTTCCTGCATTCACGTTACCGTAAATATAAAAATAGTAACTAATACATTTTTAGTTAAGACTTACATTTTTAGGCACGATCGTTACACGAAAGTGCCTTATATTTTTATCATCGCAAAATATGTGAAACTTCAAAACAGTATATATTTTGACATAAAAATAAAATGTATGCAAATTAGAACTCATATAAACCTCTTCTTACAATGTATGGATGTGTGAATGTATGAAATCCTGTGACCAAAATAACTCTGCTAATTTTTAATCGATTAAGCTGACATTTACAGGGTATATTTGTTATAATTATAGAAGTCTGTGGCTCTATTTGCAGTTGTATCGCTCATAAATTGTTGAAGATATGGAGCGTTTTACAATTTCGTAAAATTGGTTTATGCACACTATCTCCAAAAATGCTATTCTTATGTAGATAATAAATTTAGCCAAAATATTCGACTTAAAATTATAAAACTTTTTTCTATCCAACACTTTCTGATTCGAGCAATATTTATAAAGATACGTACATGAAAACAATGAAATCATTAAAAATCTACAAAAATGCACGTTTTTTTCAAAAAATGTAAATGGGTGAACAAAGTAAACGTATGAAAAGAAATATAACAAAATATTTTTAACTATCTATAATAGTAAAATAATTAACTTAAATTTGAACATTAAAAAATATTTTAACTAAAACCGAGTCATAAAGGTATACTTAATATAATTTAGTAAACTTACTGATTAAGTATGAACATTCAAGTTTATGACTAGATCAATTATTATTAATGACTTAAATAAGACTTGTTGGAAAAAAGTGTTATACACTTTTGACATCTAAATACTGCTCGAAATAAACATCTTTCTCTTATTCTAGTGCATATTCATATAATCCATATACAAAATAATAATAAGTACTCAGCTCTTATTTAATTTAGATGGATCATCAGGTACTAGATAAAATAAGACATTTTTATGAGTGTATGAATCAGGCTGGACAACTGAAGGATATTTTTATTATTAATTACTATAAATAATAAAATGATATAATATAATTGTAAAAAATTAATATAATAGTTACTAAGATTTAATTTTATTATTATCTTTACGTAGATTGCAAAAATGCTTCGAAACGAGGATTTACTGTATAATACCAATAGAGAAGGAAAAGCAAGCTAAAATAAAAGTAAAAGTATATGTTATACATTTACTTTTCTTGAAATTATATATTCCTCACACATTAATATAACACTATCGCAAAAAATGTAATGCTATACAAATAATTAATAAAATAAGTCATATTAAATGTTTTTGAAAATGTATGTATGCTTGTATGAATGTACTATGTATGTAAACAAGTCAATTGAAAAATTCAGTCAATTTCTACCGATTTGGCTTAAATTAATTTTTATAGTATCTTTTAAATATTATAGTCGTTTATTTTTTTAAAACATTTAAGATCGTGCCTGGAATGTAAAAGCGTATAACTTTTAAATATTTCGGACCCTTTAGTTTGATTATAAAAACAGGAAAATTTAATTTAATATACAAATAAAGACATTATATTGTCATGTCGGTTAAATAAAGGGGCCTTTTTTTAGGATGATTTGCGTGGAAAATTGTATATACCCTTCGTGCGTACAGTTCGAAAGTAAAAGGCGATTATATTATATATTTGATTAGATAAAGTACTGCCCGAGCTTTAGCAGCAATTTCCATCCACGGGAATAAACGCCTATTTTTTCCCTTAGAGTATAAATAACTATTTCAATATGTTGCACCTGTCATAAGACACTTGTGATAAGAGAAAATAGATAGTTTAACGTAACGTTGAGAATAATGTTATATTTATATATATCCATTCAAAGAAACGACTGTAGCGAATTCAAATTTAGCTAAGCATTTGGTAGGTAAATCGTAAAGAGAAAAAATGTTTATTTTATAATTACGCGAGGATTGTTTTGCGTCACGGAAATTTAGAAACAGTTAATTCGACGATTAAGACAATTTTAAATTACAGTCGCAATAATCTTGGGAATCGAGCGTGATACCATTTTTCTTGATTATGAAGTAATAGACTTGCAGTATACAAATCTTGAAATTGAATAGTTTCATTTAGTTAAAATTTAAGATATTTAATTATTGTTTATACATGGCACACTTTATATTCAACGTTATGAAACATAAATAATATAGTATATATAATCACCTTGTAGATGCTCCCATAGCTCGTGACAAGATTTAAAAACAACAAGTACTAATTAGAGGAAGAGAAAAACATGATGCTGTAGAACCAGCTATTATGACCTTAGGGCGAAATAGCTAAAGATCACTTTCCTGTTTGAAAAAAAAATTGTTTCATTAATCGCAGTGACGAAACATTTTACTTATTTAGTAATAATTTTGCAATCGTGGAATTTTTCAAAACCGTAAAAACTGTATCGTAAAAGTAATAATTATTGAGACAAATAAATGGCGTTACTATATAGGTAAAACAAGAATGCATGTACTAGCGTATGTATTTGTAGCAGATTCTTTACATCAATAGCAGTGTTGAACCTAAAGTTGACCTGTCCAAAACGAATGGGAAGATCAAATAAAAACAAGAATTTACAATTTAAATGAACCGATTGATATTTGTGAATTTAAATATTTTACTCAACAAATAGCTCTGCAATATATTCGAAAAAAAGTATTTAAAAATTCTTAGTTTTTCCCGAAATATACTATCATCATTCACAGTCAAAATAATACTCACAAATGCAAAATGCAATGCAAATTAGATCTTTCGTGGATTCCAAAGCCGTCCGACTCTACCTGACGAGAGCCGTGTCAAGATTATATTTTTCCTTTCCTTAAACCCAATGCAAATACACTTTCTAGTTGACTTTTGGTATTTGTGTGTGTAGGTATATGTCATCGATTCTCATCTGGGTTTAACCCAATCCTACCAAGTTCAAGGCGACCGATATTTTGTGGGTATGCGTACATACACGTGTACACGCAGAGATATCTATACACGTGGATAGAATCCCTTTGTACATCTTCCGAACGGTCGGAAATTCCGCAACCCAGCCACAAATTGACCAGATATTATACGTATACGAGTGTCCAACATATCCATTTCGCAGGATTATGTAGAGAGACGTCGCATGTAAATATACACCTTTGAGAGTCCGATGGTGCATTGCGAAAGGTTGGCTCGTTACGCAATAATTAGAGGGACACTAACGCGAGATGAATGGACATCGTCATTTGTAGGTAGAAGGTACGTGTGCCCGAAGGAAGCGTTGACCGGACTCGGCGAAGACGACGAGAGGACTCAATTGCACGCATCGAAGATCGCGGTTTTAACAACCTAGATTACACAATTTCCACGATGGATAATGCACTATCTACCGGAGGACGAGGATGACGAGATAACCAACGGAAGGACAACTAATTTACGTCTTTACGGGATTAGGTATGTCTATACTTTCTTGCGTTTCTGTTTTTTCGAGGCGTTCCTATACTCGAGATAAAGATTATTTTTAAATCTCATCGCGCAGGGTGCATTGTACCTTTACGCGCATATTTCTTATACAGTTTGCATAACAGCTGACCATATGTCTTTTTACATTAAATTACAGTCCGTAATATCGTAAATTACGTTCTTCCACTCTGCGACTGGTACACAATACAACTCGTTTTTAAATTAATCCTCGTAATTGCCATTTTGTCGGTCGAGGGTACCTACATATATTTATTTTATACGATGATATTCTTTTAAACAACCGCCGCTTCACTCAAACCATATACTCCCGCGCAGACTACTAATTTATTTAAATTTTACTATTTTACACGTTTGTACACATGTCTCGCATACGATTTTGCATTTTCTAAGTACTTCGCCCAGAAACGACCTCGAGCATTAATTATAGATGCACGCTTGTAGCCGTAGGAAAATCAGTAATGAGAAATCAGTACTATAATAGTTTTACCGATATTAATATTCGATGAATTTTATAACCGATATTGTAGTTGTCAAATGACACTTTCTTTTCATATCTCACTGCAAAGGCAATCAAGTGAAAAATAGCGATTCTAGCAAGAGGACCATAAGATCATTGCGATACTCTCGCATATAGACCGACGACAGATACGGATAACCGACAATTCGGATCGATTCGGCCAGCTGATCAAGCTCGATAGCTTGCTCATACTTCGATATAGTTTCAAATGGACGAATCGGTCGAACGTGACGTCTCATTATAGGTGTATCGCAATATCTTACTATTAAACCCGATAGGTCTCCGCCCGACCGAATTCATCGACTTGGATTAACGAAATATGCCCCCTACCTCTACCGCTACTCTCACTCTTTCTTGTATTTTTTTTCTAAACGCCACTCCAAATTTAATGATACCGAGAGAAATTCTACCTGGGAGAAGAAAAAATACGTCAATTAAAATAAGTAAGAATTTAAATTTCTAGTATGTTGATTTGGAATTTCCAAGTAAACAAATTCACAATACGTTTTATGATAAGTACATCAAGATAACGTCTGTTATATACAATTAATTTGGTAATTATAATAAACGTCGTCAAATTTGAAAAAAGATGTCTAGATTTTTTAATAATTAACATATCGATAAAAAACATTTTTTTGTATTAATAAGTAGGTATAGTTAGATTGATTTTACGATTTTCTTCGATATGTATCGTTGACTAGAATTTTAATTTTGCATCTCAATGTTTTTCATTATGACGTGTTTATTGTTATGAAACGCGAAAATGAAATAGAAAGCGTAAACTGCTTAGTGCATTCTGAATGTATTATATTAAGTATTGCTGCTGGAAGTTAACACATTTAAAATAATTAGCAATTTATGATAATAAAAAATTAAATATTTTTTAAATGTCGAATATTTATCCAGTTGACAATTAATAAAAATTTTATCGATTTTATATACTTAATACGTTGTACTAAAAAAGTAAAATATTTCACGCATCTTGTATGTAATTATTTTCTTTTATACACGTAAAAATATATATGTGTATAGTAAATATGAATGAGTTGATTACTTTTAAATGTAATGTAACAAATGACACATAGGAATGTATGTGTACGATATATTATTGCATACAAATACCAACTGAATACAAATTCGAGGAATAAATCATTAATAAATCATGAAGTTCAAAATGCAGAAATAAACTTTAAAGTATCGTATATTATTTACTTTTAATCGATGAATATACATTCGTACGCAATGTCTTAGAATTCACTGTACAGAATAATGTTATATAACTAAATATATACATTTTATATTTCGAATGAAAGATTGCAAATAGTATTTATTTGAAAACATAAATTTCAGTAGATACATGTAAGTATAAAAAAGCATTGTAATATACGAGGTTGGTGAGTGTCATCTGTTTTTCTTCTTGTATAACATTTACATTATCACATAATTCTGTTTATTTTCTAAAGGTTTGTTAAGTTCTATTGTGTAACAGGTAATCTGTAATTTCAAATTGCACGCGGTAAAATTATATGATGCAGTATCGAAGTAAGCTTTCAAGCGGAATAATATTTCTTGTTAAATAAGAGTCAATGAGCAATAATATAGAAAATATTTTAGAAGGGAGTTAAAAAATGTAAAGTAACCGCAACGAAATCATATTTGATATGTAAAAGTCATCTTTTAAAATTTTTTAAATCAATTATTTGTGCAAAATTCAGCTTGTTTGACATAATACCAAATTTTATCGTTTATAATCAATTTCAGTAAATGTAAACGTATACTATTTTTTTAGGAATTTCATTAAAAGAAAAAACAATTTCGTACAAACCGCACAAATGCATATTTAGAGCTAAAATTCCATAACGGAGCATTCTCGCAGTTGGATATAAATGCGTAAATATATATATATATAAAAATTCGCAGTAGGTTGGAGCAGTTATTTTATCTTGTATTTATACTATACGCACATGTACAGAAATGCCTAAAAGGTCAGCGACATTAGCATAATTTTCACACGGAAAACTAATGCAGCCGTAATATCTTGACTCTCGAGTATTCCTAATGCACGGGAAATTCCCTAAAATGATTTTAAAGGTGATTTTACGATGAAATAAACTGCTTTGCATTTGGTATATGTACATAAACGGTATTTATCTTTAGATTTTATTTTTTTCGCGCAAACTCCTTAAAATCCGCGCGCATATGTCCGTTACTGTTTCCGACACGTCGATTGCTGTGTAAATTACAGGTATTATAAACACACTGTTTGTAATAACGCTTCCGCTGATAAACGCGGTAAGATAATAAAACTCGAGGTGTGTATAACTGGGTTTTCATTCGAACGTAATGTATTCCACCTGCGGAAAATGGGTAAAGTGAAAAAGAATATCGCTCGTAGCGTAATCCGGAAGAATTTCTACTTTCTAAGCTCAACCTCGTGTGGAATACAGACACACGCACACACACACACACACACACATACACACACGAGCATACACAGACAATTAGATTAATTGATTCCTTTGACAAACGTGTTGGTTATTTTTAGATTCTTTAACTTATTTTAACGACGTTGAAATAATATTTATTTTTCATTTAGAGAAAGAAAAACTATTGATACAAATCTATGAAACTTAATTTATTAAGATTTTGTAACCAATATTTGGTACAATATTATTGATAATTTAGTTTAATATAATATCAAAACTATATACATTATTATTTATAACGATAGTATGATTAGCTGCATTTTATTTTTTCGTTACAAGTATACCATATGGATATATTGCTATACAATACAATTATCATGATGTGTCCGGTGTTATTTATAAATTATTAATGACGATATTTCTGAATTGATAATAGGGAATGCATATGGATTAGAAATAATTAAAATTTCAAATATAAAATTTATTTCTATAAAATATATTTATAATAAAATTAAGGTGCTCAATCGTTGAAATACATTATTTGTTTATAGTTTGAGTGAAAATATAATACAGTAATCTACATTAATTCAATCGTTTAAACAGTATTATAAATGTTTTCGCATGTAAAACTTTTTAAAAATAAACCATTCGTTAATAGTAAATAAATCCTTAGAAGGTTATTAAAGCGATTCATTAAAAAATGAGTTTACATATATGTATACTCGAAAGGAGTAAAGTCCACCGCACTTGGCGAATTTGTTTCAGATTATATTTCCTTATCAGCTATATATAATAAATTCTTGAGCCTCTCAAAAGTATGCAGATATTATTGAAAGTGATACATTTTGATTAATTATAATTCGAGAGAATATTATAATATGATAAAGAATAATATGTATTTATTGAAAAATTTTATTGTAAAATACAATTTAAATATTTTTATGGGTGTGCATATACGAATTGTGCATCTATAGTAAATTCACTAATTTTACGGGGACTTCTAAGTAGCTGTGCGGCTTGGCAATCCTTGGAAAATTTTCTTACGCAAACGGATGCACTTTTTGTGCGTTCGAACCTCCACGTTAATTTCATTTCGATGTTCCATTCGAAAACAAGGAATCGTAGACATATAGACGAATACAAAACTAAAGATAAGAACGAAGAGAAAAAAGATTAAGAAAAAGAAAAAGTAAAAGAAAAAGAAAAAGAAGGAAAGAATCGATGTGTCACTTTTCATCCTTCTCCTCCTTCTTATAGGTAATCTTTCTCTTTTCAGAGTTGCAGCTTGAAGATTTTTATTCTATAATTTTTGCCTCCGCCAAGAGAACGAGTCAGACTTTCACTTTTATATAGCGAATGTGTGCACGCGGGCAAGCGTCGAACGGCGCTTTGTCGAGCAAGCGCTTCGACAAGTATTGTTCTTTCTCCTCGCGCGTTGTTGTGAAAGAAAAAGGAAAAAAATGCGACGACGAAGTTAACAAATTAGGTAAACATTGAAAATATAAAATATGTCGATCTATGATACTTGAGATTTACATTTATAACCTTTGATATTCCAGTTTGGCATTACACTGTTTCATTTATTTTAATGTTTACAAGCGCACAATGCACAACGTTGCAGATAGTGAGATTTTTTTAATGAAAATTATCATTTCGAAATAATCAGAAAAATTGTATTCGTTTTACGTAATTTTGGCTTTAAAATACCATACTTTTTGCACAAATGAAATTGAGAGTATGACGAAAGACTTTCACTGATTTCGAGTATTTTAATTAAAACACATGAAAAAATAATGTGAACGAAATTAACAAGCCCAATCTAACAATGTACTTATTGTTAATTAAAAAACTTTAAGCAATGAATTTCAATTTAATTAGTCGTTACGTTAATTTTATCAATGAGTTTTTATAATAAATTTATAAAAAATATATTACAAGATTAACATTCATTAATCTACTTAACCAGGTGAAGATAATATTCCAATATTAGTATTGTATCTTATCAGAACTATACATTATATCAAGTAAACTATGCTCTTTTTTAAGTATGAACCCCGATAAAACTAATTTACTAATATATCGAATTTTATATTATGAAAGAAAAATATATAATATAGAGACTATTAGTAATGCATTAATGTAAAATGATTTTGAATAATAAACTGATATTGTGATGTGCATTAATTTATGTTTTTAGATATAAATGATGTTTACGTGTATGTATATAAAGTATACATATATTACATATAAGTACAGTTACGAACATTCGATATAATTAATATTTAGTAACGGCAAATTAAAAATTCTTCAATTAAAAAACTTGTGTAATTTCAATGATGGTTATTAGTTTTCAAAACTCCGAAATAGGACGAGCCGTGAATTCAATTTGATATTGACATGTGACTTTACAAGCTATAATTAGCACGGACTTTTTAATTATAATTGGTCGATACCGCTATTATTTTCTGTTAAATTAAACTATATATACACAATTAATATTTTACAGAAGTTGTTAAAATTAATATTGCATAAATATATTTCATAATATTGTTATTAATATATATGGACGTAAATGAACACTAGTTAAATTTAAAGCGATGCTTGATAAATAGGCAACTAATATATAGGATTTATTCATTTTAACATATTAGTAAATTTAATACAATTTGAAAAGTATTATTTAATGTTGTGCTGACTAATTCGATACAAATTTAAACATGCACATAGTAATCTACATAATGTAAATTTATATATATATATATATATATATATATAATGCATATTAATTTAAATAAACACGAGTATACGAAGAACGATCATCCAGATGATATTTAACCTTGTTAAATATGTTACAATCAAACTTGAATTCGCTACATAGCAAACTTCCGATGTTGCAACATTTGCAGAATCTCTCAACATTTTTCCCATAAGATAAAACAATAGGCACGTCGCGAAATCTCCTGTCGATGTCGAAATCCTTCGTTTTATTCACCCAAAAAGGCCAAAAGTCTTATATATATATATAAGCATACAATCCGAGTAAGATGCTACCTTTGATAAGCTCTACAATTATCTATGCACCCGCGCCTTTTTTTAAGGATTGACCCATGCGCTCGCCTTTCTCCTGTACACAGCAAGTTTATAATCCACGTGAGCATAAATTTCCATAAGCGCCATTCGCGCCTAATAAGAGAAGCGGTCGATTTCACTTTCGAGCGAAAAGCCCGACTGCATCTCAATCGACAGCGCCAAAAAAAAGGAGAGCGACATCGAGGAAAAGGACGAGGGGAATGGCGTTCACGGCCTTGAGCAATGTCTCGAGACGGTGCGACCGTTACACTTGGTTCACGCGAAATCGAGCGAATGATTTCGGCGAGTTGGCCGAATAATGGAGACCGCCAGATACATTGCTATATATACATATCTACGTTGGTCTGATTATTTTCGTCTACGGATTTACAATTTTTTGGCAGGATGGTACACCTTTAAAGTATCTGCAGCATTTTAATGGCTGAAGAAAATACTTTTTATATTTCTATTGAATTTTGCAACTATTCATTTTTCTTTTATCCTATTAAATATCTTTCCTATTAAAATATGTTTTCGATCATTATTTATATTCTCTATAGAGGAAAAGAACGCATACGTCCATAAATATTGGTTTGAAATAATCTAGTTATTGGACGGAACTGAAGACTTCCGGATTAAGTAGCTATAATGGATATTCAGATTTATTATTTTTTCACTAAACACGTACTTAAAAATCATTCAAAAATTCTTTGATGAATCTCAATTGAATCTATGTATATCTGTAATAGCTGAGTGATCATTCTCATAAATTTCTCATACTTTAATAACAGCATATTTATTTTTATAATTTTTTTAGCGTTTAATGCTCTGGAACTTAAAAGCACAAAATTGGAGAAAGTCCTTCAACATTTCTTCACGTATAATTTATGCGAATATAAAGATAACTTTGCTACTCAATACCATTTTTATGTTTATATATATGACGTAAAATGTTGAAGCGGCGCTTCACTGTATGAATTAAGGAAAAAGTAAATAGTGTTTTTTAGATTACATTATTAATTAACAATGTTAAACTTAAATTTTCAAAAAAAAAGTTAGTTCGTGGTTTAGAATGCAAAGTGGTCACTTTGCTTTGACTCAAGCGAATAAGTTAGTGGGATAGGGAAATCTAAATCACTCAGTGTATTTTTTATGGAAAATACGTAAATCCAAGAGAAACATGTTATTGTACACTGATATAATGTAATGTATATAATTAATAATCATTTCCTCTATCTACCTTAGTTATGTCAAACTTTACTTTCATACATGTTGCATTCATTAATTTTTCTTTAATGCATATAGAGGTTAATACAAATGTTGAAAATGCTGCAGGCGATTTGCACCTAAACACAATGCAAAGTACTGTATGTACATGAGCACAATAATCTGAAAATATTTTCTCTATAGTAAAGAAAAAGGTTACTAGATTGCTTGTTCTTAAATATATTGTAAATTCCACAGTGTTACAATTACAATTCTACTTATAAACTGCAGGAATCAAATTAAAGTAGGTAAAGTTTAATAGCAACGAAACAAAGTCGGAGCGCAGTTGGTTATAGGTGAAAAATATCGTTTAAAATCGCGATGCTCGAAAGGCAAAGGTGTGCAAGATGTGATTAGAGTAAATGGAGCGTAGTGTTATTTAATTCACGACTCAATTTGTCGATAATGCCGGCGAGGACGGGATAAGCGAGTTTCCAAAATTTGCCGTAAATTTTACGACCCCGAGATGTGCCACCATAAATAAGGCCTTTAATGGCTGCAAGGGTACCCATAGCGGTTGAATTTACGGCCCTCAGTACTGAGCTCGCCGCCGCCGCCGCCGCCGCCAACGTTCGCCTCTCCAGACTTCGGGAAAACGGTATAAGGATGAAAACGAGCATTCTAATTCTAATGCTGAAGAATTGCGAGTTAAAAGTTTCTTATCTGTTATTACGATGACTACGCTACGAGGTTAAACGAAATTTATTCCTTTAAATGAATTCTGCTATTTAATCTCGTAATCATATTGCGACATTTTTTTTATTAAAAGTTGATTTGTTTTTTAAATTAAATAGACCTTTATATTCAACGGCATTCGTCAGGTTTAAATATGTAAAGTTTCATAGTTTATTAAACGGCAAGCATCAATAGTTTCATGTGCAATATCTAATGCAATTAAAAATAAGGTCAAAAGAAATTGACAGAAAAGCTGCTCCGATAATTTTGTTGGGTTTACGATGAAACCACTAGACTGTAAAGAAAAACGAAAGTTCATATTTCACTTTTTGTTGCGCTTTACATTACAAAATCACGATGACTCCGCCAAAAAAAAGTAATTTTCTCAAATAGTTAATTGATTGAGAAAATGCTGACTCAATTTGAAACAATCAATGAAATATCTTAAGTTCCATTTCATTAAATTCAAAATCGAATTATATATCTATTTTGTCAATATATGTCTAAATTTACTTTCACTTTTCAATATTCTCGAGATATATATAAAGTTATATTACCAATATTTATTTTATACCATCAGTATCAAGTAATCATTTTAATTTAAATTAAATAAGATTATTTTATTTAAATTTGAATTTACGTCTTTGAATGTCTATTGAATATTTCAGATTTTTTAAATGCTTTAATTAAACTATCCATGGTTTTGTGGTTTGAATGACATATTATTTCATACTAATTGTCACAGTTTGAGTAATCATTAGAATTTTGGTTTCAGTATTACATTTGCAAAGATATTTCTAAATTTGTCATTTATCGATTAAATTTTTTAGAAATAATTATTCTAAACTTTCAAGTAATAATAATAATTTATTTAAGAGTACAAAAAAAATTATTTATACAATTTGTTTTGGGTAAATTTATATAATAATTTTCCGTTAGCTCTGCGAATACCATAATAGAAATGCGTAACATTCATTAATGTCGCAGAACTTAGCTTATTAACTATCAACTGTTGTAAAATAATTCTCTTTGATTCTGAATGGGTGAGCTTTTATTTTGTTAAAACATAAAAAATAAACTGTAATTTTGGTTCATAGTCAAATAGTTAACAAGTAGACATTATTTCTTTTACAAAGTATAATTACCTAATATTTCGTGAGCTGCACGTTTCTAATTATATGGCCATTATGTAAGATTTTAGAATATTCGCACTTGGACCGCAATGTAATTGCTTATGTCTCAAGTTTATCGCGGTAGTTTGGAACGTGAGAAGTATTCGAAACAATTAACCACTCTGTGTGTGTGAGAAAGAGAGAGAGGAGAGAGAGAGCTCAATATTAACTACATTTTCATACACTTTAAAAATGTTTCGTTAACTTATATTTAATTATTGAGGATCAAATTCAAGTCCTTACTACAAACACCTTACGAAATTTCGGCAATTATGATAGATATACTATTGAAACGTCCAAAGAATAGCTCTATAGGTACTTAAAAATACTTATTGAGATATTTGTTCTACCAAAGAAAAAATAGTATGAATTAATACAAACTTATTATTTTGTATGTGTAATAATGCAAACCCTTTTAAATCAAAATATATATATTATATTTTTAAACGTGTTGAAACACTTGTATGAAACATCTTTGGTTATAAAGCCCGATAACAGGATAATTTGTTTAACCCAATTAACAAAGAATTACAAGTATCCGGAAATGTGCAATATCCACGCATAATAAGGTTTCTCGGAGAAAAGGTAAACTAATATCTCGTTCACCTTCCTCGCGGTAACGTATTTACGGTTTAATAAAAATTGAGTGCCGAGTATTCGCGATTTACCGATCGGTTGATCATTTGTTCGCGCTCCAGATCTCGTGGATGTTAGTTCACGTTTATAGATACATTCGTACGATCGTGCTATCCATCTCCGTACCGGGTGGTGGTGGTAGCGGCTGCGTAATTACTTTTGCCGTGGCTAAGATACGATACAATTATTAAGAATTGCGTCAATTACAAAAGCCAAGCGCTATGAGGACTTTCTATACGGGGCGATCGACCGCGTGAGTATAACCTGCACAACAACAATAGACTCGAATCTATATATGTTTCTGATAAGCTGCAGTATAGTTTTTTTTTTGCATTTTTTCCTTTAGGACGTTTATGTATACGCGTTTGAATTATTGTGCTATAGATGAACGAGTAGTAGTTTCTAGGTAGTTAAGTCTAGATAGTTTCAATAAACAATTTTGTGTAATTATAATTTATATAGAACCATCGAGTTTTGTTATTATTTGACATTTATGTTGCTAGAGAAATGATAAACTTTTTGTTTTATACGTTACATTTTAATCTATTTTGACGTATTCTTTTTATACTCATGTATATAAAAGATTTATTATTTATAAAGTAATTAAACATTTCATATAATTATCATATTGCGAATACACTAAAATTTTCAGGATATTTGTCCATATATTGATACACGAAAACGTAAAAATAATGTAAAAGTAATAGTAATGTCCTACTCGAAAACTCGAACAGTGTATGTAGTGATTGGCGGTAGTAAGTAACATTTGATTCGCGTATAATTAATTTAATTAATAAAAGCAATTGAAGTGTGCATAGTATTGGTACATAATTAAATAGGAACTTTCGTAAAAGAGATAAATTAAAAATCCTGAAATTTTCCGCAAATTGTTGATTCCTTTATGGAGTAACAGAACACAAGTGACCCAATGTTTAAACATCAAATAATAATCGCGCAGAGGCTTATGCAGTTCCTAACCTGCAGTCTTGTGATAGTCACCGCATATTCTCAAATATCTGTAAGTACATAGCAATTTATCCAGTTCCGATTAGACGCATACCTATCCCAAGATAATTATCATACGTGTATAAATAGTTCTATAGTGGTGCAGTTATAAGCCGAATTGCGCAAATACATTAGTATCATTTGGTGTGATACGTACGAAAGTAAGGGCGCGGGTACACATAAACGAAAACGGATACAGCACATTCCAGGTATAGTATACGTCGGGTATAGAAAACTCGAGCGTTGAATGGTCCAATGTGTCTATAGATATAACACTCCGCGCGCGCGAGCGCACGTTTGCACGTGTGTGCAGGTGTGTGTATGTGTGTGTGTAGCGTTTGAATGGTCAAAAGGTCCAAGAGAAGGCGGAAAAGACGCAGGGAGCGCGAATGCCATATATACACGTACCGTATAGTAGAGCTAAAACAGAAATTAGGAGCAAAGCGTGTCCCCTTTCTCTTGCCAAGCCGAGCGTGGTATAAAATACTTTCCCTCTCGACGTCGGAGCAAGGCGGCGGCGGCGGCGGCGGCGGCGACGGCGGCGGTGGCCAAGCTAAACCGCACGCTGTTGCCTCGCGCGCGATCGGAAAACCGGAAAACGATTTCCAGCCACCTTATTCTGATTATTTTCCCTCTTTGTTTCCTTATATTTCTGTATCTTTCTTTCCTTTTTTTCGATTCTTCTTTTAACCTGTCACCGCGTTGTCTCGTATTATTCGTATATCGTATACCTTTCTCCACTTCCTTATTCGAGAGATTGATATTTGATTTGAAAAATTGGGCGTTACTGGGAGTTTCTAAATTCGAGAATGGACTTTTTCATCGAAAGTTAATTGAGTATATGCATTGATTAGTTATAGATAATCGATTATTGTTGCTTCAGTAGAATTTTGAACAATTGTGTATTTTGATCATTTCGGTCGTAATATTAAAATGATCTTTTTTAATAAAATATTGACGCTACGTTGAATCGATAATTATATCTATAAATTATCGTGACGTAATTAAACGTCATTCAATTTAATTACAGGAATTGAAAAAAATGAATGTACGTAAAGGTATACACCGAAAGAAATAATAATTGTTCTACCAGTAATGTGTGGGCATTGAATTGAGTTTACATTAAAACACTCGAATCGTTGTTCTTAAGTGTGATTACAATTTTTCGAATCATACTGCAGGTCATTAAACTTAGAAATTCACTTTTAATTAACAGGTATATGTATATATATAGTTTATCGGAGTTATACAATGTTTCAAGTAACATTATTAACGGATCGATGCAGGTTTAATCCGTTAAATTGTCTATGGTTCGAGTATACATTCAAATGTACAAACAATTGCGTAAATGTACCAAAGTTTAAAAGTAGATGCAGGAGATGTACAGGATTTGAACTGTTGAAAGTCCAATTGAGTGGCTGGTGAGTTCGATAATGCCATAGGTATACACAACGGTCACGCAAAGGTAATGTAAGACACTTCCGGAAGCGCAAAATTTCGCGATTTCGTTCTTCCCGATTTCCTTTCCGGTTTAAAACAAGATTTATGTTATGTGATGTGCTATTCACCTTGAAGTATATGTTGCCTTCCCCTCGAGTTTCAGTGATTTAATTTTCACGAAAGGAAGCATTAATATCCTGCATTTATCTGATTCCTCAAAAGAAAATCTTCCACATATAAATGTTTTATCTAGAATCGAGTATATGGAAAGAAAATTCAACTATTATCATATTACACTCTTGGTGAATACATATTACCCTAACTTTTAGTACTTAGTGCTACAAGTATACATAGTTACACGTGGATTTGTTACGATGATACCAGATTTCTATGATACTTATTTTATATTACCCATTGCGTTATATCGTGTCTCAACATTTTAAGGCGTTACCCGTACTTTAATAGTTAATAACAATGCGCATCGTCAAACGTGAAAATTAATTGCACTATACTCAGCTGATGCTAATCTTAAGAAAACATTTGTCTCGTAAAGTATCGATAGTAAATAATTACACATAAAACACGGTATAATTTATTGGTTAACGATATTATAATATTTATATTATAGAGCAGGAAATTAAAAAGATCATAAAATATTATTTCCGTTATCTATATATTATGTTTTTAGAACAGTTAAGAATTCGAAACTCAATAGACTATAAATTGTTACTTTTATCTATTGTGGTCAATGTACGTTCGGTAATGCTTTTAAAAATGTGTACTCAAGTAAGATGAATGATAGATATATAAAATCCCTATAGGTTTTTTCGTAATTTAGTCACTTCTATCGATTGCATTGTCGTAAACTTTTAATCATATCTTGATTAGGGTCCATACATACTCATGATTTAACCCTAGTAGAAATCTGCCCATAATTGTTACGTTTTTAAGTCAAAAAATGGCCAAGTGTCATAAAATACCGAATCAATGCCCAATTAATGGCTAAATCATATTCGAGATTTGTAAATGCCTATATAAATTAAGAAACGTTTCCTCTCTCACTCTTGCCTTTCAGGAAGTTATCGACCCCGAAAACTGTCCGGCCCTGGCTCTCTCCCTCTCTCTCCCTCTCTCTTCCTCTCTATCCTTCTAACCGCTTACTTGACCGGCCAGGCCAGCACATAGGTTACAAGATCACAAGACACGCAGACTGTACATATTCCTTCTCGGTTTGAAGGTATATACGTGTAGGTTGGTTACGAGTCGCGAGAAACAATAATTTTAACCGCGGTGTTGCGGTGAACACTATTACACTTCTCACGCACCGGCGTAGCTGTCCTTTATAAAGGAGGCAATAACCAGTTTTCGTTTAACGTTAGATACAAATATGTATATACGCACGGAAAAGGAATTTCCTCCAACGCACGACTTTTGATCGTATTACAATTACTTATTATCTACATTCTTTAATTCTTAGTTCTTAACGTTTTGATTATACGTAAACATATACATGCATATATATATACGTTCAAAAACAGCAAGTGGATACTTTGACACATAAGCGTGAAAATGATACACTGAATATGGAATACAGAAATGTGGGTGAAAATCAGTACCGGTGCTCGATGCTGTGCCTCTTCATCATATAACCTCGAATATTTATTTAATCTTTTAATTAAATGCGTTTGTTATATTGTTAATTTTTTCCGGCAAATGTATTCATTTAATTATTGATGTACATGTGCTTTACTTGATGTAAAAGAAAAGTAAAGATTTTAAATCATAAGATGATAAACGCATGTAGAACACATTCTCTTGCATACGTCAAGTCGATATTCTCATTTATTGTTAGAGTTGATGTAAAATTTTGTTTATACTTTAATATTTAGCGTGATTTCCCAAATTCGATACAGGTTAGCAATCCACGAGTTTAAAATACTGATTGTATGTAAGTTCAAGATATTTTAATGATTCGCCAGATCGAGGATAAAATCGAGAAAGATCGATGACCTCCAACATTGTGAATTTTAATGAATCAACGTTTATAGTATTTAATGAGATATCATCAATTCGAAAACTTTGGATTCCCAATTTAGGCTAAGAAGGCGTAACTACGTGAGAAAAAACACACGGAAAATAGATCGTTTGCTGTGTGAAAAGCGGTAAATGCTCACGCCAATAGAATTTCGTATTAAAGGTTCAATCTCTCCGCAAAGAAAATCGAAATTAGTAGTAAGAACGCTAGTTTAATTTCATTAATTATTGTTATCTATTAATTGACAGCTTATTATAACTTGCTTATAGTTAATTACTAAATCTAAACAAATTTAGTGTTTTGAATATAAAATATGGGTACATATACGAAAAAATGAACGAACTAAATTGAACTAAGTTGAATTGTCTAAGAAATATAAAATATTTATCTGTAAGTGATATTAAAAAGATGATGATTTCATCTAACGTTTGCATAATACCTACATTTAAATCAAACAGAATGTATATATATATATATATATATATATGATACTTGTACGTCATCAGTGTCATATTAATTGCCTAAATTCAAAATGAACCATGGAATTAATTTATTTACCACTGTAAATCAAAAACCGTATAAGCCTCGAAAGAAAGACTCGCGAGTCATTCATAAAAAGGCCATTTATTAACGTATTTAATCTGGAATAACATGTAAATTCACTACCAAAATAGTTTCGCGTTTACAAATATAGTATTAATAGCGATGCTACTAATGAATGGAATGAAAAAGGGCGTGTACAAATAATATCACCAATACATCGTTAATTATACCTAATTTTCATTTTAAATTTTTCAATCATTTCTTCATACCCATAAATTGATCTACTGTAGGTTGTATGACAAAATACACGTTTAATTTAAAAATTACAAATGCGTGTGAAGAAACGGCTATAATACATATTTGCTTATCAAACTGGTAAAACATTATATATTTTATCAATGTGATTAATTTACAAAATAGTATGTTTATATTAAACGCATATGCGTGACTCATAGGTGAGTCAGATTATTTGGGGTCCCCTGGGCAGCATGATTCACTTTATACTTTTGTATATACATATATGTTGTATATATTGTTCTTTTATTAATTTTTCTATACATAAAACTTTGTAATTTAGTGGTTTTGTATCACGATTTCTTTCCCTTGGCGTGTAGTAAAAATATGAATATGTACACATTCGCTACACTCATGTTGTTTTGCATTTTTAGATAAAATCTATATAATTCACGTTCGATTGTATTAAATTAGTGTGTAATTATCAAACTATTATCTCTCTGCGTTTACAATCTTTGACAAAAGCACATTTTCTTAAGTTAACTTTTAAAACTGATGTTAAATGTTATTTAAACATTACTAAATTTTGTAAATATATTATTTAAATTGTTATATATTCGAATATTATATTCTAGGTGAGGTGTAAGATTTAATAAAAAATTGAACAGCAAGTAAGAAATTTATACAAAATGCATGAAAAACTATATTAACAATGAAATAATAGAGAACGTGAAAAAATTCAACAATAGGAAGGCAAAAAAACCGACTGTTTTCAAATTGAAGTCATCCGCAATGCCGCTGTTATATCTCATACCTTTGCTGTTGTGCGCGCACCATATATATTCCAGTGTGCTCGGGTGGCATTTTTGCCAAAATGAAAATTCAGCTCGCGCGCTGCCATCAGCAACGGAATCGGTTTCCTTTTCTCCGACGTGCCGTGTGTTCCGCGTTGATTCACGCATACCCAAACACATTCACACACACACACACACACACACACACACACACACATATATATATAACATTTAGAAATTACATTCAGATATATATATATATACTATATGTATATATGTATACACAAAGTCAGTCACTCTGGATATACATATATATATCTGCATAGAAAGAGAATTGTAGGAACCTTTCTAAAAAAAAAAGAAAAAAGTTCACAGGCACACAGTCTTATAGTCGTGTGTACGCAGAAAGATAAGCGTGTTTATGAACGTTCTATAGCTTTATATGCGAGAGAGAGAGAGAGAGAGAGAGAGAGAGGCGCGCGACTTCAGATGGACATATATACTCGTTCCTTTGTGGCCCGCGAAGGTCTTCGAGACTGGTCTCCTGTACATACGTTACCGGGTTACACCGCCGGATAGAAGGTGAGAGGCATAACGTTCAGTGGTTCTACGGGACGCAAGAATGCCGCGAACGCAAACTGGCGTTACTACACACACACACACACACACACACACACATACGCACACACGCACGCGCATCGTATATGCACGCAAGTACAGAAACTTGCATGGATTACCTGTACAGATTTATACTGAAACATATAGTAAAACGACATCATTTATGTAGAGATAATTTTATATAGAGCGTTTACAGTTTTTACTTTGCCCCATAGAAATCATTCCATTTTCGGGGCTAGTCGATAAGAATTGTGCATAATGTATTTTTACACTAGCTAATGACACTAGCTAAATATATTCTGCAATTCTATTTATGCATACCAATCGATCAGGATTTTAGAGATTATATCAACATAAGACTGCACCTTTTAATGCAGAATTACCATCCTTGATTATCAGAAAGTTTAAGGAGTAAGAAGGAGTTACAATTTTCTATTACCAAGTATATTTAATTGTGTGTCAGAAGGGCACTAGATTTTTCATTCGTTGATTAAGATTCAAGTTTTTGTACCTATACATTGATACAAATATCTATATACGAGGTTCATAATAAGCTTTGCATAATTGATGTTAATAAACACACTGAACAATACATCTCGCAGTCTATATTTCCTTCGCACATTTCAATGCGAGCGCAAATAGAGCGTAGCTAAAGGTCATATATACAAATTAAAAAATTATTATTATATTATTACAGTTTTAAGTCATGTTCATAAGTAAGATCCACTTAAGAAAATAAAAGCTATTTTAATTATTCAAGATTCTAACTGTATTATGTTGGCAAATAAATATAAGTACACTATACAGTTCGATTAGTGCGCTTGATGATCCGATTGCATATATTTAATACGAGCCAATCCAATCTACATATTGCCATTCTCGTTAACAATGTACTTACTATATGGTTAGTTTATTTTAAAATACACATTAACTCCATGAGCAATATTCAATGGTATTCCCCTTTTCCTATATTTTATATACACTCATTTACTTACAAATTCGTTTTAGAACCATCAACGAGGCATGCGCGAACAATTACTTCAAGCTTGCAATTGTTGTGTCTTCGAAAAACTATTTTTTTCACATCGTATTTTTCTAAATTGGTGCATGTTAACATTTAATTATTGTTATTAAGCAACTGAATAGTTTCACCACGTATAGGATGTACTTGAATTTTTTTTGTATACCGCGTGATACTCAGAGAGAGTATACTTAAAAGTTAATTTACTTTATGATCGCTACTTAAAGCTCGGTTATTAAAGCGCAACGTTAGAGCGCTATTCAGATTTTGCACAGGGATCACGTCATTTTTTTGTCACATTTTTTTCTCTCGAACGGAGGAAACAATGTCTTTGTTGTTACTTCGTAAGTGAAAGAGAAAAAAAAAGATTTCTCTCTAGTTTCAATAAAGCAAATGGATTACTGGACGAAAATTCCAGAGGCTGAAATATCGGGCAACGTATACTAAGAAAGACCAATCTATTAACCACCAGCACTTTCTACTAAATGTCTATTAAGAACCGGTAAAGTTATATCGCGCTCAATTGGCTACTTTGCATTGGTTTTTAAACTACTTGAAATCACGGAATCAAAAAATTGTTGCGTGATACAGATTTTTTCACATCGGGTAAACGTTTAAAAAAATTATTCACCAAGTCCAGGTATATATGAATTCATTGAATATTTAAGTTTACTGGTATTACCTAACGATTATATTTACATGTATATGCGATATAAAGATAATTGAATATTTTAGTATACCATCTTTTATAATGTTTTATTGCTCTTTAATAGATAATTTGAATAAATTAAGTATCACCAGACAAAGGGGTATTCTTTGATAAATCGCGTCAAACTTATAATTGTTAATTCAGTTTTCGATTATAAATTTAAATTACTTACACGATATGTCTTTCAGTCGCATTAAAAGTGGACAGGTGCAATGCATCTTTATAATATTGCATACGCCAAAGGAATCGTTAATTAGACGAGGATGCATCAAACTTGTTGTTAAAACTTTTATGTACCAACTTTGTGTTAAATTATTGAAATATAATAAAATTAATTAAGTAATTGACAAAATTGATGGCCAATTTTGTAATATTTAAATAGGCATATAAATACTCAAAACACAAAATAAATTTGTATGAATAGCTTTATTTTGAAAAAACTATAATAGGTATTAATGTTGAATTATGGAGCTTTTAAGGAGATAAAGTGCGACGACTCAGTGATACTACGATTCAAAATGTTATGTTAAATACAGATTTCAATGACAAGTAGTATAGTCTGAAGAGGATGACGAAAAGTCATCGAAACGTCGCCATCTAATTAAATGTATGGTTTATTCACCAAGATCGAGAAACCTTAGTTTGATATAATAGGTATTAGTAAATAAGGTCACGAGCTTAAGTTTACAGTACAGTATTATTTAAAATATTTAAATTTTTGTTCAACTAGATATAAAATATTTAATAGTTACACTTACGAACACATTGTTCACTTTTAATTTTTTAAGATTTTTTGTCAACTATTAACGAATGTAGAAACATAAAATTTTCTTAAATGAAAGCCCTTATACAAGGTTTCGGTAAATGTGCAATTATTATTCTTTAGAGTAATTCCCTATTCATATGTACGTATGGATGCATATCAAAAGCTTACTTGACAAAAGGTCGTACTTAATAAGCATCGTTTTGCGGTATAGTGGTTAAATAGTCTAGTCGCGGTAAAGTCGCTACAGTTGGTTTTACTACATCTACGTGTGCGCAAACACAAGAACACAAGAAAGTACCGAACTGCACTGTGCAACTGTTTCATCGAAAGCTTATGATATATATACGTCAGCACGCCAAAGGCGGAATCCACTCTTCCGTTCTATGCTAAGAAAACGTATATTAAAATTCGTTTGTTTATTAACGTGTATTCTTTTGCTAACCACTTGGTAATCACTTACTGTACACGTCACTATACGACATTTTCTACTGGCGTATGAAAAAATACATACATATGGTCCATCTGGTTATTACTAAGAGTAAATCATGTGATCTGAAACTTATATCTACGTATCGTAGAAAGTAACGTGCAATTGTTGATTAAACATTTCAATAGATAGTATATAGGCAGAATGAAAAAATAATACACGTATAGACATGCACAAGAGCAACTTTAAGTGTAACTATAAATTTAACTGGTGGTTAGCGAGCTCAATAAGTATACCAGGATCGATAAGTTTAAATTAGTATACATTTTGCACAATGTGCTGCAGGATATGGGAATCTATAAAATCAATTTTAATGACATTCTGGAAAAGCTTTATCTATTGTTTACATAACAATATGGTTTATGTAATGGGCCTTACCGCCATTTATTAAACTGTCAAGTATATAATGATGATAAAATAGACGTCTCGATAATAAGAGAATTATTAATTAACCACTCGCTATAGTTATATTTAAAGTGGTCGTCGTAGTTTATGGAATTCAACACTACAGGATCTCACTTGGGTTTCTATTCGATCAATTTTTCATTAAGCGTAATGCCCTGTTGTACAATAATTAAATAATGTTTATATATTATTGTAAGTTGCTGGGTTGCAAGTAAAACGGCGAAATCAATAAATAATGCTCTTAAACGCTAGAATATTTTGCGAAATCGGAGATTTGTAAGAAAGTTCAGTGGTCAAAGAAAACCCATTAAAAATGTTACCACTGAACAAAGAAAAATGTTATACATGTCACGAGCATGGAATCAAGCAACCGTAACAAGAATGAAGAAACCGTGTCGTTAAAAAAAAAGGAACGCCGAATCTCAGTCGATATAAAGGTCACTCGTCAACTAAGGAGAAAAAAAATGACTCTACAAGTAGTAATGTAGAATGCAAAGCGATAAAAAGTCTCATACATCGAACCTTGGTCACGTAAAAATTGGGCCTTACGTATCTAGTGGCAAGTAAATTTCTTCGATAAAGTGATAGGTATACGTGTGCAATGTACAACGTATGAAAGAGCTCGACAAGAAAATAAAATAAAATAAAATAAAATAAAATACAATAAAAGTAAATAAAAGAAAATACGTAGGAAGCGTGCAAGAGGACCAAGTAAGTAAATCTCGGCCTTCTGTCCCCGTGATCTTACAGCGAGCGCGAGGCAACAATCACTCGGTGTGGCGGTGGCGGTGGCGGTGGAGGCGACGGCGGCAACGGCGGCTCGAACAGTCCCCACCGGTGAGTCCCGCACCCGATCTTGCCTTTCCCCACCTTGCCTTTCCTCAACTCCGCGGTGCTTTTGAGGTACGAGGACTCGGCAGTACCGTGGCCCGCAGTTAGTCCGAGTCCGTTCGCGCATTCGCATTAATTTTTCATACGACTATACACAAAGACGCGCGTACACAAGAATCCCGGCGTACGGGGATTCTCGAATCCCTTAGTTAACATCCTTAGGGATTATTTTACCTCCCTCGGGGTAAAATACGCGCTGTCGCATACGATAGAGTACGCGATACGAATTATTGTAGACGTACGTAGAAAATATACGTGTATGTATACGTACATATTTTGTGACTAGTGAAGGAAAAAAAGGACCGTGCGAAATCTTTGGCTGAGGTGCGTTTACGTAAGCCGCGTGCACTGCACGTAAGTTTCATAATATGCTTTACCCAGCGCGAAAGCGATCTACTGTATTGGTGCCTCGATACATATACATGGACTTTTTCCCTTTTTATATACCAGACGGAACACGTCAACCAAGACGCAAATTTTCACTTGGGAATATGATATATTCAATGAAGGATTTTATTTGTTGGGAATCTCGCACTCACTGTTTACGAATATAATCATCATTACGTAAACAACGGCATGAAACTTGACAATATCACATACGATTACTATGGAATTCAAATTTACCTCTGTGATGCACTGTAATTATGATTTCCGTTCGATTATACATACAGATCGATAGCTGTCAATTTTTTAACGTTCCACGTTATACGTTCAGTCATTTAAAAATTTTGCAATATGTCGCTTTTCTTCCGGTTCAATGTATGTATATACATATATACACGTATACATACACAGTACCGTGCTCACCGCTTGACGTATCCGGGCTCGCGCGCGAAACTTGCGTAATCCCAATTGTTCCTTCTGCTCGCTCGAGACCTCGATTTCCAAGTAATTTTTACAATAATAAAATCGCAGCGTTTCAGGAAAAGTGTACACGACTCTATGATTTTGAATGTTAATCGATTTTTTTTCTCCGCGCGGGCACGGGGTAATGAAATTGAAATTTTATAGAAAGTACGCACCGAGTATAAAAATGAATAATTAACGCGTTTATATAATCTTACGTTATAAGGAGGATATGTATGTATGAGTATATGTTAAAATATTCATGTATATATACTATGTAGCCAGTCTCTTTATGTGAGCGTGTCTCCTTTCTTATATACGAAAGCGAACATAAATGTGTCGGTCATTAGTGAACAAAAAAGTAAAAAACCTATACGTTTATCAAGGAAAGAAGTAGATGCATCGATAATAAAACATATTACTTACCCGCAATTGTAGTCTTGTAGATTTTAGAGTAAAAGTGAAACTCTACGTCAGGAAATGTTAATCGCATTTAAATGAAATCTAAATCTTTAAAATTGAAAATTCTACGTTTTTTAAGATATTTTACGCTTGGGAAATACGATATTCTGAAATTAGTATTGTCATTTATTTTTTACTAAAGAGTAGATGAATAGCGGCGAATCTCGATTTTACATTTATCACTATTATAATTATCAATCATAAATGATTATGTATTAACAACTAATATTTAATATAAACCATTTAAAAATTCATTTTACTCACTTCAAACGAGGGAGTAAAATTGTATTTTATGCTTTAGAGATTAAAAGTACATTTAATTCCCGACAGAAAAAATAGTAACAAAGATATTTTTAGTTATGACTTTAAAATTGTTTGTGTATATGGGGTCAAAATAATATAATAAAAGCAGGAATATTCAAATTGATATACAAAGGGAAATACATTAAATTGTCATTGCGGTTAAAAAAGAGACTCTTTTTAGAATGATTTAGGTAAAATATTGTGCATGTACAATTTAAGAATAAATTTATATCCTTACATCAAGTACTCCCGAGGTTTATCCAGGAAGTAGCGACATTCATCCGCGGGATTGAACGCTTTTTTACTTCCATAGTGCATATATAACTATTAAATTAATTTAAAAAATTATAACTAAAATTTCAATTATAAAGGTATTAAAAATAAAAAAAAACCTGCTAAAGAGTGATTTTTATCTATAATTAAAATGAAATTACGATACTAATGTCTGGATATCGTATCTTCTTAAGGAAGGATAGCTTTATCCATCATTAAACATCAACCGCTATCTATGAATAATTTTATTTTTTGTTAATTAAAATATAAATAATTTAAAAGAGTGGTACGTTTGATATCGATGATAACTCAATAAATAATAATTGTAAACTTTAATTTTAAACTGTACTATGTGTATTATCCAATTTCACTTACACAGATTAGGTTTTAGTTCAGAATTAAACTTATGATATTATAGCTAAAAAACTTTATGGTTGCATAATAAATCAGATAATCACTTTTCTAATAATTACAAGTTTGATAAACCCTGATTTACATAAATTTGTAGTTTAATTCAAATTGCGCGCTCTTATGCTTTCGTAAGATCGCAATGTCAGCGATATATTTTATAAATAATAATAATTTTAAATGTAAGTTGAATTTAATGTAATTAATCACACTTAATGAAGATATGAAAATAACGATTACACGTAACTGGTTCTATATGAAAAGAACCGGTAACTCCCTGGAAGAAATCTGATTATAAATGTAATGTTTTTAAGCCAAAAAATGGCCATGTGTCGTAAAATACCGGACAAATGCCCATAATTAATGGCACATTTAAAGTTTTATTTAACCTTGAAATATTAAATTTCTACTAGTGCAATTTCACGGGAATTAAAATAATAGTGTCAGAAGAAGATAATTGGCGTAACATACGTGGACGATAAGAAGGGCATTTGGCGCGTATAGTTCGCCGCGGTGGCGGTGGCTCATCGGTAGAATACTGTAGATTTGTAAGTGAGAGTTCCCATAGAAACGAGTCCCGAATTCCTTACCTTTTTACAATTAATTCCTACGTAACAATAGCTACTACTATCATTCCGAAGAAACGGGGAATATAGAAAAAAGAACTTTCATCGTCGCGCTGACTCGCGAAAGTATTAGCAGCATCTATAATTCAAATTAAACAGATTGGTCAAACGCGAGCGTAATGAGAGAAAAGAAACCATGAAAATAAATGTTTTTGTACGTCGATAAGAAAGAAGAATGAAACGGTACGTGTAATACCGGTACACGACACGCGCCGTTTCTCAATTCGGAGTTGCGCCGAAATGACAAAGTGCAGTCCGGCCCGCGATCGTAAAGTCTCGCGAGGCGCGTCCTTTTACCGTTGGGTTTCTGGAAAACCTCGGACGTGCGCATCCGCGATAAGAAACTAAGCTCGTCTTCACGAATTCTCGTCCTCGTGGCTTTTCTCTTCCATATAGTTTTCGGTGCGTGTCTTTTCGCGGGACTTTGACTTTGGGCCGTGCAGTTATAACTGTCCGACTGCTGCTTTGCGCAACATCGAGGACGAGTTTTCGGCCGGTTGCCATACACTCCTCGATCTATCGACTTGAAGAACTTGTTTTCCTGTCATTCGTATACGCTCTGAATGAAGAATAGATTGGAATATTGCTTTTTTCGAGAATGCTTTTGAACTTTCTTTGTTTAGAAATTTAGTGACAGTTTTCTTTATCTGCTTTTTTAAATTCCTAGTAGAATACAGAAGGTTTAGGTCGAAATAAAAATTACAACATCAACTATTTTTATCCTGATTTTTACAATGTTTTGTATTTGTAAAAAATACTTTTTATGACTGTCAATACTACATAAATGATTTATCAAAGTAGTTACAATTATTCATTCAATTATTTTCCCGATACCATGCATAAATTGTATATTCTTATGTAAAAATCAATGTTTAGTTCTTCATTACTGATTCACGTTATAAGATACACACAATAATTTGTTCGTTTCAGTTTAAAGATAATTAATACAGAGGCAATTCACGTTTGACAGATTATTTATCCTTTTAATATGAAAAACCACACAGAACCGATTAGAATTTATACACTTTTTCTTTATCAGAAATCGTTCGGTCGTTTCCTGCATTTAATTGGACTTATTACGCAAAAGTTATACTGTAGTTTCTACGTGATTCATGTTAAGAAAAACATTTTGTGATTTATATATATAGTGTATATGTATAAACATTTAACGTTTTCCTTGGTTTAAAATTCTATTGCAAAAATATATAATGATATTTTTATTTGCTTTGCCAGCGTAAAACGGTTAACGATCGCGTTAACTTTAATCAAGTCTAATTAAAATCCTGTTAATCAATTATGAGTGTATATAGGAAATAGTTTAATTATTACGAAAACAATAAATTTTCTTATTAAATTCGTAATCTAGCAATAATCAAGCAAATTTCTTTACAAGGGCTTAACAAAAATGTTAAAAATTTTAATTTGAAAAATCAGCAAATTGGCAAATTTTGAATAGTTAGACGTTGATTTAGCTATTCGTAAACTTTCTATGGATGTTATTAATATATGGATGCTAAAGACGACAATAAATTGTATAAGCTTAATATTTTCCTGTTTTGCACAATGAATATGTTTCCTCACATAATAAACACGCATTATGCGAGAAGACGACAAAAATAGGTAGTGTTAAGATTTATTAGTATTGGTTTGTAATACTTTGAAATTTAACGGAATGACAATGTTTTAACAGCGTAAAAGCAACGTCGGTTTCGCTCTAATTCATCAACGCTCATTATCGTTGCTGAATTTCACGATTAACAATTTCTTGTTACAAAAGTTGGTTTAATCATCGAAATGCGTTAAGAAATTTTAACTTGAAAAATATAATGTATATGAACTATGCAGAATGTCAAAAATATTGTATACTAAATCGTTTACATTGCGTAATATAATATTTAGCTCGATTCCATAAAACATATAAATATATGACTTATTTAAATCTAAAAATTTGCTTGAGTTACGTAAACCATTAACAAAGTCCTACAATAAATAATATAATCTCGTATAGTCAATCGTTTTCACGCTGGTACAAACTTTCGTAACAATCACAATCTTAAACTTTTCATCTCTTTTCAAAAGGTATATTAGTATAGCAGAGGAAACGGAATCAGCAGTCGTGAGGTGCGCGGCTCATCATTTCAAATTGTCTAAGTGGGTGTTGGTGAAGTGAATCCCGAGATCCTATCGATCAGTAAGAGAAAGAGAGAATCAACGGATATCGAGGAGTATCGACTAAGGACTCTTCTATTGATGGGACAGTGAACAGTTATATCGTTTTCCTTTTCTTTATTTAAAGAAACCAAATTCGCGAAAAGATTTCGTGACCGTGTCGCGCGACATAAAGAATGACGAAAATTTCGCAAGTTGCTACTATGGAAACATGAAGAAGACACAGGACGCCCAGCAACGCAAGCAGGATCGACTTTTGTCCCCCGACCATACATGACGTAAGTCTCTTTGTTTCTTGTTATTCTTCATTTTTGACAATGGTTTCACGCTAGTTTAGCTTCCGTGTATACATGAATGTAGTATAAAAGAATTGTTTGTACGTAAGTGACCAAATATTTGTTTAACCCAATTACCCAATTTGCCTACCTATATCATAGCTCGAGATTGCTTACTTATACAGTCACAATTTTATTTTGCAATTTTAATAATAACAATACTTTTTAAGATATGACATTTTCTTTTCTATTTTTCTTAAATACGAATTCGTGTATAAAATAATATATTGTTGAATACCTTCATTTTATCAAATTAACTTTAATGAAACTTTTAAAATTATGTGATAACATATTGTAAGATTCATTTACAAAATTAGTGGGACGCATGACTAAGTTCACACGATTTCTGACTACACAAATTGATACTTATTTTATAAAACTTGATTTTCTACTTTATATTGGTTTACTTCGATGTTGATTAACACTGAATTCCCATTTTTCTCTTTTTCTTAAATTTGCATTATTACGCACGCACGCTTCTAGGGCTATTGACTGCCGTTGACGTTGATAGGTTAATTTTTTACACCTTATTTACATTTTTATTAGAAAATATGGTGGATTTTATTTCCCATACGACAATAGTGCGAAAGAAAAAATGTATAATATATTTACAAAACTATATTTTATTATTCAGATGCGATAATACGAATGTTTTTATAATTCATTAAAACTACATAAGTATTATAGATGATTCAGGACTGAGAGTAAATAAAACTTAAAAGTATTCAATAAAATGTCTATTATTATATTTTCCTATATGAGTCACGTATTTGTATATATTTGTAGATTGTCAATGCATGGACCATTCAATAAAAATTTGGTAGTTTGTCTCCATATAACGTCTTCAACAATACATGCTAAAAGATAGAAATCCGAAAAAAAAGTTAAAATTACAAATGACAGCAGCGACAGCTACATGTTACGCTATTACTTTATGTTGTAACATTACAATAGAGACATTATGAAATAATTGTGGGTTCATAAAAAGCTATACATAGTTCACTAAGTTTTTTTACTAACTAGCTGTTTATGTTTCATAATGTTGCCTTCTTTTTTACATAAAAAAATATTTATTGATTCTTAAATGTATAAATAAATACTGTATAATATCGTAATACTATAAAATTCCCTTAAAACGCAACACTTGCTTTATATACTTGATTTTAATGATAATGTTCAAAATGGATTATATATATTATTATACAAAAATTATCTATTGAACCATTAATTAACTTTTGAAAGTATAAAGACTTTAATTTATAGTTGTGTATTATATTTATACGTATACAAAGTAATTTTAATTGTTTTATGAAGTGTATACTTAATATATTGTACCTTTTTTTAATAAATAATCTCTAAAATGTTTTATAAACACTATCAAATTTGAAGTAAATTGCATTATAAAGTACAGAGGGTATTTGCAGCTGCGTAATTGTAGTAACATCTTCGCTTAAATATCTATTTAAAATCTGGTTTGGTACGTTTTGCGTAGCTTTTTCTGTTTAACAAAAGTAAGTACAGATATAAAATGGAATATAAAGTATCTTAAAAACCATGTACAAGAGAACTATATTTTCAATGGCCAATTTTACTAAATTTACATACATCAAGGTCTGAGAATGAATATTTCATGTTATACCTTAGCTTTTCCTTGGACATGATAAAAGGACGAAAGTTGATTAATTATTAAAAAAACTAATTTTTTTAAAGCCACGACAAATTTTCTAAACAAACTAATAATTTATCTATCTTATTGTCTCACAAATTTTGAAACAGCTTTTATTTAAAAAAAAAGCTCAAACGTTTATGATACGTAGAGCATATAATTCGAGAGTATACAACGACGGCTACTTATATTCAAAACGTTTCATGTTTTAAAATTACGTGTTTTTGACAGTAGCTACTTAGGCGCAGAATATATTTATATGCATATGTATGTATATATTGAAAATATATTTACAGGATCGAAAAATCGAGCGAAAGCATAATTTTCTAGAGCCGTGATAACGAGAGATTTTATCGAGCGTTGCTCTCCGGCGTCTCTCGAGAGAGGAGAAATTTTCGATCATTGCCTCCTTAGCGACCTCGAGCAACTCGTCGAGTTGAGCGAGGTTTTATTGGATCGTTAAGCCAGGCGGGCCTTCGATCTATCGATTGTCACTTTCGACTTTCTTTTCCTTGGACATAATTAAATCATAAATGTTGACTTGATAAGGTATTCTTAAATTTCAAAAATTCATCTACTTTTATTACAGTATTTTCAAGGTTATCCCTTATGTGCATTCATACATATACATCTATACAAGTATTATTTTTTTAACAGTCGTACGTGTCACGTACGCGCATATTTATACGTGAGATGTTCTTCAAGCTTACGACGTCCGTTATATTTTCGATGTGAAATAAGGATTTACATAATTTTCCATAAACGTTTTTCTCGGAAATCGAGTTAGAGGATATAACAATCGGTATAAAGTTGACAAAAACACACTCGTAGACAAGCATTGGAAAATATATTGGTATATATATATATAGGCATTGGTCATAAAAATGACAAGTTGTACACGCAAAGTTATGGGTACACAAAATTTTACGTTCGAATTGCTATGAATATATAGTCCAGTATAATAGAAAGTTTATAAAGAATATTACAAGTAAATTACATAAATTTTGAACTGTACAAGAAAAATAGCGCGCACTAATAAACATCGAATATCGTTGTAAAGCTGATTTTACCATTCGATAACGTCTTTTGTACGGAAAACTATAATGAACCTTATGAAATGATCACGTTTCAAATAAATCTATTCTTGTTTGTTATTGCGTGTTGAATGAGCTCGTATTATTTATTAATTTATTGGTGTACGATACGATGCGATTGTGTTTTAATTGTAACAACTTTCTCCTTTTGCGAAAAATTGATATTGGATATAGAAATATTTGAAAAATCAGAGTTATAGTCCTGGCACGTCTATAAAACGGAAATAAATATCTGTATTTGGTAAACAAAATAATTACTATAAAGTGCTTTTTAATCTAATGGAATTTAAATGCAGTCAACTATAATATTGCCATGCTATTGTTCTCCTAGAATTAACCAAAGAATAACATAATTAAATTAATTAAATAATAATTATGATTAAAATACGAAACAAACAAACGCAAATTACTCATTAAATAAAAGTGTTAAATTATTTAATCAGAAAGTGTAGAATTATTAATATCCGTCATAATTTACATTGTGAATTATTATATTTATATATTGTGTGTTGAAATTTATGTTGTTTAAATTGACCATATTCATTTTTTTCCGTGCTTATGAAATAGGAACATTATTTCTCAAAATTAACATTATTTACACTCGTAAAAACTAAAATTTGTGAAGTTATTTGCAATAAATATGAAATTTCCTTAAACTCTATCGATAAATTGCGAATAATTAAGCATTAGTTGAGGACAAACCATTATCAAACGTCTTGACACATTAAATTATACCCACATATATTTGCGGTGTCTTTTATTTTACGTAAGTATTGTACTGTAAACTATGTTAAAATTAAGAATTACAATCTATCGAGGACTTATAGTAATAACTTATTACACTTTCCATCGACAAGTATAGTATTTCTTTTAAGCTAGTTATTTTAATATATATGTATGTGTATATATTTGAATTCTATCTATTGCTTAAAAATATGCTCAATATTTTATAGTGTAGTTATAGGTCATAAAACATTTATCCAAGAAACGAAACGATTAAGTATCTTTTACACAAATTAATTTTTTGTACACGATTCGATCGAGATAAAATACGACTAACGGATCTTTTATTGGCCTGTATGAATAAACAAAAAATACTCGCATGTTAATATTATGCGATATTTTTTATCAATCTTAGAGGGACTGATAGAAAATATATATACCTGGAAAGACTCGGTAATAAAAAAATCTTTAAATCCTGGGAAGAAAAATGAAAAGTTCAAAATCATCGAAACGAGTTTGTTTATATATATATACATATGTACAAGTCGGAATAACAGAACCCGGACGAGAACCGCTGCAAAAACCTAATGCAGCTATACAAGCGACACTATCTATTACCGATTAAGCAAAGCGGTGTCGCTTAACCGGAAATTATAAAGCCAAATCGTTTAAACTTACCGATAGCCAAAAACTTATGGGTCAAAAAAGTATACGACACGTCCATTATAGATATGGATGACAAATTGGGTTTGTATATATATAATATTTCGAAGGCCGCCCGCACAAGTAGAGCAGGACTGCTTTTTTTCGCACTTTGCGACACTTTCCATTTCGGTTTTAAAATATACGATTATGATGTTTCGCTGACTGGTTATGATGAATCGAGTGCTCGAGTTTAACTTTCGTAAACGTGTTAAATTCTTTTGAATTTGCATGAAATTATAAAACTAGAGAATTCGTATAATGTACTGAATTATATATAGAGGTCTTTTATTACTGTGCGTACGTTCCAAAATAAAATATAACGAATGTATGAAACATTATATTTGTCAAATTCATTGTCGTGAAATTTTAAGGCTGCAGCAATATAAATTGTATACCTTCGATTACGATAATTGTTAAATTTATATACCCTAATAAGGAGGAGGAAAAAATTATATATATTTGCTAGTTGAAGTTACGTAAACTGTGTCTAATAGCAGTTATTGCTCAATTTATAATAGTGACAATAAAAACCAAATAAGTTTACTCATACCCCTTTATTTATTGGTAAATAAAAGTAAACTAATGCATTAAAATCCAATATATATATAATCCAGAAAATACAAAGAATTATTTCACAGTGACGTAAGTAAAACAAGAAGAACGAGTTCATATACACATGTTTGTATTTATCCAGAAAGATGTAATTAAATTTTAATGTCACTTCGTGACAAAAATATTTCAAGCGGGTAAGCGAGTTCATTAAATATATTTTATTCTTAATGAAAAATGAAATATGTAATGTTTCATTAAAAATTGTATATAAGGCTTGACAATATAAGATAATAAGAATTAAAAAAAATGTTACACTGTTAACCGCATATATATGTACACACACACATATATACGTATACATATGGGAATTCACGAAATGTTTACTAAATAAATATACTGCAACGTATAGTAACATCTTGATGTTAATGTTTGGTTTAAGTTAAATAAATGACGAAGTTGCAGTTAAAATTAGGGTATGGTATACGCGTCACGTAAATCGCCTGAATTTAAATAAATTTAATCGGGAAAAACTCGGTATTGAAACTGTTTAAAGCTGCACAAGTGCACGTAGACACAAAGACAGTAGGTAAACTGCACTGCACATACGTATACATATACAACGACCGTAGAGCCACACATACGCGAGGTGCACTAGTATAATATGCATAGGTATATGTGAATATCATGCGACCGGGCCCCCTTGCGATTCCCGAGCACTTTCATTTCTCTCGCTTCTCTGACACAATCCAGGCCGTTACACTTTCCTTAGAGCGCGCGGGCGAGACCAAGACGGAGAGCGCGAGGGCAGACCGCTTCACGAGAGATACGGCATCTAAAACGCCGGCCTTATATTATATACGTATATACTCTCGTTTTCGATTTGGCCGAGCGCTCGCCACCATACCGTAACGATCGTCCGATATTTCGATTTCGATCATTACGTATTATCTTGATATAATATTACGATTTTGCGACACTGTACACACATATACATATAGGTATACTCTATTTTTTGTTTCCTTCCTGTTTATATGTGCCTCTGCGTGAATGTCTGTTTGTGTGTGTGTCTGTGTGGACTATTTCATTATCTTAATGGTATTGTTCGAGTCGATCTATAGGGTTTCCAACTGCTCGTATAAGGAGATCATAAATTTTTGACCCGTGTTCGATTGGAAACCTCGTTCGAATCGTTATTTAAGCACTGACTGTTCGTGTAGAAGGATATTTTAGTTTTTTCACTTTATTTCTCTTTCTTTCTCTCTCTCTTTCTCTCGCTCTTGGTTTTCATTGACTATACATTGATTTTGCACGATTATGATTATTTAATCGGTTGTTATGTATCTTGTAACCAATTTTTTCTACCATATTGTTATATATTGCATATATATATATATAGTATATAAATGATATAGCATATATAAATACATGCCTTTTTCTTATATTCAGAACCATTTTTATTGCTCAGGAGCATGTACGTAACTTATCACTTTTAGAATATTGAACGTTATTTTACCAAGTTTAATAATATCTAAAACAATAAAATCAGCACAATTGCTAAAAATTAGTTTTTATAACAAATATAGCTTTGGTATATGCCAATCAAATTAATTTCAATTCTTAATCATATACAAAGTTACGATGGTTTCATTCAAAACACACACAAACACACACATACACGCAGAGGCACATATAGGCACACATGTATATATCAAACTACTCAAACAATTTCTAAAGTGCTAACTCTATCTGAGAAGATAATTGTGGCAATGAAATCTTCCCAAGTCAGCAGGTTTAGTGAAACAAATTAAATCTTCAAGTACGCACAATAATCGTATTGCTGAAGGTCTGGTTCATTTACATAATGGATGCTTATATATATATATATATATATACGCGTGTGTGTGTATGTGCGCGTGTGTATATCATATATTCTAAAACTTTATAAATAACATAATTAATTTTAATTATATCTCAAATATAATTGGCATAATATTTATGCAATAAATAAATGTTCATCAAGTTAGTATAGGTTAACCGATTTCTATATTTATTAATAAGACCGAAAGGAATATTCACATTTATATTAGTGCTAAAGAAATTTGATCAAATTTATGTATTTGTTTGAAAGAACATTTTATTAATATAATTAAATTAAAAATAAACGTTTGATTTATTTCTCAGAGTTATTAAAAATTCCAACTGTTTATAGACATTGCATATTCATGTGAAATGAATTAATTATATACGTACACGTACACCATAGTAGTCAAACGGCATACGCAGAATATCTTGAAAATGCAATAAATTTTCTCAAAAAGTGCATCGAAGTCCGTGAAAAGTATAACAAAACGATTCTGTAACTTTATTGTGAGGTTAAATATTTTATTGTATATTTCACGGTGACATTTCCTCGCGGTTTTTTGTATCATCGTGACAAGTTAGTCGGAAGAGCTTTAGAATAGAAGTTCTCTTTGTCTCATTCTTTTTCCTCTCTCCCTCTTTCTCTCGGAAGAAGCAGCGTCGGCAGCGTTCGCGAGCGACACTTTCACGTAGCCCCAGCGGTGCCGCGGCGGCTGTTGTTGCTAATTACTATACTTCGGTGCACTTGAGAGAGTTTCCTTCCGTCTTCCGCTCTCTCGGTTTTCTCCCCACTGCGCAACCGCTTACGCCGATTCAAAGAGGAAGGAGGTGTACAAATATCTACACACACACATACACGTACACACGCACACGCACAGGCCACCTGTCGTTCTTTCAAACGTGCATAAAGGATGGACAATATAAATCGAGAATTCGATACATTCATCTTGCATATCCTACGAGAAACGAAAGGATTATTCTCTCCTTGACTTGTTGAATCTTTGACGATGATGAGTTTTTCCTTTTTTAACTAGTGTACTTTGCTATCCAAGCAACAATTTCCTTAAATTGTTAGCTTGATTGCAGTATGTTTACGGTTTTTAAAATAAGAAGATGCATTCAGGAAGAACTTTACACTGCAAGAAGTGTACAATCTTGTTCCTTTTACATTTTTTATGAGACATCGTTATGAAGAGTAAAAGTTTCTTATTATCTAATACCAGTCTTATTGGTTGAACTTATGGGAAATAATCGGATGTTAATATATACATTTGACTTGACGCATTTTTTTTAATAAATATAATGATTTTATAAAAACAGGATATAGATTTGATTAAATCCACATGATTCGTAATATAACTGATTTTTTTATATCACGACACTGTGGGTGATGAATGTTGGGAATAATGCATCCTACGTAATTCAACAATAATTGTAAAATATAGCTGAAAGTGATGTATATAAGTATATATAGATACACGACGTTATATCGCTCGGTCAATCATAGAATAAGACGTACAAATCTATCGGTGTTCTCTCTTGATCTATAGCACCACATAAAATTTATAATAATTTGTAACCGACATATAACGCGTAGACATAAAATTCTATACAAGAATATTGAAAGAAAATTAACATTTACATAATTTTCAATAGCACACCATGTTAAATGTGAATGTACAAATCACTCAAGTTACATAGCATTACCAATAAAATATTATCTATGTATAAATACATCTACACGCGCGCACACACACACACACACACGCAGACATATATTTATATTAAACTAGGCCTTGCAGTTAACAATATAAGCCCGTGAATTTTATTTGCTTGGTATATAGTACAACAAGTGACTTCGTAACCGTATCGAATGAGATGACGGTATCAAATGGAATAACATTTCCTTTTCACTGTGCGAAGAGAGCAATTTCACTATTGAGATCGACGGCTACGTTACTTTTTACATCGACTAGTTTTTGCTGATCTATATAGATCGCAAGCTAACCAAAACGTTTATTTTTCGAACGACCTGGCATTCGCGCGTACTTTCTCGCAACTCGGTGTAGAAATGATCGACCTCTCGATGAGTATTTTAAGGAAGTCTGTTTATTCGCGATACATATATATGCACGACAATTGTACCTCTTTGTGTTCTAAAGCCGGAAGCAGATCGAGTTGATGAATTATGCCTTTTGCGTCATTATTAATACATTTCTACTATTGTTCAATCAAAGATACGTGCATCATTTTTTAATTAATATTTATATCTAATAGTTATATCTACATTATTGTTATTCAATGCATTATGATTAATCGTATCGATGTAATTTTGCAATTCTTTTTTATTTCAACTTTTGAAAAACATGTACAGTTTTTGCGTAAACCATGTATTGGCCGCAACCTCGTTTAAAAAAATTATTAGCTATTAAAGTTCGACTGGGATGTCATCGTATTACGATAGATGTTTAAATCACTTTAAAAGCTTTTACGATTACACATACATACACGTCCACATTAAAATTAAAATATTATTGAAAATACATATTTATAATATATTCTTCATAAATTTATATTTATGATATTGCATTGAAACTGCAAAAATTACAACGAAGGTAAACGTTCTACATAATGACTATATTTATTGCTGCTATTAAAAATTATTGGCTAAATAAAGCATATTGAGAAAGGTCAATGATGTATTCATTAGAAATATTCCAATCACACTATGAAACATATTATTTTTAAGCGTATTTTACTAGCGTTGGAAACTTACATTTTAATAATCATGTAAAAAAGTTTATCTTGAACGCAGATATACCATGATTCATTTATTCTCTCAAACTATACTTTCTCTATAAGAATTTACAAAAAGTTAACATAGAATCAAGTAGTAATTACAGTTGTTTAATTTTTATAAACGATTTTAAGCAAGGGTACTTATATGTGCGTAGTATAATAAACTAAAATGAAATATGCTTAGGTAATTGGTTGGTTATATCCAGCGTGAAATAAGTATAAAACGCAATACTCTTATTTTTCGTATATAATTATGCATTTTAAAAAACTACCTATGAAAATGATCCCTAAAAATTATTAGAATACAGTAAATATTAAGCTTAACACATAAGAAAATAAATGATTATAAATTATACCCCCCAAAGGAACATACTGCAGTGTACATACTAATATTTTAATTTAAAGGGACTTTTCAAAAATATTTTAAACATCGTATCTTTACGGATTGAAATACACCAATACAAGTACAAACAAAAAAAAAAAGACGATCGATACTAAGGATTAAACAGATTGTAAAGGCACGTGTCAGGTGGATTATCAGTGATTTTTAAGCCTTATTTACGTTTGGCTTTGGGAAGTTTTCTATTAAAACTCACTAAGTCGATTCCGGCTTTGGGAATTAATATTAACGGTTCATCTTGAAGCATCTCATCGAGACTCGGAACTTTCAATTTGCAATTCAGAAATTTAAGCTGTCAGACATGTTGTAATGAAACCGTTACGGCTTCTTACTATCGTCGAAATTTTTCTTTTTTTTATCCAATCCGCCAACTTTTTTTTATATGTCTGCGCACGAGAATTGACTCTTCGCACGACTCCTTTTTAAAACGCCTCACGAGATGCTTTGTATATCATGATTTCACGCGATTCACCATAATATCAGGCTTATCCTTTTCATCTAACTGCGGAACGGTAGTTTTCTATTGGTGGGAACTAATATTCTCCTTGATTTTGCATGGTTTTACGATAAATCAATGTAAATTCGATGAATATTTGTTTAAATGACGGTATTACACATACAAATCTATACAAGTATTTCATTCAAATATTCGAGATGGTACCAACGCTTTGTAAATATAATATTAAATCTGTTGGTCAATTTATTTAGTGTTCATTTAATTTAACCCACATCAAGAAAATGAACGCATTATTACAAGATGTGATTAAAATGTTTTCTAATGAATTAGCTATTTTTAATTGAAAGAAGAAAAATATACGTTCCCACAATACTATATTTTGCCAAGTTCTGAAGATTTTAACAAACTCGTACTATTCGTAAGAAACATTTTATCATACATAACTTTTATCACATTTGTTGAGATGCAAGTATTTGGAAACTTTAAATTTTCAAATCGACGATAGATTAAGAAAAACCTATCAATTGTATAATTATAGATAGTAGAAAGTAGATTTTGAAAGTCTTTTACAGTAATAAATACATACATATATATATATAATATATACATATTCAGTTAATACAAAATACAGTATTAATATTGACATTGAACTACAGTTATAGGTATATCTTTCACCAGTAATAACATACAGGATAATATATTTAGAACTCAAATATCTCTAGTATAATATTCTTTCGAATGTATGCAAATGTTATTTCCCGTATAGAAATTATGAAAAAGTAGATTGAATGTCGAAAAATCGTCCAAAACAAGACGGTAATCAAGAAAACGAGTTTTCAACCTAGGAAAAAAAATAGACATACCTCAGAGAAAACATAAATTTTCGCGAGCTCTAACTCGCTTCTGTATGACTCGCGGTTAGGAAATTCGACTGCGTGTGCATCGTTGAAAAGATCAGCTGCTATTGCAAGGTAGAAAGAGGGACACACACACACACACACACACACAAGCGCGCGCGTGTACATACGTAGGTGCATGTACATGTAGGTGGGGGAGAGGTAAGCGAGAGGATAAGAGGCTCATGCTAAAGTGAATTGGCAATTTCTCGGGTGCTCGACTCTGCAAAACTGAAAGTCTCTTTGACGCATGCGCAAAAGATCTTGTGGTGTTTAAAACTCGCGCGAAACATTATTTTGAAATGCGGTTAGACCCGTTTTCATCGGCAGTTTTATGATTTCTGAGTATCAAAAAAAACAGACAAAAGAGAAATAGAAAGAAATTAAGAATGACCTTAATAAAAAGCGCGAAAAGACAGTGGGTTACTATATTGAGCTATATCGAGGAATTGTAAGAACTTTTTAATTGGTTCACTGTTCTTGCTTATGCGATCGAAACCGTCCAATTAGTCGTTTCGTTGATTCTCATCTAACCTGACACGTACGATGTTTTTTTTATCTTTCTAAACCACTTGTGGGATATATGTTTAATAATAGTTACATAATAATGCGTTTACTGAATTTTCGTATTGCATTCTTGTCATTGCGCGATATCGCATTTTATGGGTAGTTGTAAAACAGTACTGGAAACTTAATTGAAATTATTATTGATCTATAAATTTCGAGCTCTAACATTCGGCGTTTAAAAAAAAGTGTCAGGAGACCAAGGTAAAAGAATAAAGAAAATAATATGACCATTCATTAAAAACATAAAGATGAAATTGTCAGAAATTACTGAAAATTACTTGTTTAAAAGTTTTAGAGATAGATATATTTCCAATTGAGCGTGCATACACATTTAAATAATTTTAATGAAAATGAAAGCGTGTAGAAATCTATAGGTAGTACATAGGTACGAGATTATTTGCAATAATTCAAAAGATAATATAAACACAGATAGTAATAAAAATTCAATTATTACCATTTTGCTATACAAGCATGAAATCTAATCTAATATTTAAAAAATTGAGCGTTAAAAATAAATAGTTGAAAGTGGCATAAACTAATTAAATATAAAATAGTCGTAATAAAATGTATGATTATATCACAGGAAGAAACAGTTCCGATATGAAAAAGTAATTCTCGGTTAATAATAATTTCCTCCATCATTTTATGTAATTTCTCATACGCGAATGCACGGTGATCGTACACGGAAGAGGTCTTAAAATTCAAATGTATACTTCATCCATTCGAACGAGAAGATTCGTTCTCGTCTAACTACTATTTTGCGAACTTGTGAAGTTCAACTATAATGAAATTTGAAGGTTGTTTCCGTATTTCTGTGATAAGTACAAAACTGGAATACAAAAATATTTAATGAAGCGTATTACAAACTTAAATTTAAATTCAATTAAATCGGAGTTCCAGATAATATATATTGTATTTATAAAGTCGTAAAAGGCACCGTACATTTAATTATTCAATTTATCCTCCATATGTGTTTGGTACCAACATTGTTAAAAATGTGTACAAATTAGTTAATAGGATAATAATTGATCCATATAAAATGATAAATAGTCACACTTCGTGATCGAATACCGTAATTAATTGTATTAATTATATGTATATATAACATTCAATGTATATAAATGTTCAGGAAGACAAAATACATTAGGTATGTAGTGTAGATAAGAATACACCGGGTTCCATTAGCTTTATTATGTGTATATATATATATATATATATATGTATAAATAGAATTGAATGCGCATTAGCACAACTTAATATATATTTTATCAGTCATTAAACATCAATTAAAATTTATAATACAAATTTAAAATTCATGCAGAATTTAAACTAATATGGTGCCCCGCAGATATATCGTACGTATAATTAAAAAAAAATTAATACACATTTCCCTCATTAGATCTCTTTCTCTTCTTTCGAGCAGGTATCAATTAAAACTCTAATTATATACCATTTCGCTAATATAGAAGTAAGACACACGCGGGCGATTTTAAATCGTCGCATATTGTCCCATTCGTAGCATTAAAACGTCTATCTCTTTATGTCTTTCTTGAGATTTCACAAAACCGCGGCGGTCTGTCACAACTTTGATACACGTATATATATGCAGACATGAATGTATGGTTTTATAGAGGTATATCCACACATACACACTCGAAGAATCTTAATTCAGAAGTATATACGAGGTATACAACCAATTCGTATGAATTTTAATTCCCTTTTAATTGAACGCACCGCGCGTTGTCGCGAAACTAAGAAATTCAAAGGAATCTATGTTACATCAGCGCGAATGTGGGCTCGTGCCGAGATCTGGTTAACGAGAACCTATCTACGTGATATACTGGATGCTTTGGTGCAACTGTACATCTAGCCTCTTAACTACGAGTTGACAAAAATCCATGAATCTGCATCTTTGCACACCTTAATTACGGATTTGATGAAAATACTTTTTGCTGCTAAATCTTTTTTCTTTCAAAGTTTTGCAACCGTTGACGAGTTGTATTTGCACATTCTTTTGGTATTTCAAATATAATGTATTTTAATGGAAATTCAAATGCACAAGATATATCGTTTAAAAGCCCTTAGGTGTACATACTCTTGTTCTACGAGATTAAATTTGAAAGTAAAATCTCGTCGTTTTGTAATATCTGCTACCGATTTATCGTATTATTCTTTAGGTATTTTTCAATCGGGACAATAATGTATTCTCTTAATCGCAATATTGTTGTCTGCGTGAATAAAAATATTAGTAAGAATGTTTAAAACAATGCGTATTTTTTATATTAATACTTTATGATTTGTGTGTCAAATAGATGCAAGTCTTTCTCGACGTTTTCAAATAATTCATTATTATTTTCACATATTAACGTAACGTTCACTACTATTAATACATATGTCAATTAAAAATTTTTCTCAAAAATTACAAAATTACTATTGTAACTCGCATTGAAACACAAAAATGAAACACAGAAATGTACGTCCTCTATGTGAAAGATAAAGAAAGAAAGAACAATACGAATCCTTTAATTAATTAATATACCACGTTTAGAAATCTAAATTTTTGAATAAAATTATAAGGTAAATTAGAGTACTTTAAAAATATATATAACTATAATAGATTATAGGCGTGGTTGCATATAAACATGATTTATGTATTTAAAACTAATTATACACTTAATTACGGCTATAAAAAAGTACGTTTATTTAGAAAAAAAACAGTTAACTATATACAATTAAAATTTATTTAAAATTAAAATAAAAATTTTTGTTACAATAAATAATTAAATTTTATTATTACAACAAATAACAGCAATATTAAAAAATGTTTTATAATGTTATTCAAATAGTAAATTGTAACCCAAGCAGAATCTAAATATTTACCTAACACGTACAACTACGTCTAACGTGCAAATTTAGATCATTGACATAAGTACTTAGACCGCATGACTACGTAAATAAGTACACATTCGTTCGAACTATATATATGGATATACTTATGTATACATATATTTAATGTGTACTTTAAACCCAATGGAAATACATACACGTATGTGTGTATATACATATATACATATAGCTTTTATGTGCACGCGAGAGCGAGAGTCCGGTTGGCGGCCAGCATGAGCAAAAAAAATTCACTTTCCATAGTAACATTGAGCTCTCCGCTCACGCGGAGTTCCACGTGAATGTGGGTGGTTGTATATACGAGACGAAAAAAAGTTCATGTCCCCTTCGCCGCGCGCTAATTTCTTCCCTCACGACTTTACGTATTCTTTTCCTTCTTTTAACTGATTTCGATTCACATGGTCAATTTCGAGGTGTGCCATTATTTACTTTTCTTGGTAGAATATGATATTTTTTTTCTTATTAGTTTATATAAGCACGAGGGCGGATGCACTTTTTATAACTTACTTTTTTTTCAACGACATGGTTTTTTTTAGTTCGTTTTGTTTCTTGATATGTCAGGTTTTCGTTTCATATGATGATACGATGAAGATGGATTACATGGAAATCACTGTACATCATTTTCCAGTTGTTTTATTTTATATTTCGTTTTATAATCTTATAAAAGATTATTCGAATTTCGGGGTAAAATAGGATTTTGTTTTCGTGGCAGTTATTGTGACGTGATATTAGCTGTGCCACGTTAACGTTAATATTATGATAAAAATATTTTTATCTTTAATGTCTAAGCGCATATGGATGATAGTAATGATAATATGAACAATTACAAGTTTAAAGAATAAAGAATTGTAAGTTATCTTTGTTGTTTGCAGCACGACCAATATAATTTATGTTAGTTAAACATTTAAATAGTATAATATTCTGAGGTCAAATAAATAATCTGATTGACCTGTATATTAAAAAGTCATTAAACCTACAGTGATAAATTCTTTCATTTTCATAACTCTACATTTTTTATTTAACTGCTTTCTAGCTTTTACTTTTCCTTTTAAAACTTTACAATTGTAATTCAAATATAAAGTTTTCTTCATTCTCTGTTCTAGTTATCCATTTTATACTTATTGACGCTTCTCTGAACTTCTCACTCATTCATGGGTAAAAATGATTGCTTTGTTGAAATGTCATTTGTAAGAAAAATTGAGAAATGAAGAGAAATGGTTGCCGGTAATTTTTTTTTACAAAACTATTTTACCGCGTCTAGAGGTATCATTCAACCCATTGTGTTGAAAGGAGCATTTAAATATGCGTTTTTGAAATTGACGATGGATATATAAGCGACAAGTTGGTATATAACGTCGCACTCTTCGATTTATACGTTAAGCAGGCAATTTACAAACATCGGGATGATGATCCTCGAGGAACGAACTCGTGCACTTTCTAGATGTATTTCATCGATTTTGTAATTTGGTAATTGTGATGCAATTTGTTTTGTTTGTGCTTGTGAAAAACTTTCTATTGATATTACTTTGAGTATAAATATATATTTTTTTTACATAGTGTGCTTGTCTATATTAATAACATTAGCAAAACCAGTGTTCAACTCAAAAGTTTAATCTTTTGAATAATAAAATTTGTATATATTTTTGTAATTGTTAAGAGCAAGTCGTAAACATTTCTAAAAAATTCACTTGTAATTAATGTGAAGTATTTAAAAAAATCATAAATATTGAAAACTTAAAGTACGCAATTAATGATGATTTTATTTACATCAAGGTTTTTATAATACTCGAATGTAAAATGTTCTGTAATAGAGTATACATGTATTGGGAAAAATTAATAATTCAATCGACTAATGTTAAAAGGGCGTTATTCAAAGTAAAATTTATGCTAAGTATCTATGTCATGTAGATCATTAATATAATTTATAAATTGGTTATCAGAATAAGAATACATAAAATAATTGCAATATTTTCACTATATAAATCATGTATAGTTATGTTTACAACAAATAAAGTGTTAAGGTTTAATTAAGTATAAGTACTTTTCATTTTAAGTAAAGCATTTGATTAAATTTTACGGAAACAAAACTTACGATATAGAAATAATATAAAATCACAGAGTCTTTGCAACAAACTATTTTTAGAAAAAGTTTGTTGACTCACTCTTTTCATTCTGCGGCTAGATTTTTTTTTATAACGTTCAACTGGTTTTAACTTAAGATTTCATGTATGTCATAAAAATATGTCTGTGACTAAATAAAAATTAAAAGGAATTAAAGTACATCAACATAAAAGTGACGTTATTCTTTTGACGTTATATCTTCAAATTTATTACGAATCGGTCAGTTGAAAACGTTTTAAATCAATATGTTTTTCTTATTACTTTATATTAAGTAAATGTTAAAATTTTATACGTTCTAAACGAAGTAAAGGAAATCGAAATATATTTACACTACTGATTGACTGAAAACAATCGAAACGAAATAGCATATAATTTATTTGAGAAGAAAGTTGCGCGAATAGATCATTTCTCTAAGTGTTTGAAATTATCCATGTTCGTGACAGACTGCGTTAAATGAATATGGCCAAGCGCGTAAAACGCATCGAGATCCTGCTATACTCCTCTCCTTCTGATGCTTATTCTCCTGAAGCAGGAAACGGACAAGAAGTGTCGCAATACAATATATACATGTACATACGCATATATCAAGCCTATAGTAACCGCTCGACTTTTGCATTGGCCCGCACACATTTGCAATATCTCTTACGGTGTCGCACATTGTAATCACACATATACACCCCAACCACCCACCCACCCACACACACATACGCGCACTTACACACACGCACACGCACACACGCACACACACATATCCCATGTGTGTACATACGTGTATATACATATATCGGCGAGCGGGACATAGTGCCTGATATGGTGAAAGCTGATATTTTGTAACACTCCTGCCATTCCATTCCATTCCGTGCCGTGCGCGGTTTCTCGCTCAATATATATCTATATATTTTTCGAGCACGGGAAAAAGAGTCAGATGTATTTCTCTCTCTTTCTTCGGGTAAACGTAAAATTTTACTTTCGTTGGTAAGGACGAGGTTGCAAGTGCCTGCAAATCTTTGAGCTTCTATTGATTTATCGATAAACACTTTTTTGGCAGAACTTTTGGTATGTATAAGAGAACGATTATGCCTAAAAGTTATATTTGGAGTGAATTATTTGTTAATAACGTAGCGACAGAGTGCAATCGATTTCACTATCCTGTAGTAAAGAAAGTAAGGAACACCAAAATTGAAAACGTTCAAACGTATCGTGAAATAAAATAAACTTTATAACATAAAATACACTAGCGGATATTCAATTCAAAATTATTAAATCACGTTATTTTTCGCTATCTTCAAAAATATTATTGAGATATGTCGGAAACCATAAAAGAACGATTAGTCATTAAATTTTATTAGAAATATTCTATTTGTTCTTATATTTGTCGAAGATAGCAAATTTAGTTGAAAATGATATTCAAATCTCACAACGTAAAAAGTAATTACGCTACCGCAAATACGATGCAGATATTATATATACGAGTAAAAAAATGAAATGCAATCAAACATTTATAACACCTGCAAATCAATAAAAGAAAACTATTTAAATCTATTTAAATTATTTTTCAATTTAACTTTCCTTCAGCACACATAACTATAAACGGAAGAAACTTTTTCACGTATATATACAAATAACAATAATCAATTAAATTGCCTGTAAATAACGAGAAAGCTATTGAATTTGGGTGGTCCAAAGAGTATATAACGCAGATCAGTACGGTAGACGTTAAAAGACGTTGCCTTGGAATACAATACCGTAGCCATATAGGCACACCCAGGATATACTTTTTCGTCCTGTTTGCCGCTACAACTCGCGTGTTCCAGATCGACGTGTTAAAGAAATGGAAAGTGGCCCTGCGAGAGCTGCTCAAAACTCTCTCACGTACATTTATATACAATTATACACCCATATATATATATGGTATATATATAATCATGGGATGCTTCCGAAAGCCACGTGCTTCTATAAAATTCTCGTTTTCATTGATTTGTACCCGCGTAATCGAGGGAGAGTGACGAATAATCATTTTGTCCGGTTAGCTAATCTTTATATGCGATGAAATTTTTTCTTATGTCGATTTTATTTTAGACTCTACCGATTGATATAAATATACTACACAAAGTTAATTGAAGATTGTTTAATTAATGTGTCTTAGAATGTAATGCGTTAAATTTGGTATGACTTATTTTACTGTTAAACATATAATAGTACATATTTAACGTTATTTGCACGACAAGCTGTATAGTAATATGTTTTACTATTTACGTATCAATTACTAAAACTATATCTATGTTTTATGTATTTTAAGAATTTACAAAATGTTAAATGTTTATTGGATGATCATTTAATAAATAACGTTTATTTTTCAGCTCCAAAGGCTACTGAAATATTAATAGCTTAGAAAGAAATTGTATAATATATGCAAAGAAAAATCGAATAAATTTTCTTTAATTGAGAAACTTCTTAAACTTTCTCCTAATTTTTTTACTCCTTTTGGTGCGTATTATACATTTTTAAATGGAAAACTACTATTTATATACATACCTATATATATTAACGTAAGGAAGTAAACAAGTAATTAACAATGCTTTCGTAATTGTTAAATGCTATTATGTTTGCGCGTATTTAGATATGGTTCAATTAAGCAGTCACTCAAAGTACTTTTATATTTGGTTAACTACGTGACGCGTAAAAATTAGTCCCTCCTATGTGTAAGATAAACTTCATAGGTAGTAAAACTGACGCTACTCTTGTTTCACATACAAGTTCCCGCATGAAAGTACGCTTCTACATTGATACACGCAACGTACATTTTTTAAAGTGTTAGCGAGAATGCTGTCGATAAAACGGTTATACCTATATACGCGAGTATAAATCGTATAAGCAAATTGCGGTTTTATGCCAATTTTTACGCATTTATCGGGAATGCACACACTCGCGGTTTTTAGATTAGCAGTAAGTACGCTAGAACAAAAACCGTTATCTCTTTTTTTATTCGAGGCGCCTATGCCAAATATGCTTTCCGACTTTCACTTACCCCTTTGCTCGCTATTTAAATATAATTTTTATGTTATTGCAGTTCACTTTCTTGGCGAGTTCTTTCGCTTCGTTTTATCGATAATAGTATTGTCGTTTCGGGAAAGATCTATCACGAATCGATATATCTAATGGTTATAAAACCGCTATTAAAAACACTTACGTAAGAAATTTATTTTGATGTGTGGGAAATGTCGAAATTATCGTTATACGGGCGTGACTACGTTTTATAATTTCTTTTACCCTGACCTTAATCTTCAAGTGCTTCTTCACGGTGCCGCGAAAATGTATCTTTCATTTTTCGAAAAAAATGTCAATGCCAGAAGTATGTGCTTTGCGAATTTAATTTAATTTTAATTCGCGAATCGAATTAGATATACTCGCGTTTCTATAATTTCGCCTTTATTTCGAAATTTTCAATTACGAGATTTTTACAGCTAGGTCTATTTTAAAAATATACTAACTTTTAACTGTCCTGCACTTCCGCTATAAAATAATTTTTTCTCTATGATGTCTAACATACATACTGTACGTTACAATTTTATTACTCGTTATGCGAAAATTATACTACCACCAAATATATAATTATCTAAGTAAATGTTAACCATCATTCGTTTTTTTCTTACATTTATATACATGTACATTTTTAATATCCAAATCAGCATTTATTTGCCAGACATATTATATTCTAGCAATACTTTCGTAACTCTTTGTCCTAACAATTTCGATTCAGTGTTCGTATATAGACATTCCTATACGTTGCTGTACCTCGGTAGAAAAAGAGATCGAGGGAGGTTGTGTAAAATATACACCCTGTAAAGTACGTTGAATCGAGAAACGCTTTAACAGAGCAGGACAATGGCAATGGACACGCCTAAGGCTTGCAAGTATCTCCTTCAAGTTATTCAACTATCTTTTCTCTCCTCTCTTTTTTCTTGACTATTTTCTTGCTCGACGCAGGTGGTACAGCGCAGTGGTTTTTCCAGAGCGTCGGAAAATTGCGCGAGTAAAAATTTAAATGAGAAAAATCGAATTCTAGAGGTGGACACTCGATAACTTTTGCAATCGCATATAGATATATACAGGGTTCCTCTGTCTTTCTCCTTTACGTTCCCTTATTGTATTTTCCTTCATCCAAGAAAATAAAAGTAGTAGCATCTACCTCCTCTACTCTTTCCATATATATAAATTCTTTTTCTTTCTGCGCGCACACTACAAATAAGTTCGTAAATTATTCCTGAAGATGCGTCTGGGATGTGGTTAATTTGCATTTATTATAGAAGCCTTGATTTTTTTTTCTTCGCTTTTCTTTTTCACGTGGTCAAACTTAGCGAGTGCATCATGGCTAACAAAATATTTTAAGTAAACAGTATATGTATGTGCGAGTAGAAAGGAATCTGGATCTTATCAGATTATATTTCTCTATTATACATTTTATTACTATGTTGATATCCTATTTAAAATGATGCTTCGTTCAAAATTATGTGTGTAATAACACGTGGATTCAGAAGTTTCTTTTACTTTTTTTTATTATCTATATACATTTTGTATAATAAACTAAAATAAACTTTTAAAAGATACAATAATGATCAATATTTTACTATAAATGTTCACAAAAAATGTTAATGTTTATAATCTGTATTTACCACTTGTAAACTTATTGTCTCAAGCAGAAAAAATAAACGTACTTATTTCTTTTTAATGAAAATTATTATATATTAGAAAATGAAATTTTTAATTAATTTTCTTTATTTATTCCAATATATTATATTATTCAATAAAATTATTCACTGTTAGTTGGTGGAAAAATGTATACTAAAAGGGGAATATATATAAATTGTTTTGTTAACACTTATTGTGACCGAAAAAACATCTTTTGATTTATTACTATATTTAAATGACTCGTATAATATTTATTTACAAGTAGCAGTTTAAACATTCGAAGAAAAATAGTATATACCGTTTGAAAATAAAGTAAACAATTAAGACATTTATGTAGCGTAGTATTAACTGTAAAATATTCTTACAAAGTAATAATTTTGAAATTGTACAAACAAAATACGACGTTGAGTTGTCATTAAAATTCGTCCGTCGAAAATGGCAAATGCAAATTGGTTGCAAACACGCGGATCTTGACGGGTAGTGTATATACCTATATACCTATATGTATACATGCGAGAAATTCTTAAGTATTCAGTGTTGGAAAATGTACGTGACCTTGACACGCAAGTTCACCCTATACTCAAATAAATATATACATGTAGATGTACATACATCATTTTGACCAGAGATTTTTCGATTCAAATTTATACCCATACCGCGTAGTTACAAGTGACGCGCATCGTTGAGCATCTTACCCCGAACAATATAGCATTGTTGCTGACGCCGTTGTTAGACATTTACCGTTAAAAGGATGTAAAAACGGAGACGATTCGCTCGTTAACAACGTAAGGATATCTCGAGAAGAATCGCGGCACCGGAACAACTCGGTTACTCTTAATAATTTATTGGTTGCACTTGCAACTAATTATTTACATTTTTCAAAAGCTCGAACAAGTTAAATATTTCACCCGTAACTTTCTTTCAGCTTATTTAAATTAATTCGTTAAATTATTTTAAGTTTTAAATTTGTTTAATATATTTTAGTATTTTCCATGTATATGTGCGCGCGAGTGCGTGTGCGTGTGCGTGTGCGTGTGCGTTTGAAGGATCAAGAACACTAGGACACGGTTTTGATTTACGGTTCATTGTGGCAAAAATCGGCTATTGTACAATATTGATTGTGATAGTCCTGGTTAATGACTTGTAATATTTAATTTGGATATTCATGCTCCGAAATCGTTTATGTAGGTACATAGTGTATTGGCTCGATCGTGCATAATGGAGTGACGTTTATGCCATTCAAGTAAAATAATTAGTTGATATTTTAGAGCTGCAGTGAAATTTACAATGTCATTCGATGTGTTACGATTTCGCTCAAATAGCGCATATTTTTTCATGATATTGCTGAAATATCCGGAACAATAAATTAAGTGTATATTTAACTTTCCTAATGGTTATAAATATAAATTCTCAATGCTTTTAATTAACAAATGCTGTGGTAACTTGTAGAAATTTGTTTAATAAATGCCTACAATATTTTTCACGCGTTTGTTAACATAGAGTAATAAAAATGTATACGCATTTAAGAATAATTACATTGAATTAACTATTTTATCGTTTAGCCACTTAAAAAATGCACATTGCACAAGCATATGGGATGTTATGAAAAAATGCGTGCATTTGATACGCACGTTTGATATTGACATTTAAAACTAATCGCACACGCGGTTCGGCTAAACGCAACTACATGATTTCGCAAATATCAATATTTCATCACCGCTGATCTTCATACGTTTCGTGTAAATAGCATGCGATTGCGCGTATTTATCGTACATATACAACCGATAGATACTATTTAAATTTCTTCACTCAATGCAGATTCTCCTTGAACGATATTTGGAGAATGCATTGAATGTATCCATGTAAATTGGATAAAATGTCAGTACGTGGACAATCCTTAAACGCGATAACGATATGGTTGCGCAAATGAGGAGGCTTCGATTTTTTCATTTTTAACCATTCCTTATTGTTTTCTCAGGCGTATACGCATTTTCTTACCGACCGCGTAAATATATATATATATATATATGCAAGAGTGAAATACTTCAAAGGCCTTGTGCGTAGACTTTCGAAAGGTAGGTATATTGCCAGGGTCCTATTAGTTGCGATCTGTTAAGTAGTTTGTACTACGATATTCGAGGCAACGTGCTCATTTATATGTACATGTATATATGTGTATCAATGTTTTGTTAAGTATTTATTGTATATCAATCTACTGTTCGTGTATTAAAATCATTACAAATGATGATTCGATAGATTTTAATGTACAAATGGTTATGATTAAAATTGGGTGGGTGTATATGTTATTAGTTTATTTGATACTGATGAAGGACTTGATTTGTCTTAGTTCGAGATGAAGTATCGTAATATCTCAAAGACATCTATTCATAAAATATAATTTCAACTGTAAGGTCTTTAGAGAGACAATCAAAGAGAGAGTATTTGAATCTATCCTTTCGTCTATAGACAATTTTTTGTATACAAGAAACGAAGGTATATTGATTGTTTTATGTTATTGAGACACTTTTAAGGAGTGCCATTATTAATTTAAATACATTTTTAGTTATTATTTGTTCTGCCAAGAACCTTGGTTGTGTTGTCGAAGAATTATGAGTTCAAAAGATTAATTTTCGAAAAATAAGACATTCAGAAATGCATAAATAATTATTACCTACTTGATACAAATATCACTAATTATCACTTTTTGTTCCGTACGGAAGATAATCTTTTTCATCTTTTTGCTTCTGACTACTTTGAGACGCGCGCGCTCTCTTATAATATACAAAACACGCTCAGCCAATAGCGCGCTTAACTATAATAATCACGCGTTCCGTCTTTTCGGCGCTTCAAGTAGTGGGGCGAAGGGGGGAGAGATTTTTGACGACAAAGTCCGCGCCGCGCGACTCATATATAATAATCAGTCGGAGATCGCGAGATTAACGTCGTGGATTACGTCCGGATTTTTTATTTCACGGGATCTTCCTTTTTCCTTTTACATCATTTTCATTACGTCAATTCGTAACGATCTGATCGTTTCGCAGAGCCCTCGGCGTTTCTTTCTTACACGAATATTTCGCGGGGCTCTCAGCGCTTACTTCTAAAAATCTCATCGCCGCGCGGTGCAACGAGCAATTCCAACGCTTGTATAAAGGATCAATTCGTGGGGTTTTTATGCCGCAAGGCTTTTCCCCAAGAGCCATTAAACAACTTATCCAGGCTCAATCGACGAGTTATTTTTATTGATCCGGCACCTCTTCCTTTCCAATTCAATTTTGGTTTTCATTCGAAACAACAGAGCGACTTCATGTTGAAGAAACTCTGAGAATCACGAACATTTTGGTGCCTCCTGTGAGGTTCTCGCGAAAGTGTTAACAAAGGGTTTCAACATCGATACTAGCCAGCACGAGCGAGTCTTTACCATCAAGCCATTGTCTCCAGGAGCCGACGTCGCCCAGCGGCCTACCGAGTGACTTCCAGATAAATTTAAGTATTAGATTACAGTTTATAAATTTGAATTAATTATTTGTTTGAATTAAACTTTAAAGAAGACTAAATTCTTTATTATCAATTTATTTTATTTTTAATTTCTTAATATAAATTCATTAAATTTACGGAAAGCAAACTATTAATATAGATTTCATTTCATAAGAAAAATTTAATTTAAACTCATTATATTTCGTAATATTATACGTTCTGTTTAATTTATATATTCTGGTCTTAATTCAAATTTATGCACGTTATTATTTAAACATATTTCATATATTTCATTTATATATTTCCTATATTTCGTTTCTTTATATTTTTTGCATTTATCTACATATCGTTTAATAGTTCGACATTTGGTTCCTGTTCGAACAGCAAATAGATTATTTAATTTTCCGTTAATTTCATATAGAATTTCTCTTCTTTGTAATCGTACTGAATTAACAAGGTCAGGCGTGTTTACGTGCGAATCGACGGTTGGCTTTACAAGTCTCGGCGTGTCGATTAGCGAGTGAAAAACAAACAAACAGCAAGACATAGGAGCGTAAAGTCGTTTGTTGCCTATTGATAAAATTATCCTTATAAATAAGTAATTATAAACGGCGAGATTAAACTATATTAATACAAACGAATAACATCTTAGAATTAAATTATAAACAATTTCGCGATTTAATTCAATTAAAATTAATTCGAAGTTTCTAATATTTTTCTTTTTTCTCTTTATTGCTTAAAATTAATAATATTAATAATATTTAGTTTTTTAAAAAAAAAAAAAAACTTTCGAATAATTCGCGTTAAAAAACTTAATTTAAATTTAAATTTAAAATGAATCGCGTAAAGCAAATTCATCAGAAACGCGCGACGTTAAAAACCCAATTAACGAATATTGAAAGGTTAATTGCGGAAAATGAAGTAGATGCTACGAATTTAAAAATGCGGGTCAAAAGATTGACGGATTTGTTTCATGCGTACGAGGAATTACATGATGAACTCGCGATAATAAATCCCGAGGACGAAGGTCTGAACGATTTTGACGAAATTCAAAATCGGTATTACGAAATCGCGAGCAAACTCGAAGCGTGGGAGCAACCGTCAACTTTGTCGCGCACGGACAACCTAAACGTAACCTCAATTCCGGTCGACAACAACACGCGTCGCATTAAATTGCCGGTTGCCGAGTTACCTAAATTCGACGGTAATTTGGAAAAATGGTTGTCCTTTAAAAATACTTTTATAACAATGATTGATTCCCTTAAAGATATAAGTAACCTACAAAAGTTCTTATATTTAAAAGATTCGTTACAAGGCGACGCGTTAAACAAGATTTCCATTTATAACGTAAGCGAGGAGAATTATCAAAATGCGTGGAAACTTTTAACCGAATCCTACGATAAAAAGCGCATTTTAATATCTAAACATCTTGACGCTATTCTCGATTTACCCGTGCAACAAAAGGCCACGCCACAAGGTTTGACAAAACTCGTCGACGATATGCGCCAACATGTAAATATGCTCGGTTCATTAAACGTGCATCCCGAACCGCATTTATTAATTCGAATAATCGAACGCGCATTGCCTTTAAACATTCGCGTAAAATGGGAGGAGACTCTCAAATTAGACGTTTTCCCAACACTCGAGCAATTATACACCTTTATATCGGAAGCGGCTTTTCGGATTTTAACGCTCGAGCAGAATAATACACCGCGTAAATCTCAAGAACATGGCGGCAAACGACAATACGCGGGAAAAGAGACGAATTCGAACAAGTTTCGTAAGGGAGAAACGGGCGCACGTGCGTTGGTTACTAATGCTACGCAGAACTGCCCGCTGTGCGGAAAGGAAAGGCACTTTTTGTACAAATGTCCAACTTTCGCGAATATGCCCATACAGAGTAGATGGGATTTTGTTAAAAAATCAAAACTTTGCAGAAATTGTCTGCGACAGCATAGTGGAAGTTGTCGTTCCTCGCACTGCAAGGCATGCCAAAAATATCATAACACTCTTTTGCATGATTCAGGTAGATCGAATGCATCAACGAAAGAGGGCGCAAAAGTCGAAAGCGCTGAGCCCGTTAAATCATCGACTAATTCAATATGACTAGATATGTGCGTTTTTAATTCAATTTCTCGAGCGCCTAGGTCGCAACTAATGATGAGTGCCGTAATTCGCGTCAAAGATTTTGAAGGTAAATTTCAACAGGCTCGAGCGTTGCTAGACACTTGCGCGACGGCACACATTATTACGGAAGACTTCGCGCGTAGTTTAAAATTACCTATTCGACCATATTCAATTTCAATCGGCGCTATTGATGATATGAACACAATTTCAAAGGGTATAGTTGAATTTACATTTTATTCGTTGCACACCAACTTTAACAAAAAACTTTCATTCATTGTAGTACCGAAAATCGCCGAAAACGTGCCGAGTGAAATTTTTCCACGCGAACGTGTTACAATTCCGTCGCATTTAATGCTGGCCGATCCGCAATTCCATCTACCGCGACCCGCAGATTTGATTATTGGTTCGGGCGCAACGATGTCATTATTATCTATTGGACAAATCAATCTATCTCGCGACGGTTGCGATCTTTTTCTTCAAAAAACGCAGTTAGGTTGGGTAGTCGTGGGCGGTGTAGCTTCGTGCGACGGAAGGGGACATGTTTCGTGTAAACTCACGGAATTAACAGACCAAATTGCAAGGTTTTGGTTGTTAGATGACACAACCGCCAAATGTTTAAAATCCGGGGAAGGTTTAGAGTGCGAAACTCACTATGCACAAAATACAACGCGGGATGCATCCGGGCGATATATTGTCCGACTTCCTTTTCGTACGGCGGAGCGTGATTTCGGTGACTCGCGGACCGTCGCTTTGCGTCGCTTTCACGGATTACAAAAAAAACTTAACGCTAACCCGGAGCTTAGAGAGGAATATACGCGCGTCATGGATGAATATATTCAGTTAGGCCACATGTCGTTAATAACAGATGAGACTTCGAGCGGCTATTATCTCCCCCACCACGCAGTAATCAAGACAACGAGTGCCACAACGAAAGTACGCGTCGTATTCGATGCGTCTGCAAAGTCTAATAAGGGAACATCGCTTAATGATTCGTTGATGGTCGGCCCAACAATTCAGGACAAGCTTTTTGAGCATATTTTACGATTTAGAACCTTTAAATACGTGCTTATAGCGGACATAGAGAAGATGTATCGGCAAATTTGGATACATGAAGACGATCGACGTTTTCAACGAATATTCTGGTTCCAAGAGGGCCGCGTACGCGTATTCAATCTTAACACAGTTACTTTCGGTGTATCGTCAGCTCCGTTTCTCGCCATCCGTACGATTGAACAGCTCGCATGCGATGAAAGCAAGGAATTTTCAATTGGAGCCGAAATTTTAAAAAATCATTTATACGTAGACGACTTAGTTACCGGGGCTAATACTTTGAATGACTTAATATTAATACGCGAACAAATTATTGAAATATTAAACCGCGGCGGCTTTAATATACGACAATGGGCCTCGAATGCGCCACAAGCTCTCGATAATTTAAATGAAAATAATGTCGATGTAGAATTTCTCGCGGATAAAGATGCCACGCGTAAAACATTAGGAATTTCTTGGAACGCGAGTCGCGACGAATTACAATATAACGTCGAGCCTATTAAAAATACAAACAAAATTACTAAACGTCATATTTTATCGGAAATTGCAAGAATTTTTGATCCCGCCGGATTACTCGGTCCGATAATTCTCACTTCTAAAGTCATTATGCAAGAGTGTTGGAAATCTAAACTCACGTGGGATGAATCGGTGCCGAGCGCGTTACATTCATCGTGGTTAACTTTTGCAGAACAACTTCCATTAATTGATCAATTAACTATAAAACGTCGGGTACTAATCAGTGACGCAGTCAACATTCAATTACACGGTTTTTGCGACGCGAGTAATCTTGGATACGGTGCGTGTTTGTATGTGCGGTCCGCTAACGAACGAGGCGAGGTACTTACTCGACTTTTCTGCGCTAAATCGCGCGTTGCTCCGCTTAAGGATATGACTATACCTCGGCTCGAGCTTTGCGGTGCCTTGACGCTTGCTCGCTTATATCGTGAAGCATTTAAATCGTTTACATTCAAACCGGATAAAGTTATTTTTTGGTCGGATTCCACGATCGTCTTACACTGGTTGAAAAAATCTCCGAGCGCGTTAAAGGTGTTCGAAGCGAATCGCGTACAAGAGATTCAAGAGATTAGCGAGAACTTCGAATGGCGACATGTTCGATCGGAGCACAATGCGGCGGATTCGTTGTCACGGGGTCAACTTCCGCGCGATTTGTTAAAAAACGAATCGTGGTTTCAAGGTCCATTGTGGCTTAAACTTTCAGAGAATCAATGGCCTGTTTCTTTAGAAATTCCCGTTAAAGATGTACCCGGATTAAAGAAAATAGTTTGTTTAAATACGCAAATTGACGCAGACAGTATATTTCATAGATTTTCTTCGTACTCGCGTTTATTACGAGTTATTGCTTATTGTTTGCGTTTTTTAAAATCAAATCGACACAAAGATTGTTTAACCGTGGAGGAGATCAATGGGGCTGAGCGACGGATATTTAAACTCATCCAACAAACGCAATTTTCGGACGAAATACGACGCCTTTCTGAATCGGGGAGAGCGAAACATAAAAAACTTGCCGCATTAGATCCAATCGTCGATGAAGCGGGTTTGCTTCGCGTTGGTGGCCGTTTGCAAAACGCGAACATTTCATACAATAAAAAACATCCGATTCTACTCCCTTCACATCATCACGTCACGGACCTTATTATTCGACACACTCATGAGAAACTTTTTCATACCGGAATTCAGTCAACTTTACATAACATTCGTCATCGCTTTTGGATTCTCGACGGTAAAAACCAAGTTCGTCGGGTTGTTCGTCACTGCGTTAGATGTATTCGTTTTCGTGCATCTTCCGTCGAGTATAAAATGGCTAGTTTACCCAAATCTAGATTCGAAGAGAACGCGACGGCATTCTATCATACAGGCGTTGACTTTTTCGGGCCCTTATTTATCAAGGAAAGAAAACAACGTAATCGAGGCCGAATAAAGGTGTACGGCTGCGTTTTCATCTGCATGTCAACAAAAGCCGTGCACATCGAAATTGTCAGCGATCTAACTACCGATGCGTTTCTCGCGGCTCTAAAGCGTTTCATCGGACGTAGAGGCATGCCCGCGCACATCCACTCTGATAACGGTACTAATTTTGTGGGCGCGAACAACCAACTTCGCGAATTGTATGCTCTAATGGAATCAGAAGAATTCAAAGCTCAAGTTAATGACTTTTCGGTCGCTAGAAAAATTAATTGGCACTTTATTCCACCCCTTTCACCTCACTTCGGAGGCTTATGGGAGGCGGCCGTTAAGTCTTTTAAGCACCATTTCAAACGTGTAGTCGGGGACCGTTTATTTACATTCGAAGAAATAAATACTTTTGCAATAGAAATAGAGGCTATTTTAAATTCGCGGCCGTTATGTCCATTATCCACCGATCCCAATGATCCGGTTGCCCTAACACCTGCTCATCTTCTCGTAGGACGACCACTCACGATGCTGCCGGAAGATAATTATCTTTCTATTTCAGAAAATCGTTTATCATCGTGGCGATCAATAACCAAGGCTCGTCAAGATTTCTGGCGTAGGTGGTATTTAGAATATCTCAATGAACTGCAAAGTCGACAAAAGTGGACAGACTCAAAGGTCGAACTTACAAAAGATGCAATCGTCATTTTAATAGACAAGAATCAACCTTGTATGAGGTGGCAGCTGGGGCGTGTGGTGGACGTACATCCTGGAGATGATGGCATAGTTCGAGTCGCATCGATTAAAACAACGCAAGGAATCGTCAAACGCAACGCGAAATCCATCTGTATTCTTCCAACCTCGGCTTAATCACACACACATTACACGTCACATTTCATTGTAACAACAATCACACTCTAATTTCTACTTATCATGTCATGTATATTTTTTTATTTTTGTAAAATTGATCGTTGCACTCTCAACGGGGGGAGTATGTTCCGTACGGAAGATAATCTTTTTCATCTTTTTGCTTCTGACTACTTTGAGACGCGCGCGCTCTCTTATAATATACAAAACACGCTCAGCCAATAGCGCGCTTAACTATAATAATCACGCGTTCCGTCTTTTCGGCGCTTCAAGTAGTGGGGCGAAGGGGGGAGAGATTTTTGACGACAAAGTCCGCGCCGCGCGACTCATATATAATAATCAGTCGGAGATCGCGAGATTAACGTCGTGGATTACGTCCGGATTTTTTATTTCACGGGATCTTCCTTTTTCCTTTTACATCATTTTCATTACGTCAATTCGTAACGATCTGATCGTTTCGCAGAGCCCTCGGCGTTTCTTTCTTACACGAATATTTCGCGGGGCTCTCAGCGCTTACTTCTAAAAATCTCATCGCCGCGCGGTGCAACGAGCAATTCCAACGCTTGTATAAAGGATCAATTCGTGGGGTTTTTATGCCGCAAGGCTTTTCCCCAAGAGCCATTAAACAACTTATCCAGGCTCAATCGACGAGTTATTTTTATTGATCCGGCACCTCTTCCTTTCCAATTCAATTTTGGTTTTCATTCGAAACAACAGAGCGACTTCATGTTGAAGAAACTCTGAGAATCACGAACACTTTTTATAGCTAGTATCAACGTTTGTCTAAGTTAATGAGTGTAACAACTTTATATTGTGTTTAATAATAAAAATGGATAAGTACAAATGTATTTACCGAATAAAGTATTCATTTCTATAAAATTTTGAAGAAAATTCTATAGTATAGGTATCAAAATTAATGATTTAAATGTACAATTAAAATAATATAAATTGATATATTAGAGATCCTTAAATAACAGTGATAAATCAAAAGTTAAGAAAAAATCGTATGTACCCTATTTAGGAATTTACATGGATAGTTGGTAATCGCTTAGCAGTACGAGTCGTGTGGTGGCAAAATGCTAGACGTAATTCGTTGTGAATTAAACGACCTTCGTCAAGAAGCTTCCCAACATTATTCTTGGTGTAACGCGCTTTCAAAGCTTTCGCGGCTTCTGTGTGAACGACGTGGTATTTCTTCATGATGCGAGTCAAGGCTGCGACCGTCAGGTTTTAGCCTAAAAGTTGCAAGTAATTCACGTGCAATGAATACGCACGTACGGCAGTGTCTCCCGCAATGTTCCGTATCGATGATTGGTATTTCGATTTCAAAATGATGCAGAAAAAAACATCTATCGAGCAGCACAATTTTCTTCAAGCGGTACCTTTGATACATATGCACATATTTCATTGAGAAGAAATTTCAACAAAAACTTGATCAATAGAAGGGCTAAAGCACTTTTTTTCTTACTTTGATTAATATTTTTTTATATATTGCAAAAGCAGCAACATTAGTAATGCTTTTTGTTAAATCTATTTACTTATGATCACTGTGTATCAATATTTTTTAAGGTATAAATAAGACTAAAGGTTCTCTAATAATTTTGATCAAGATAATTAATTAGATACCTCATCATCAATCAATTGTTCTGCATTGATTTGTGCGAAAGAAATTTCGCAGTAAAGTTATTATCAAAATAATAATTGACGCCTAAGAGTATTCTTTCTGCATTGTCATGTACACTTTGATATATATTGCACATAGATACAGCGTTACTATTATTAACATTTTCTTGTATAAATCGAGACAGTGTCATTTAAGTATCTAAAGGTGAAGCATTACGAGAATAATCGATCGATACCTCCTGTATAAATTTAAAAATAATTCATATACCTATTGCATTCTATATAGAATAGCGCTAGATAAATGCATAGAAGCTAAAGATCGATGTATACTAATCGAAGTATTAAACGTTAACGAGTTGCAAAATTGCGAAAAATTAATGAGAATAATCATCGATCATCGTTCATCCCTTAGATCCTTAAGATGCTAATGATCGGGCAAAGAAGGAATGGTATATATGTATACGCGTATACTACGCAATCGCATGCACGTACAAGAGTTTCGCAGCATCTCCGAAGATGAGATTGCGCTCCCGCAGTGTTATATTCACGCATTAATGGCCTAAGTACGTACTTGAGTAATTACGGGTGCCGTAATTAGAGTGTCCCGGTCGCGCGCCCGCGTCTAATGACATCAAAGCGGTACAGGGGGGAGTGTCGAAACCGACCTAAAAACAACGCTATAGGCGTGTCCTCTCTTCTCATAATATACCTTGTCGTGGTTCTCTTGTACTTCTCGTAGACATGTACGTATATATACCTACGTGTACCCCGATAACCCGTTGGAATAAATGCGCGACGCTTTTTTTTCAGCGCGTTCGAGTTCCTTGGAGCGTATAGCGGCTGCGCTACCGGCGCGTGATTTTTTACGCTAGGCAGAAAATTTTTAGAAGTGGGTTACTTTGAGTCCTTGACGCTTATTTTAATTAATAGCATTGTTTTGCTTTATGGTCCGAGGGTGGGAAAGTCATTGAAACGATCAGGGATATATATTTATATACATATACATATTGCCTACATTTTAATTTTCTATTCGACATTTTCGAAAGTAATTCTAGATAATATAATGATGTTTAATTTAATTATTAATAAACGGTTCAGCGCTTTGGCTTTGTTATCACGCACAATTGTTTAAAATGGATTTTGAAATGGATCAGTTAGTTCTATCTAAAAAAATTCAAATTACCCTATAGGATTACGTAATTTGAACGTTTCAAATTCTCCCACAATCCTTTTAAAATGACACACATTCCGAAGGATGCTATATAGATAAAACGTATAGCTATTATCTTATTCCAAGGAAAATAAATCAAAATTCTACGTATAATAAATAGCAAATAATCGTAATACAATTACATAACCCTACCATGAATTCGAAAAGCCGCGTCATTCCTTATATATCTAATATCTTAAAATTTCAAGTCTCTGGATAAATAATTACCGATCGATCGAGGAGCGAAAGAGAGAGAGAGAGAGAGAGAGAGAGAGAGAGAGAGAGAGAGACCGCGCGTCACGCTCTGTATTTAGCACGTTGTCCCAAAGTATATATAAGCTGCGAGAGACGTGGTATACGCGTTGAGTAAAGTCACCACCCTAATAACTATTACGCGAGCAAATTAGCCCATGGTGAACACAACTTCTCTTTCTGCTAAAATGTTGCCATCTATATATATATATATAGAAGTGTAATTATGTCGCCGCTGGCGCCCGGAAGTGACCGCTACTGCGGGTGCAATTACAGACGTCATCGCTCTGCATTTTTCTAGTGGCTCTTGTGGGCAGTTTCTGGAGCGATCTCACATGTTGATAGTACGTACACTATACGATTTTCTCTCCTTAGGAATCTTGACGGTGGGTTGTTTGGTAATACCTCCAATGGCTGCTTTCTACATGCATGTAAATGGGGATAATAAATAAACCGCGTATACTACCGTACTTCAACGATCTTGTTTTTTATAATTTTCAATATAGATCGATTTTGGAGGGCGATGTGAGTTCGATTTAGTGTACGTGGACGTGTGTAGGTAGATATTGCTTTTTTTTATGCGGTTGACTTTGAAGTTACGCGGTGTACGCGTGCGCGCGCCTGTGTGTCTGATTTTTGTTCCTTTTCGTTATTTTATCTACGAGATTTTATCAGTGGGCGAGCGAGTTCGATGGGAAAGTTGCCGCGTATAGAGTTTGGAAAGTATATGCGTATGGCCTTTTCACGTGGATTTTATATTAGGTAGCAACATATTTTTACGTAAATTTATTTATATTCTATATATATTATTCGATATTTTATACATTAATATGGCATTTGATTTCCGTACATGTGAAATTCGTTTTACTTGGTTCAGATTGTTTAAATTTTAGTGGCGTTACTCTGAGCAAATATTTTGAATTCCTTGAGTTGTACTCTTAATATTAGATCATTTATAGGAGGGTTATAAAATAATAAGTGAGAATATTAGAATGCACGGTTACTGTCAGTCGAAGGAATTTCTATATAATTGATAATTAATTACGGGAAACGCATTTGAAATACTCTAAAATAAATTTAAAATCATGCTCGTTGTTCATTGCATGGTTTTAAGAATGGGGACAGTTTTTTAACTGTAAACATATAAAAATGATATTTAACTCAATCATAACGTGTTTTATTATTTTCTTAGAATTTTTTACTCTAAGTACTTCAAGATGTTGTAATAAGTTACAATAATTACATTGTTTCGTTTTAAATGTTTGCTCATCAAATGCCGTGTTTACAATTTAAATTATTGAAATGAATTGATTGAGGCAGCGTAACTATGCCTAAAGAATATCAACTTACCATTTAATAACTATGATCAGAAAAACAAATGCACACCGTCAGGTTTTCGAGAGATATAGAAAAAGAGAACCCGACGACGAGCTGCCCGCGTGAGTAATGCAACAACGTCAGCCCCATAATGACTATACTTTCGCGGCGCGTAACCCGGCCGTGATTGCTATTTAATAGGTCGTCGTGTTACTTTAACACTTGCGCCTTTTATGCCCTCTCATAATAGTGTAAACTTTAATAATAATGACCGAAGCAGAGAGGCATTGTCATAGACCGCAACGTTACATAAACAGAAAATTCACGAGAACGCGCTCGGTCCGCTCCTAAACCAAATTTCCATAGACTCACGAGACTGTTTCAAAACGTTCTCTTATACTAGATATAGACGAGTTCGCTGCGCATTGCGTCTTTTTCTACTTTTGTACCTGTTTTTTACAACGGGTTTGAGCTAATCGCCTGCAATATCTGTTTTATAATCTCATAAACGGGCGTAATGTCATGGATTTTTGTTATGGCTCGAGTAAAAGAAAAAAAAATAAGAGGTGAAATATTATTGTTTACCAAAATCTGTTGGGTAAACTTCCTCGATTATTTTATTGCACATTTCGATGGTGGAACCTTTTTCTACTATGTTTGCGGTTTAAATCGAGCGTGGCAGTTAGTTAAGATTACGGATAGTTCAGTATAATTTTTTGTTTATATGGAAAATTAATTCAGTGATTTTATACTTGTTTGTGGGTTTGGAAACATGGGGGTAAATTGAATGTATTTTAAATGATATGATTCGAATATTGGTAATTGAAATAATACATTACCTTCTCTTGAAATACGATTTATTTCTAATATTATTTTTAGTTTACGTACATCAAATGAAACCATAAAATAATTTAATTAACTTATTAAAAAAAAGTTAAGTAAACGAAACATTTTACTAATTATCATTTTTCTTTATGTTACAGGTGAGTGTTCAATCCAAATGTTATTTCATATACAATTACTACCTAAACACGTAAGTTTAGTCAAGTATACTTATATTCTTGTTTATTTATAATTAATTAAATGTATTATAAACATATTTGACAAATCCATTCTTATTTTATTAGTTAATTAATGCCTACTTAATTATAAATTTAATTATTTAAAAAAAAAATGATGTTACATTGTCGTTCACGATTAGTGTTACTTCGACGTTGTGCGATCGCTCGCTAAAATTTGTTTGACCCCGCCAAAGAACGTAATACTATAGATTGTAAAAAATATGATACTCGTGTCAAAACAGTCACTCGGTATAATAAAAAACACCACTTAATATTCTGCGAATAAACCCATTCGAATTCGTGTAATTAAATATATTTGATCTTAATAACACGTTCGACCAGGGAAAGATGATACTAACGCAAGAAAGTGTAAAGCGCTTCCTGGTTGCACAATCACTTTTAATCGGCACGATCGGTCAAAAGCCTGATCAACGTTCACGAAACGTCATCCTCGATTGGTCGTGTAATTTTGAATCCCCCGTACTCTTCTCTCGTTTTTCTATACCTTGTTACAAATTGCACGTCGGACGTATACAATGACGAGGTCGCCGGTGATAGGTCAATATTCTGTACGATCGCGATGATGACGGGGAGCTTATCGATCGTTGATCTCTTTCGGTGCCGACGTCGTAATCCTATGTTTCATACGATTTCCGCAAGAACCAAGGTTTTGAATTTGTAACATTTGCGCTGTTCATTGAACCGACAAAATTTTATAATGCTTCAAAATAATTTCAAATGAAAGATTGCGTTGCATTTAATTCGTAAAAATTTGTTACGCAAGACAAAACGTTAATGGAAGACGAAATGTTAATCCTTTTCTAAAAGAGTCGAATAATTATAGTAGCAAATGTTCGTTTACCGTAAACCCTCATTCAAAAATTTTTCTCAATGGGGATTACGTAACTTAATCGACGTTTCCTACAGAGGATTTTTCTAATATTTCTCGAAGTCGTAGAATTACCAAAATGATAAACGCAACAGTGTAACTAATGTACTCAGCGAGTGTACGTGATACCGTGTGCGTGAGTGTGTAGATTTTTGAGATGTTGCGATGAAGGTCAGCCAGTTATCTCTCTCTCTCTTTCTCTTTCTCTATCTCTCTCTATCGTGTATATATACGCAAATGACACATCGAGAATCCACAGGAAGTCTATTCATCTTATGCATATCTAAAATCGTAAAGTCGAAACCATCACCTATTGATATATCCGTTAAAAAAGATCGCTTACGGCGTTTCCTATCTCTTGTTCGAACCTCAGGAATAGGGAAAAGTTTGATTTTATCGTATACACGCGTATAATACAAGGCGATTAGTATTTACAACAGAACTATTATTATGTTTAATACGTTATTGCTGATATTAATAATCTTAGGATTCATTACGTTACAATGAAAGTTCATTATTCAAAAGATTCTATATGTTTATTAAACAATTAATTTTTACGCAATAAGTGGGTACTTATATTATATATATATACTATCCATGTTACACATATATAGTACATGTATATAACTGTGAACGTTATTTAATTTTCCAAGTTAAAAAAATTCTTGTAAGTAATGAATTGTTCGATAGCCATCCCACATGTTTTTACGGATTTTGCAACAATTTATAGATAACTTTTAACTTACTTAATTAACTAATTAATATTTTTTTAAAAAAATTTCTTGTATACATGATTAGTAATTGATTTTATAAAATATTGTAATACATTGTATACTAAATATAATGTTAGTCGCAGAGTGTAAAAAATGGTTTTTACGGTATAATGTTTGATTAAATCGCATTTTATCATCTTTTCAGTCACAAATGTATTTATTCAATATCAAGTTGACCAAAATATCTCGTGTAAACCATCTATCGAAAAAGAGTAGGTATATAATGACAACTATAGCTCGCTTAACGAAATTCATTCCTTCGTGACATTTTTCAGAACGAGAAAAAAACACTTGAGCATAGGTACATACGAAAATAGCAAGTCATTAGATATGTTACAGACCAATTTATGACAAATTCTCGAGACAATTCGAGTAAATGGTACACTTTAGGTTGATTTCCTTGCGTTTCACGCACGCCCGTTCTCCATACGTGTCCCCAGGTCAAACCGTACGTACAGGTGAATCGCTCGCGCAATGCGTACAATGCAGGTCAAGGTTGGGAATCGCTGCGTGTCGCAGCTTAGAAAGAAAAAGAGACTTCGCAACGATCAGCGAACCAACATGGAATGTTACGATGATCCTACGTGGTCTAACTTTTCTCGTCCCGTTTAATGGCTCGACCATTTTGTATTCTAGTTGTAGCCCTTGTACTTTTGCTATGCGGTGAGAATATATATTTTCCCATTTTATAGAGTATTTGTTCCAAATTAATCTCACCGTAAACTTTATTAAACAGTGTTAAACTGATCGTCTAACTGACGATATTCGCAAAATGTAAATAGAGTTAATAATCGAAACGGATGGATACATACATTATTTATATTCATTTAGTTTAAAACGCTGTTCAATAAATTATATTCTTATACATTCATAAACTGAAATTAAAATAAAAGTGCACATAATTTTATTAAAACATTATTTTGTCACAAATCACAACAATTCTTCGCACTTTTCGATCTGTTTACTTTAACAGACGCATAATTTTTTATAGGACATCAGTTTCGTTAATTACAATTATAGAAATATTGCCGAAACACGTTTTAATTGGAGCAGTTCTACCTTGATAAGATAAAGTCTACTGATTTTCTACTAGTGTTTCGACACTTTCTCTGGAGATATAAAGGTTTTTAATCGTGATTTTTGTATTTTCTATAATAATTCGAATGACGGTAAGAATTATCCTCTTTAAAATATAAATTATACTATTTGCTCGTACATCAGTTTTACAACGTACTCAAAGAACGTAAATACTTTTAAAACAATGTTTAGTAATTTAGTAATCTGATAAAATACCTTATCTCGTATTAATTACGGGTAATTAGCAATCACTTTAACCTAAACGTTGATGCAATGACTTATTAAAATTTCTTTGTATATTTCTACTATCTATTAGTCTAATCAACTCAAAGTAAAGTGTTATTATATGGTGCAATTAAATCTAGACGCGAAGGTTCATCAAAGAGTTAATAACAAGATTTAGTACGATTGCCTAAAAGACTTTGAAGAAACCTACCATTACGAAAGGATATATATCCTTTTAAATTGATAATAATTTTAAGTAGTTTTTTAATTGACTTTAACTGATGCGTGTAGTTCTTTTTTTCCTATGGGCAATATCGTCTATACAAAACTGAATTTACAAATCAACGAGTTTTTGCGATTGCGCTGCAATCAACCGTACATACCAAATAAATATAAATGGTTTGTTAAGAGTCACATCACGTTCACGTATCGAAGAGACGTACAATGGTCAAAGCCGAAATTGTCCGCGAACTTATTGCCAGACGCTTGCATACCCGGTTGTTACTATAAATCAGAGCAATTCGATGCAGGTCAAGGTTGATATATCGACGTCACACGCGATTTCTAGTAGTCGATGGACCGGCAACAATTGATTATCGATTTAATGCTTTTTTTGCTCTCCTTCGTTAAGATGTGGATGTCTTGATAAGATAGTCATTGTAGATCTAAGGTGACGATCAATATATAGAAGCATACACTGTCATCTTAAGAATCTTATATACCTTTATATTTATATACATATATATATAGCCGGTTGCGTTTCGAGTGACATAAAGAAACTTTTCCTATTGTGTCGGAAGAAAGTTTCTTTTACACTCGCTTGCGTCTTTCATTTACCGTTAATCTCACAGTGAATGAAAATTTTGAGTAAGCTCTTTTATGAATTATTTTGATAGATTAAAATTAAATGGTAAATTATAGCGATATGCGCTATGTTGAAAGTAAAATTCTTTTGTACCTTTTTTATAAAACATATTCGATGGCAGTAATAACAAGGTTTGTTAAAAATTAGATAAATGTCGAAGGTTTCATGCAAATCTTGGTTATTCAACATTTCAAAGTGAATTTTTTGTATTTCATTATATAATTTCGGTTAGAACTTTTTTTTTTATATAACTTAAAATAATTGAGAATGTTGTGTGTTAAAAGATTACTTTTTATGTACTTTGTTGTAACAAATTACGTAGTCGTGTTTTATTAGCTGCATAATAAAATTGGGGTATAGTTATAGTTTTGAATAAGAAAAGGAAAGTTTTTTTACTTGAACAAAAGAAGAAAGTTCTTTTTATCTACATCTCACTTATTAAAATATACGATTAATCTTATTTAAAATATGAAGTTATTCTGACATGTTGTTTATTGATAGGTTGTAACGTTTTGATATTTGAACTATTTAGAAAGATTGTAATGACAGTTGTGATCAATGATCCACGCGATGATTTACTAATTCCCATCGCCTTTATTGTTCGATCTAACTTTTCTTATTTGACATTTATTTTTCTTGTGCGCGTAATAGAAACTTATTACCGAATGATATAAAATGATAAACTAATTCAAATAGTAGAGAAATAACTTGCTCATTAGTGCAATCACATAATTTTAAATAAAACAACCTTGTTTTTAATCATCCGAACTTGTCTTTAAATAATGTATCATTTTGGTATAATCTATTATGACCCGTATAATAATTAATATAGTTTAAATACGCTTTTATCGTAATGCATTTACAATAAAAGATGTGTATATCCATAAACTCCAGGTGTTCTAGAGTAATTAAAGTAATTTAAATAAATGTATTTCAAGCAGCCCGTTGTAATTAAATTGAATTAATCCTTATAGATAAAAATCGTTGATTTGTTAATTAGAATAGGTTAAGAGATATAAGTACAAAATTGATATTCGTCATTTTCATTAAAAAATTAATGCATATCTCAAGTTTAATTGATGTGCAGCGTGTAACACATCCTGGAAACTAAACCGTGGTATTACTTTCAGAATTGTTTTGTTATCTTTTTACTTTGAAATTCAATAGATATATATCTTGAAAAAAGAATGTCAAATACTTTAAAAGTTGTGCGATATATAATGTATAGAACTTTCGTGTATATATAGACTTTTGTAAGTTTTCCTAAGCGAGTATATTGGTCAGCTCTATCTTTTGAAAACATCGTCTTAGTCTTGTACAAAGATAAAATGTCCTTGTACGGATAAGACGTACGTATAAAAAATATTTTGCACCAATCGGTCTTTGCGAAATAACGATTATCTTTGATTCCACTTTTCATCAAGTTAAATAAATGTTGATTCTCTCCTCTTCGCCCCTCCCTCCCTCCCTCCCTCAGTCTTTGGTGTTGCAATTGGTAGAGCGGCGAAACCGTTGGACGAAGTTAGACATCGCCAACTTTATCAACTACGTGAACGGCTTATAGGAAATGAGTCTTTGAGAAGAAAAATGGAAAATTTCGTCAGAGTTAGGGAAGAATGTATAAGTAATCGTAGCATCATCGGCTTTTGTAACGTCTAATTTTAATGCTGAAAAAAACATATTTGAAATACCTATATTTATCAGACCTCCGTATAGTTCACCTACGCGGTTGTCCGTCAACGAACTCGCGGCTTCCGCGTTCAAGTTACGTTAGCTTGTCGCGTGGAGAGGATTCTACAGATACCTCTACCTATTACGCTTGCATGTCACTTCACCAGTCACGTTTATGCTAAGTCTCGCGTTCTCGCGCTTCGACAGTTTACGCGATGGCTCTTATTTATCTTGTTTCCCTTTCACCTGTCCCTATCACTATCTCACTCGTTACCTTTTTTTGTTATAACCTGCGCTTCTTTCTGCATCGATTTTTACTTATTTTCTGGTGATCTCGGGTAATTTCCCTCGAATCTTATTTTCCTTTTATTCTCCGAGTTCCATGACGCAATGAACACTCTGTCTACGAACACTGATTCAAACCAATGTGGAAATACCTAATTAATTAAAATACAAAAAAAATTAATTTCGTATCAAATATAACTGTAAAATAAACAGGGATTGCCACATATATAATAAGAAGTTTGAATAAGAAGCTTCTTTACAGTTAAATACAACACTTTTTCAAAGTAAATCGATATATAATAAACAAGGATATACGCGCGTTATTCAATCTGTATATTTATTCAATTCCACATTGCAACTTGATTGAATATATAAATATTAATCTCTTCGTTTTATTATAAAATCATGTTAATCATTCTTGATATTTTAATGCAGGATGAAAATAGGTTACTCATAAGATGCAAGTTGCTTGTTTGTATGTTGCATGTATGTGTGCGCAACCAGAAATTTGATCATTCTCGCAATTCCAAATAATCACAGATTTTATTGTTTTTGTCGTAACCGCACTATCAAAATCACGATTACTGCAAAAAATTTATAGTAAGCTTTAATTATCCACGGGTATGGACACACGCACGCACACGCACACGCACACGCACACACACACACACACACACACACACACATTCACAACGTGTACATGTGTGTATATACAGATGAATTTAAATTTAACGCTCGTTTTCAACATCCTTTTCATCGTCCGTCGTATTTTGCAATTTTTTCCGCCACCACGACAGCTACTCTTAGTTCCTCCTTTTTCGTCTCTCTGGGTCGTGCGCTCCGCACCATTCGATTCTCCGCCTCCAAGAAAGTTGTTATCCTTGCGCATTCGCTTCGAGCCTCGGATCGTCGCGTCTCCCGCGATAAGAAAGTCTCTCTTGGTTCTTAAAGTTTCTCCTTCTCGCTTGGCCCCCTCCCCTACGTGTATGTACACACACACAGACACACACACACACTCACACACACACGAATAAAGTATATACATTTGAGCATCCCGAGTACGCGGAAAGCGAGCGCGCGCGGAATGCAAGTCGCGACGCTTGCGAAAATTCTCTCTCTCTCCTTTGCCTTTTCCTAGTGCGACGCGATTTCATTCGACTTTTCGAAAAGCTGAATATCTGAATATACTCGGTACTGCAGACGTGTTTTTCAATCTATCGTACATATATACATAGATATAGGAAATAGCAGAAAATATGAAGAGATGATAATGCTTTCACCCTTGATTTCTGTTATTCATGTCAAATATATTAATATACTTTTTTCTTATTTCGGCGAACCTAATTTTTCTAAATTTTTGAATTATGGAGGATTGATTATTCCATTGTTTGCTATATACGCACAGGCATATGGTTTAGTACTAGATATTGAGATGAATACCAGCATTTTTAAAATAATCTCTGAATAGTTTTGTAAAATTGAGAAAATTTTCAGAAAATATCATATATTACTTAAATGAACGATGGGCCTATCTACATTATATACTAAAATATAACCTTCTCTTCAGATTCTTTGAGTAATTACAGGATAAAGCCTCAATTAGTTTTCTATAGGTATATACGAAGCGCACTATACGTAAGGTTGTAGACGAAATTATATAAGAATTATTATTCAATTCAACCCTTCGATATTATTACGCAAAACTCTTTGATTCAGAATCGACATGTGAATCGTAACGAATGAAATTCTTTGGAAAACAGAAAAATATAAACTGGTTGAGAATAAAAAAACGAGCATCTTAGATAATAAAAGCGCGGAGGATAGAAGCAAAAAAAATTTACAACTCGAGCCAGGAGAACAACGTTTTTCAAGAGGCGAAGTGAACCACGTTGTTAATATACAAAAGAGGGCGTTTGAAAGCAGGGCAGAAAAAATAACAATGAAAGAGAGAGAGTTGCACAATTGGCCGAGTTGAACGGTATACGTATAGGGTATAGACTGTGTGCGTACGAGCGATGTCGAAACACGAGATAAAAAGCGTCGTCATGACGATGTTCGTCGAAACGCTTCCGGCTGCGTCTGCGTTGCGAATTCAGTCTGGGTTATTAGCTTGAGATATCCATAAGAAATACGCTCTGGTCTTACAGTAATCGGCTACATATAGTGGACGGCTTGACCCGACAGTCGATATAGCGTGACTCATTTTTTTCTTATTCTTCATTCGTTCGATTTCGTTTTTTTGCGATCAGGGATCTCTTGTATAAGTATACTGCTACGCGCCCAAGACATTTTTATGTTACGGCTAAATGATTTTACACGCGTTATATTTCGCTGCGTCAATTTGTGATGTTCGTAAGAGGTGTTATAAAATCGACGTAACGGACAAGGGGGCATATTCGCGTTTAAATACGTGTATACATTTTTCAGTAACTGACTACTGATATATTTTGTTTCGGTAATTATTACTTTTTTTGGCTTCCTAAGACATTTCAACGTACTGTATTTCTTTTATGCTAATCGTTATTGAGATTCGGTTTTTTTATTTATTAATCTATTGAGCGTGAATTAAGCGAGGCGGCGAGAATGATGTTTTACTACTGAATCGCAGTAATATATAGCATGAAAACATTTCCAAATTTAATTATGGATTTTGATATAGTTTATTATGGCAAAATTAGTTTTTATTTTATATACATATACCAATAGCTTTATATTTTTTAATTGAAAAATTGACTGTTACGATAATACTGCAGGGACAACAACTTTTAATCAGCGTTGAATGGCTTTTAAATAAAAGAAAATACATCTACGATCTTGCCGATTCAAATATTTAAACATATAAATTCGTCGAGTTTCTATTTAGTCCGTAATAATAAATTATTAGAGAAAAAAATAAAGTGATTTGATTACTTAATAAATAATTATATCTTTATACCATTTCATCGGTAAACTATAAATCATGTATGATTCTGCTACAGCAATTGTTTTCATCGAGATAACGATAAATTCTTGCAAATACAATAAAACGTATTGTTTGACTAAACTAACTCTACTAACAGCACATTCGTGTGTTTACGATTTCTTTTAAAAGATTTTTATTGTATCCCTCTAATAAAAGCATCAACCATTAGAGTTATTTATCATGTGCTAAACACGCAGAGAATATAAAAATCGTGCATTGAATCTCATATTGACGTATAATACTGAATTTGCGCTTCAAGTTTACATGGCATGTTAATATGCGTACGCGCACTCACACGGATACACATCTTAAACAATGTGTTTAGTCTGACAACTCATTCTTCAGATTTTCATCTTTCGTGCATTACTGTTTTAATGACTGATTAAAAGTGTGTTTTTGTGACACGGCATGCCCGAGGCAATGAAATATTAGAATATTTCGATTCACTCAACTCGTTTTATAAATTTAGCCTACGCATGATCATATACAACGATTTTATAAAACTTCCTGTACGAAAATTAAAAATATTCCCATATAGGTGGTAATATCTACCAATTATCAGCAGTATTTATGTTCTGTTATGATCGATTATTATGTTTTTACATCGTCGCTTTTGTAAACATTCAATTAAAACTAATGGAATATTTTAATACTACGTTTCGATAAATAAATGTAACTTGCGCTCTTTTGTTTATATTGCAGATAATGAATATAAACTATACAAAAAATGAATAAATTGATAATTTTAACGGTAAATCGACATCTTCAAAATAATGAAAACAAACTGTTATTAATGCGCATACCTCTTATGAATTATAAATATATTGGCATAAATTATTTTTCTTAACAATTAAAACTCGTTGACTTAAAAAACATTTTTTTATATTTGGAGGTTAAAAATCTAAAGAGTATTAATTTCTCAATATTTAATAACTAAAAGTTAATATTAAAGAAATATGGCGAAGAACCTAAGTTATTGTACGTTATTAATAAAAAATACAGCAATTCATTAGGACAAAAATATTTCTTTCTTTCAGTGTAGACATTAATTTGTAATAGCAAAGTTTATTCAGTTCGATTAATTTATGTCATATAATTATATATGAATATTACGTTATTAATAAGTTTGAGATTTCAATTGAGTTATCTGTCATTATTGGCACTAGAGTTTTTCATTTTAAATTAGTGTTGATTTGATCATTAAACGAAAATATTTGATTACCATATTCATGTATATGCTGTGCAAATGGTATACGTGTAAGTTCCCTTTTTCATATCGATTTCTGTCGGTTAATAATCCTTCTAATAGGTACGGAATACACCTGATTGCGTCGAAAATTTATCTATTTTAAACAGTGATAAATAACTTGGTGGTATAACCGTGTGTGATTTCTCAAGTTAAGAAATGTCTTTTTATTATTATTATTTCCGAGAAGTTTTCTTCTACCTTCGTGACTCTATATATATATAATCAGAAGAGAGAAGAAGAAAAAAAGCAGATCGAAAGATATATATGTATATATCTTTCGATCTGCTTTTTTTCTTCTTCTTAATTGATATACGCCTAATTATCCGTCCTTTATACTAGCTTAAAAAACCATTTCGCTAGATGTGTTACACCACAATTCGCAGAAATTAATTCGCGTCGACTATGTACGTCTGTAGTATTTTTCTTTTATATTTCTATCATACTAGTTCTTCCTTTGTAATTACACATTTTAGTGTTACAAAACTGACGAAAACAATTGTAAGATCCAGACGTAAAAGTAAATTAGAGATTGTTAAAAAAAATAAAAAATTGATTTTCCCTTGTTTCAACATGTTGAAAATAGAATAAACAATGGTAAAAATGGAATTAATAAACCCATTAATCTAGGATTAATTTACAAATAACATAATGTTGCAAATGCTGATTACGGTAAAATTTTATTATTTTTAAACCACTACTGATGCACTAGTTTTCATTCTATATCTCATCCCATTCGTAATTTGATTTTTTCACAGAATAATAAAGTATATGTCACGTGCAGTGTATTATTAGTAATTAATTCTGTACACCGACTCTGCAATGCATTCATTATATGAATACGAACCACTTATTTTTCTAATAACATTTATAATAATTATAAAGCGTGACGTTTATATAACTGTTTTATATTTATATATTATCACACATTCAACAAAAAATCGAGTTATTACGAAGGATAATTAATCTGTATTGCGTCACATAAGACTCAATAAAAATATGAAATGAATACACAAAAGCCTTATAGTTTTCATAGATATGCGCAAGGGAAAAGGTTCCCATGCTCGTTACATACACACACGCACGCACGCACACACACATACACGGGCGTGCGCGCACACATATACATACACCGCATATGTATCGGAATCAGAGACGACGTCGATTTATCCATTCATAAATCCGGTGTTTTTCGGTATATACAAATGTATATGTACAAACGTACACACGCACACACACACACGCACGCCTATGTATCCGTGTATTTACGTGCTATCGAAATACCGATCGAGCGTATATATTCAAAGCAGTCGGCCTCGTGGTTATTTCTATACCAAGTGGATTTCCGTAGAAAAGTAAAACTGTAAAATGATTGTATATCAACAATTGTAAAAATAATATTTGATATAATTTATAACGGAATTTTTAGTACCCAAACAATTACAAGTAACGGTTGAGAAAAGAAAATATACAGAGAAAATTATCACTGTAATAGCATAGTGACAGTCTATGTCAAAATTATAATAACGAACTGTAATCGCATTGAAATCTCTTTTGCTGCTGACCTGAAATCTATCTAATTAATTATCCAACACATAATCTATCGTCTCTTATCTTTAATGCGACAAAATATTCGTAAAAGAATAGAAAGAGTTATTGATGTTGGCATATAACGTGCTGCATGATCGCAGAAAATGTTTGTTTCGATTGTTACGGTTATGTGACCATCAGATGTTTCGAAAGTATAAGTAATGTATATGTGCGCATGATCACCAAAAAATTATAGGAACTGTTTGGGAATTTGTTTATTATCTCTGCAATTTTTAACGTTAAATTGATAACTAGAAATAAAACACTTACAAATACTATTATAAAGTTGAAGAGAGTCAAGTACTGTGACATCAAAATTGAGGTTTTAAAAGATTTTATGTCAATATTGATGTATTAATAAAATGATAAAAATAAAGATCAGATGAATAAGATATGAATGAATACAGAGAATATATCCGTCGCTTATAGAAATTTTATTTCAGCTTGATAGAACTGGATCTTGATGACAATTTGTGCACACAATTAATTAAATGCACATCGTAATAAGCTTAACGAAACCGATTTCCAAAGCAACCATTCGTCGCATAAAAAAAATAAAACAATCAATGCGTAACAAAGTCACGGTAATAACTCAAAAAAGTAAAATAAAGTAAACAAGAAAGACATCAAATTTAAACGCGAGGTGATGAGTTAGCTTCTTTGTCAGGTACGACCTTCCGTCGATATTTTCTCTTCTAGACACGAAGCTTGCTACGCTCGCACTCGCGCGAGTTTAAATGGCATAAAACAAGGCTCCTGCGAGTTATTGTCTACACGTACGGATATACTCGAGAAGAAGGTACGTGTAAATTGACACGCCTAAAACGAGGCGAATGCCACTACCTACCGTTTCCTCTCTGGATATATATGTATACGTGAGAACGATTCGCACACTCTCACTTATGCTCTCCAAGTAGATTTCGCGTTTGTCTTGGAGTAAAAATGAAAACTGATTCGTTCTTTCTCTTGCATCTACCATACTACTACTGTACATATTTCTTTTAATTGCTAAATTGAAACTGCGAATGTGGTTTAATTAGATTGTTACACTGAATTTTGTTTCTATGTTACACACAGGCAGAACTTTTTTGACCTTCGTCTGGTAACAAGCTGATGGATTTTTTAAATAATGGTTTGGAAGAAATGTAGTTACGAACATTATGAAGTAATATTGTCCATTTACGAATTAGTCTAATGTGCACTTGTTAGATTATAAATTAGAAATTCATGGTTTAATTGTGAATTATTATTTTGTTATTCTTCGTATTAAAAATAAGTTTTTATTTTATATTTATTTAACGACGTGCATTTAAATTAATTAAATAAACGTGTAGCACCGAATCATTTGATTTATTTGTTTTAACAATGTATGCGTTTAATAGTTATTGCAACATAGCAAATATTGTGTCAATAATAGTAGGTCTGTCAGTTAAGATATATATATATATATTACGAATGCGTAAATTATAAAGCGTAAAATATATTATATATATATATATATATATCTTAAAAAATATTTAAATTTGCTATTTCAATACTTTCTACAAGTTAAACTACTGCAACAATCCATAAGTAAATGTTTTATGATCTCCATAAATTTATTTTGACAGTTGTATCGTGTCACTTCTGTTCGTATGTTTAAACAGGTATATTGTACACAACGATTGTATTCTTATTTTCATTATATTTTCGAGTCTTAATTTTGGTGAAAGTACCTTTCCCGCTTATACAAATTTACCGCGCTTCGTCTTAAACAAAATAAAGGACGGAAAAAAATGAAATAAAGATAGGTAAAACCACCGGAAAGATTACAATGGCATTATATAGCGATCGTCGTTGGATTTAACTGACTCCGTTTAGAATGCAAAGGTTTATTCGTATATGCTATATTTTTTCGTCACTTGGGCGCGAGAAATCTCGCATCGTACCGCCTTTCCCTTGGACGCATTGTCTCCTATACGTATCTAGATATACCTTTATCAACACATGTATGCGTATAAATCTACTACGAATATATAAATAAATACACGCGCACGTATCTTTTATCCTTCGTTGCGTTCGAGCGAACGAATTTTCTAAATTCTTTAGTCAGTCTGATTGATCGTTTTCACGCTTAATTAAGATTTTTCTATTGCGCATTGTCACTGCGTGGAACGTGGCTGTACATCTTTCAGCACGCTGTACCACTATATACGTATATTTTTGTTTTAAATTGTACAACACTAGTGTCTAGTTAACATGCTCCGAAAGTTCAAGGTTTTACAAATATTTTACTTTTGGTACGAGAATACAACGGTTAAATCAATGGAATTAATGATGAATTAATGCTGATTATAAAATTATTAGTTTTCATTATTCACTAATTAAAAATTTTACACGGGTGAAATTACGATGTTTAATCTTGTTAAATGAAAATATAAATAATAATACATTATGCTAATGAAAAACCACATAAACTATTAAACCTATGTTCGACTACATGATTACTATTTTGTTGTATGTTTCAGGTAAGTTGCAAACTCTACCACATAAGCTTAAACCGCTTCGACACGTAAGTTCAGAAAACGCGTATATATTTTAAAGAAACTCTTACAAGGTATTGATTCAATTAAGATTTTGTGTAACGCTCTCGGATATATTATTATGGGTATGTCTCTATAAATTGTACATTTTTTTAATACCAGAAAACATCTCTATGTACGAGTAACCTATAGCTATCCGGAAATTAATTAATTTGATGTAATTCCTTTAGTTGCTCAATAAACATATTGGAAGAAAAAATTGTTAACATTAAATCGTATATACCAGAATATACCAAGTGCAATTTCAATTTCGTATCTAAGACGAGCAACGTGAAAGTTTGAAATAATTAGTGAGTTTCCTTACCCGGCTTATGAAAAATAAAACTCGGCTATATAACTTAAACGTTTCTATACCGGAAAAGTGGAAAAAGTCTTTCTGTATGTCACTGAGCACGTTTACAAGTCCCTTGTGAGACTCGATAAAAGTCCATCGTAAAATCGTGAGGTGCGCACTAAACTTAACTTTTTTTCTTCTACGCTCGCGTGCTATATAAAAGCCCAAAACCAATAGAACACATTAAAAAGTTTATGACTGGCGGACCGTGAGTTAACACGTGCTTCTTTACCGTATCGATGTAACTTCGCTATTAAACAAGGCATTGGTTAAAATTAATAATTTAGAGATTTAAAATGTTTGATCAATAGGTTGTTTAAATATTTTATTATTTTTATATAAATTGTAGATCGATTAAAGTTTTGGTCCGATAGTGTATCGTCTCTTCCAATAATTCATTCTTATAAAATATATAAATTTTTACCTTTTTATGCAGAATGCATAAATGAATTTTTTATAACGCATATAGAGATTAACGTTTACATTTAAAAATATTGTTACAACAGTCAGTAATATAAATTAGAATAAAATATTATAATAACATAAAAAGAAAAAGAAACGTAGATATGAAAATGAAAATGGATTCGTTTGAATTTTCACTAAAATTTGTGAGCTTTTTTCTAAATGTCTACAAGGCACATAAAACGTTAATTAAAACTGGAAAAAAAGTGAACGAAGATATACATCGAATTGTACATTGGTCATTGACCGTATGCCATACTTGTGGAATTTTCCTATTTCTGCGCTTCGCACAAGTTCTTCAAGAAAATAAAATTGGTAGGATAACACAGACGACACATTTAAAAAAGCAACACGCATCTCATGTTCTCACCATCGCCAAATTCTTATATTCATTTCCAGGTAAAATCCGAATTAGAATTCGTTTCCATACAACCGATTGTTGTACACACTTGGCATATTTAAAGTTGATCAATTTTTGGAATTTTTTACACGCGAGCCGTTAGCTAGTTTCTTTTGATTTACGAGGTATAACACGTATCCTTAATAAGATGAATTATGAGAAATAGAATTTAAATAAAAGGCTCTATAACACAGAAATTTGTAATCCCACTGATGCGTATACCTATTGCGTGAATTACGTAAGAGTGGAATCTGCAGATAAGTGTGTAGGCGAGTCGTACGCATAGTGGCACATGCATTAGCAAAATTACGTACGAGGTTCGACATCTCTTTGTATTATAATTAGAGAAGAGAAACAGTTTTTTAATTTAATATCGTTTGAGATCCAAGCATCCAGAATTGTAATGAAGAATGCAGTTTTCCTTAATGACTTGCTGATTTATTCCATTACCGATGATAAAGATTTCAAAATAAAGTTATGCACTTATTTATTAAAAATTAATAGAAATGTTGTGTCGTATATTGGATAAATAAAAGAAAACGGTTAAAAATGTTGCTATATATCTTTCCACTGTAGTTAGAAGATCATGCCTGACTAGATGTACAGTATCACTACTGAAAAATAAACATATTAAAATATGAAATTAAAATTGTTTAAATTAGTGGCTACTACAGTACGTGCAAATTTTTAATATTTAAAGCCGTTTTTTGTGCTAATCCTTGTATTTTTAAACACGAGGAAAATTTTTATCCAACCGCAAAATCATATCATTCGATCCTGACGTGGTAAAAAATTATTTACTAAAGTTATCACGCGTAAGTCTTTATCGTCTTGTCAATGATGATCTCTTAATTAAAACTTGACCGTTCGGGATCGTAAAATTTTGATCGACGTGAAAAAATGCCACATAGTTTCAGCAAATCTGTCAAAAATTATATGTATCTATCGATTATTTAACGAATAAAAATAGTGACAAATAATTGCTCGATAAATCATCCGAAATTACTCGCGAATATCGTGTATAAATATATACATATTTGACAATCAATCATGAGATTGCCACGCGCGTGCGTAGAAATTCCAGTTTTTCAATCGTCTTCCGAAAATCGTAAATCCAGCTCCCGATATATACACAGACCGTAAATACTCGTTATTTATTATATTTACATATCCAAAAGATCGTACGAGAGCGAGTCTATATGCGCACTAATTGATTCTAGCCTTTGACGGACAGCGGAATGTTTAATCGGCAGTCAGACGGTTTTTTCCTGATTTTATGGTATTCTCAAACCGAACCGAGTTGAAGATCCAAGTGATTTTCAAGGCCCTCGACGCGTACGTCTGTGAATCTGGGTGCGTGTGCCTGACTGTGCGTGTATATGTATGTATTTGTCTCAGTGTCTTCCGAAGTGCGGTAAGGAACTGTGAGTTGGCAACTTGATCGAGATATCAACAAGTGAAAAAATATCGTTCGTTTCTCTAATATTATTTATATTTTCTTTTCAAATAGTAAAAATATTCAAGTTTTCAAGAGTTTCAAACGCGTATAAAAAATTACGGTCGATGTAAGCCATCAATTATTGATAGCACGTGTGACCTATCCAATCAACAACACATGATACATTTACAAATTAATTTATACCTCTAAGAAATAATATACAGTTGTACAAATGTTAATTGTTCAAGATTTAATCAGTCTATATATTATTTTTTAAACGGTTATTATTTTATAAGAAATTACCTTTTACTTGCTGAAACAAATCTTACCTAATTTTTTAATTCTGGCGAAAGGAATTAAGACATTTCTATCAATACACACACACACGCGCGCGCGCGCGCGCATATGTATGTATATTTCAGTATTATCAATCGGATAAAGTACAATTTTTCCTAAAAATGAATAGTCGCAATGAATGTAAATATTAAATTAAAAGTTATAATCCACTTGCATCGACATTTAATCGTTAATAAAATATTAATTTTAATAGCGAGAACTACATAATTAATTGTTTCTTTATAGTTAGTTTGATAAGAAGAAAAAACGAAATAATCATTTAATTATTATCTATTGCTTATTATCAAATTCTAGCAATATTTTATTAGATATAAATAACTTGTATAAAATTTTGCAGAATATTGTTACAAAATTTGTTAATCATTCTACTCATTCATTAGTTTTATTTATGATATATGAGTATTATTTTTTGATATTACTTTTTATAGCGGTTGTCAGAATTCATATCATAAAATTCTGATGCAGAATATTTGGTGACCTTATACTTTTTGAATACATATAGCTAACTTATACAAGTTATAGGACGAACTGTATTATTATACTGTGATGAGCACAAGCATTTTGATAATTAATTTTTTTTTAATACACACACACACACACACGTATTTGTAAGATAATAATAAATATATTAAGTAAACATAATTATCAGTTGAAATCAACCTTAGCTGAATTTATTATTTTATTGATCGTATAATTATAGCTATTTTTCTGGGATATAATTTCTAATCAAAGGTTGTGGAAAATAGCCACAAGTTAGAGAAATGACCATATTTTGAAATCTTTATATTTACCATAGAGTAAATCGACATTAAAGTTTATGATATTAAAAGTTCCATACATAATTTAAAATGTCTTTAACAAGGAAAATGTTTCATTCGAGTGTTGAAATTGCATAGAAGAAAGGAATGTCAGGCTTACTGTCAACTATATAATAAGCGGTTGCCTCCATTGTGACAATAATACCTTTATACCAGTGTAAATCTATATTTTTTCTTTTAACCACATATTGACCTCCGATACTCATTGTCCTCTGTTTGAGATCACAGAGTATGTATTTATACGAATACATTAAATACATTGTAAAACTGCTTTGTAAAATTATGACTGTTGTGACAACCGTTGGAAATTGAAAGAATCGACATTTCTTAGTGACAAATGTCCTAGAAAATTGTTATTTTTCATGTTGCGTTCTTACGATTTTTAGGTATTGTGCAGTTCAGAAAAACTAGTTTATTACTTATCGTTTACTTCTCTTTAAAACCTATTGAATATTAAATGAACTCTGTTAATGGCAATTTTATTTCTTCGCAAAGTGGTTGTTAAAAATGACAAATAATTATTCAATTCTTTTCCTTTTTTTGTTTGCTAATACGCACCTGTGTGTTTAGTGTCATAAACACGTGAACAGAAATTAGTTTTAATTACATAAGTCTTAAGTAAAATTATTTTATAATATTGTTAATTTTGTACTATTAAGAGAAATAGACATTTACCTTGAAGCATTGAAATCTCTTGTCCGCGAGTCATGAAAAAAGTACTTGGATTACAATAAGATCATTAGCGTCTTAGACGTGCTGTCGCCTGGCATCTTTCATTGAAATCTTTCAAGCGTGCATCTTGAGCCATGATGTGTGTATACATAAAACCTAGGAAAATGTACGCAATTGCGAGACGAAAATTGCGCGTGAGAGATACTCGAGTTTGGTACGCGAAGATGTACATAGTTTTATTTCTTTTTGTGTTTGCCGCGTTCTCTTTTAATTGTCCATAGAAGAATATGCTCCAAAAGGTCATTATTATCTATTGTATTAATTATTACATGCCACATTTTTAAGCGGTTTGATATACGTCCTTCTATATAAAATCATGAGGTCGCCTACAATGAACGTGTTTTCATTAATTACTTAAATGCTCAGTTGTATAATATACTTACTAATCGTGATATTAAGTAATTACATTTATGTCTACTATTCGTGGAATGTACCACTCGCTACAAAACAGTATTTTTATATGAAAAGGTATTATGGAATGTAACTTTGATATAAGTTTCCGTCTGCACAAGAATTTATATGCATTTCAATGAATAGAATATTATAAGTTTTTATCATAAAATGAGATTATTCTTTTGTAAACAGCTAATAAAACAAATAAAATACACGTATATAAAACAATAACAGCAGTCTGAAAATAAGTTGTAATTTATCAGCACATTCATTGATATTTTATGTTGTATTAATTTAGATTACACTTATTCATTTAATAGTAGAAATGTCGTAAATCTTGGCAAATAATATTTTGTTACATTGGTAGTCTCATAAATATTGAATTAAATATTTATAGTTCTGAACTTAAATAATTGTTAATTAAAAATCAATATATTTGGAGTATTAACATTCATGAAATAAATAATGCAGATCTTTTTAATTTTAAACGTTGCGTCGATACTCGATGTGTTTTTAAATATTCATATTACGATACGATTCCTTGGTATATATTTAACTGTTCTCGTTTTTCATATCGTATCTAATGAAACAAATTATCCTAAAGTGTGGTCGATAATTCTTGACATAAAGGCAAGGTTTGATCAAAGTAAAGAATGCAACACGCCTTATTATTAAGATCAACTTGTGTCCAAGAAAAACGGTGCGTCGTCCGTTAAAAATCCAGCGGCCAAGGTTCCACAATAAAGTCACACGAGAAGAAAATAAAACATAACAAGATGCACAACCAAGGTGCAGTCATCTGTTCTCTCACGCTTGCTCAACCGGTCGCAAAAAGCATCCTCATCGTGTATTTTTTTCGCGACATTCTTATAGTTAGAGAGTTATCAAAGAATACAAAAAAAAGATGCAGTCAAGGTGACGGTGAATGACTTATCCGCACCTATACATTGATTTGCAATACGTCAATGCACAATAGGGAGCCCTCCGGCGATCTCGATGGCCTTGTGTACGTATACCTTTACGCATTAAAAACAATAAACTGGAGAATAAGACAGTAAGAGAAAAAGTCAAACGGATTCAATCGAACAAGTGCCGTACCGGAAGTTATTTAACGACATTATTTATTTGTTTTATTTTCATTTTATTTTTTATTTCTGTTTTGTTTACAGTTAACTCTATGGGACAGAAAAATATTACGCGAATACAAATTCTTACTCGTTTTAATATTTTCACTTTTAGTAAAATTTTGTTGCTCGATATATAGAAATATAAAAATTAGACTCATTTTAACGAATGAAAATACCTTTCATATTAATATTTTTCAATGTAACTTGTATAGACTCTTGATTCAATCTGACTTCAACTTCATGACACTAGGAAAGTAATACATAGAAATATTGGAATTGAATTAAAATTATAATACGTGTCAATCTATCGTAGAGAAAAAAGATTTACACATATAATAAAGATAAATACGTATATAGATAATTTACACATGTACATCATCATAGGATTTGTAAGTAGTTATATCTAAACATTAAATTATTTAACGGGATGTTGGACCAAAGTTGCAGGGATCTACACCTTTCAACATAAGAATTATTTTTAAGAAAAAATCATTTTTTTAATAATAATTGAATAAACAATTTTCGGTCGGTAATTATTTATCTAAAAACGCATGAATTTTCAATGCAAAAATCAGAATTAAATTACAAATTTGAAAATCTAAAAAAATTTTTCAAAAATTTATTCTATTATATATAAAACAATATTAAAAATGACCATTTTTTGAGTCCGACATCCCCTTAAATTACTATAACAAGAGGAGACTTTGCCGCCGGTAAACAGCCGAGTCTAGTAAAAAAATAGTGGTTATAAGTGGATGGATATGTATATGCGTTACGATCGCGTAGTCAAGAAGGTAATCGAATCCGAGAACTTCTGTTGCGGGTAAAGAAAGGATATTGTATTCGATATTCTATTGATTTTTAAGTGATAGATTATTGATCACGGTAGATAGATACCTATATTCAGGTCACGCAGTAATAACCAGACCAAAAAGTGTTTTATCAACGAGCTGATTTTTATATCATCTGCGTTAAGTAGGTAGTAGGGCACAGAAATTCTGAAAACTATAGAAATAAGGTCATTAATATAGACATTGACGAGAATTGGACCAAGGTGATAGCCTTGGAGGACACCCGATAATACAATAGTAAAATTTGAGAAGTTAAGGACTCGTATCGATTGAGTTCTTTACTGTAAATAAGACTCCACCTAACAACGCAATCAACTTTTTGTATTCTAATACCAAAACTTTTGTAACAATATTCCGTATACGATTTACGATCACTGAAAATGTTCGATCGCAAATTCGATAAGGATATTAGCAGAAAAGACTGACGTATTTTTTTCTAGAATCCTTAAATATATTTCTAACGTTTCTAGCGAATGAATTAAAACAAAATATGTAAACTTGTTTTACTATTAAGTCAAACTAAAATAGTGCTCAATTTATTATTGACAGAGTAAAAAATGGTCATTTAGGTAAAAGAAAATTTGAATGTAATTTATGAACTACTGTTTATGGTCATAAAAGATTAGCGTGTGAGTGTGACTATTTACTTGAAATTCATGTTAAGACGAAGATAATGACGAAAGAAGCTGCTCCCAAGTGGTGCGACGACTTTAGCGTTAATAAGTCAAAGCAACTAACTTTATGTAACGTCGAGCAGCATTGACTTGTCATTTACACAAACACGCAATACTGTTATTGTACGGGCTTCTTTTCATTTTCCTATAACGCAACCCTACAGTGTTATTGTTTACTTAACATTTATACTGGAATTATCAGCATTTTGTTTACGCAAGATCATTTTTTATATGGCCATTAATAATTTATAAATCTATATGAAAAATAACAAATGTTAACAACGAAACAGTTAAATTAAATTTGCATAAAATGTATTCGAATAATATGGGAAGATTTGTTATGAAATTAATCAAAATAATAGGTTGAATAGTATTTTTGAATAGTCCACATACGACTATATTAAGTATAATTACTAGTTATGAAAGGTATAATTAAACATTATCATGCATATATGAACCACGAATACGCATTATACGGTGTAATACTATCATATTATCGAATACTTTCTACCCGTTGATATTTTTAACCCTTAATATAATACAGTTTATTATTAGTCTGTAGATATTAAAAATTTTATCTTACTTTTTTTTCTCAAAATATCTGATTTTCGATTATTCAGCTCGTGTATCCGGGAGAAAAAAAAGCGATACCAGCGATTAACTTCACCATGAAATTGCGCTACCAATCAATTTTCGTCGCGCGCGACACGACCTTGTGCCTTGTTTTGATAGGTCACGGAAAAACGCCGAAGGAAATTGCTCAACGACAATCGTTATTAGAGAGTGAATTTGTTTCGTCGAGCCTTTTTTGTGCTCTATCTAACGGACAGGTACTCACTAGCACCGGCAATTGATAACGACAGTATGTTTGTTGCAATCGTTGCAGGGCATAGATAGAATTACGTAATTCAATATCGGTATTTAATTTTATATTATTTTATCATTGCCTACGAAATACTGTACAGTAAGAAAAAGGTGTCAGGATAGTCCTTTAATTGAGTTATACGTTCTTTTACACATAACGATGACGAGTGACCTTCCTACGAATCTGACGAACAATGCTTTGTCGGTGTGACGTAAAGTTCGTTTCATCGATGTCTTTCCAATTATCTAAAGAATTATTAAGTTAACTTTCATTTTCTAGCAGAAATCCACGCGAAATGTAACGCACCCATACTATTTAGAGATCGTTATCTTAACGAAGGATAATATAATTTAATCTTTTCATAATTACTTGGCTGCTTTCAGCAGAGGAGAAATACGAGAAACCACTGTAATTTAAAATTAAAATAATTTGCATTATCATGAAGATTTAATTGAATCGAATATTTACACTAAAATATCGGCATTTATAATAATATTGAATCGACAATAACATTAAACTTTTGTGATACAGTCAAATAGTGAAGTCGCGTAATCTGATATATGCGCGATATTCAGGATAAATATTAACAAAATGGGCGACCCGAGAAACCTGATATTCTAAATAAAAATTGTTAGTTCCAAGAAATGAGAAGTTCCTAACACCATATATACTAGTATTCGAGATTAGGAAAACAACCAGTTGTCAGGCCGTATAATTTAAAATCACTGGATAGAATAAGAAAATAAGACTAGCCAACGAAAACGAAGCGACCAATCGTATTTTCCACATGACATTAAGTCAGTGACCTTATTTCTTCATTATGTATTTTTTCTTTTCTCTCCTTTTCGCGCAAAAATTTTCTCGATCGCAAGCAGGCGCGTCATTACCCTGACACAGAAAGAGCTATGGCAGGATTCCCATAGCGTTGAGTTCGAAATTAGTGTCGGTGCGCGTTAGTCGCTCTTGGCCGCAAGTCGACACACATGTGCGATAATGCGCGCGAGACTCTTCTCTATACGGGATTATTCACTACGGTCCGTTAAAAAAAGAAAGTTGAGGGGGCGAAGGTTTTGCTAGTGGCTTATGTGATTCAATTTCAATTTTGTTTTTACAACCATCATCCATTATTCAGTTAAAATTCCGGGTTTAAAAGTTCGAGTAAGTTGAATACATTTTTATTTTAATAATATACATTTTTACCATTTAATTAGCACTTGAATACCTTGAATAATTAAATGTACTATTGAAATAATATCTAAAGTAACGATATCTTTTAATAATTTGTAGAGGCGTAACTAATTTACAATTGCTGTAAATTGTAAGGTATTAAATATATGTCGATACGTCATTTAAATTATATATATACATACTATAAAATTTACAACGTGCATTCAAGTAATTAATTTAATTAGTTGTTTTCTAAATTATGTATGTTAACTCATCGCCGACACAAAGAAAAATATTGTATTAAAAATTACCACTGTTTTTAGTAATTAACTGACTAACAAAAGCCAAAAGATTATATACTTTATGATCAAAATTGAAATAATTCTAGTAAAGGTCATAAATTTTACTGATTTTATGGATTTTAACACTGTGATATTATAACTAAATATTTATTATAAGCATTTTATATTAGCATTTATAAAAATAAATTAATTATAAAATAATTTTATATAATTGTAAAATGTCGTATTTCTGTGAATAATAAATTCATCGAACACTCCGTGCGCGATGACACGTGCTTGTACAGACTCGGAAAATCACGCATGTTTAAAATTTCGCTTCAAACGTACGTTGTATCAAAAAATACAATTGGATACATGTGTGTGACAGTGATTTGATTCTCTTGCAGCATTTCGCTAAACGTCACACAAGGACCAAATCACATTCACGCACTATCGGAATATATACTATATATATATAAGCAACATACTTTAGAGGATTTACAAGAAAATATTGTATTACCGTATCTTTATACGGAATTAAATCTTTACCATTTTAACACATAAATTCATAATACGCTAAGCTCAACAATTTCGTAAAGGAACTGTATACGTTAGAAAAGTAAATTCATGTTGCAGCAAGTGAGAAAATGACGAAAACTCTAAATTAAAACGTTATCTTTTGATACCTGTTTCTTATCCATATATAGTCGCACGCATAAACGCAACAATCCTGTAGACACACTGTCGGAAGATTGTATAGGAACTACTAAGCGAACATAAAAGAGGAACGCGAAAAACTCGCTGATCCATTAAAACGGTATACAAGTTGGTTACAAAATACTTGAGGCGAAGGCGTTAAAAAGTTTGAATTACGACGGGGTAGATCCAACTCGAGCGATATGGCGTATTTTCTTGTACCAGGCCTAAATTTGCCTTAACGAGTTTTACCAGCCGCCTTCATCTTTATATACTGTTATACACTCTAGGATTTATCAGCGATCGCTCTATACTACATTTTGAGGTTTTACTTGCGAATTGAGCTGCTTTTTATTATTAATGAATCATTAGTTTCTTACTTGTTAAACTACCTAGATACGAAGTAAAGTGTTAATAGAAAATTGTATTTTCTATTTGATTGATGAATGTAAAGCAATATTCTCAAGGTGATTTTTAAATTTCATTAATTTCATACATTTTTATTACCGGCAAAATATAATTAGAAATAAATAATCACATACTTCTTTATCACTGCTTCAATTAAAATGATATGAATTAATTACGCAAAAATGTTAACTAGATAACGATTAACTGCAGAGTGATCTATGATAAGCAATCAACTGTATTTATACCGAACGTGAAAAAGAAGACGATATCATTTTGATGTAACTAGATATCATATATCCAATTCCAAGAAATTGTTTATTAAAACTTATTCATATACACAGTCGCGCTGATTATAGTTTTATTACTGTATACTAGAAAATATATACTACAACTACTTAAGATTTATTCGAGATCCGTGACCCAAAAATCAGGTTCTCTTTTCGCAATTAATCGCCGATTAAAGGAGGAGACTGTGATTTAATCTTTTATTAAGTGTCTCCTGCGTTTATTGTATTTCATTCTAGGAGATTACATTGATATATTCAACTAACATATACATATCTACATTAATATACTTTTTCTCCTTATTTTTATGATAGTATAATTCACTTTTTTTTGCAATCGTGAAATAAAGGACCTCGTTCTAGATCGAGCTTCTTTTTACTATTCCACGAGAACGATTATGAATTCTTCGTTATACTCATCAATTAATAGATTTTTTCTATCGACTTTGAATCACAAAGTTTTTCTTATTATGTAGAACAATCTTATATAAATTGTACGTTGAAGGATCCTTTGTAATAATTAAAAATTAACGCGATATCGCTATTCGCATGGAATTCTCGTAATTATGCAACGATATGTATATATAAACCCATTCATTTGCCGAGTACAACGATGAACTTGTCGGTTGCGAAAACTCAAATTTCATTAGAATGAAAATTAAATGAAAATTAACATTGATGGTGGAATAAATCGTGCATGAAATTGCGCATAACTAAATTAATTCCAAGCAAGGTGTTTTTATTCCTGACACAAACATTATGCAAAGTGACAAAATTAAATTATATTTCTAATGGCAAAAATTCTTTTAGTTGTATAACTTTTTTTATGCGCTGACTTAAATATCACTTTACAAAGAGAAAGTGTATTTTGAGATTTTAATGTAGAGATTTTTAATTTAAATAATATGTTTGTATTCAACAATCTCATAAATGTTTATATACATTGAGTAAAAGATACGATCATTAGTGGAATCCATTATCGCGAAGTTTATCTAAAGAACTTTCGAATTTTATTATGGTGCAACTTCAAATTTATTTTTAATACACACCTGTACATATACAAAAGAAAAATTTATTTGATCTGTTTCTGATTCACAAATAAAATGTATTGAATAACCCAGCCAGAATTAACCTGATTCTATGATACATTTACGCAGACTCGAATCTGCCAGATTATAAAGCATGCATGTAAAAAAATAATTATAAATATACAATATAGGACTATTGTATCGATAAATCTGAAAGAATAAACAAAGCAATCGAAACTTGGAAAAGCAAAATACCCTAACCGCATAATGATTTGAAATTCATCGGTAGCACAGAAAAGTACACCAAGATATTCCATCAGCTCTTCATTCGAATCGAGGAATAACCAAGAACGCACGAAAAACATCCGATTAAACGCAAATTAACATCAAGCCCGAAAAGTAAATCGGTCGGGAAATTGCAGATTACAAAACCTTCGAGAGATCGGCGATCTCACGAAATTGAGCTGGTCTTACAGTAGTTCGAGTCGTGCGCTAAGCCAGACGAAACGTTAAATAAAAGCACGCGCGTGCATAATAGACCCTGGAGCGTCGATTACGTACAATTATCATCATTACAAGATTCTACGCGTCTCCAAGAGCGAAACTTTTCGACTATCGAAGCGCCTCCTCGCTTTCTCTTGCACGAGCAAATTCGACCATTCGTATATAGATATACATAGATGACTAAATGTAAATGCACTCGCCTTGGGGATCCCGTGTATATATACACGTAGAATCGCCTATACATTAACCGTATGTAATGTCGCGTTACAAAAGTATATACACAGATTATCCCGTGTTATACAACGGTAATTAAGTTGATAGTTTTTTTGTGTGCGCGCACGCAGTTTTCCATCGCGAGCAAAGATAACCCATTATACATTGTGCCTAGGACGGTGAAATGTTAATTGTAGGCGCTTGGTATATAACGGGGCGCCGATTATCGGTAATGGGCTTATGTGCACACGCGTATATATGTATCTATATACCTCTCGGAAGTTTTCACCGATAAATCTGTGATTTTATACTAATTAGTGTGAGAAGAAATAGCCAAGTGCGCACGAATTTTTAAACTTGATGCATGCATGTATCTAGGTGACATTGGTGAAAAAGCTATCCTAACTTTTCAAGTCCACGAGCTTCCATTCACACCGTGTATCCGCACACCAAATTTTATTTAATTACGTAAATATTTTTGTCCGTGTGTACAATCAAATAGGCACACACGTATATACATAACAGACTTTCTAGATTTCGTTAAATTATACAAGTATTCGTTATCCACAGCTCCTTATGAGTCATAACGAGGTATGAAAATTATAATTATTAATTATTAATATAATATAATATATTCTAGGATAGAGATGCATTTGTTGCTTACTTCAAACTGCAGTCATTACCGACGAATATTTAGGGGAAGAGATCTAGGTACATTTTAAATTTTAATACACATTTTAACGTAAGCACTTTATTACATAAATTGTATTTATTTTCTCTTTTTGGCGTCTAGTAATTTTATCATCGTCCTGGCTTTATTAAATTTTATAATTAATTAACAAAATTTTAAATGTATCCCCGACAGTTAATTAAATTAATAACATCGAGGTTGCGCATACGTACGCTAACATACGCACGCACATATGCAAAGCGAAAATTTACAGTAACAAAATAGTATAGTATAGTATATATATATAACTTACGCATTAAAGCTAATTAAATAGTCTCTCGGTACCATTATCTAAATCCATTATCAAGCTATCTAATTTCCGTGTACGCAAGTAGTGTACAACTGTGCTGTTATTGCAGATACTAGAAAAAATGACAATCACTCACAATCAAAATCATGAGAACCGCATACCATCGCGTAACGAATCAATTACAAGCATCCAAAGCACCGATCCAGAGAACTAGAGCACGCAGATCGGTTACTTCAAAAATACATATTGCACACGCTTCTGATTTGGATAGGGGGATCAGGTACGAAAAATTATACGTAATTGGATGAAATTGATCAATGTGGTTCATTCGGCTTTACCATGGAAATTTGGCTTTTAACCACTTATTAAATATTATACATTTCTTTAGGCAAAATAATTTAATAGATTTATTTACTTGTACGATTTTGTAATATACGGTATATATAATTAAATCAAACATTTTCGTGTAATTTATTTAATAATTTATTATTATAAAAATATTCTAATTAGCATTGATTAAACGTCACGAAATCGAAACTATTAAAACTTATATTACAAAATATTGTAAATTTGTATAAAAATATTTAGCCTCGAAAGTATAATAAAATAAAAAATTGCAATAATAAATAAAAAGAGGTTATAAAAAGGCAATAAACGCAAATTCGTTTTAATGAGAAAGTGGGCTCAATAATAACGAGATCGAGTTCGTATTCTGGCCTTGGTTTCAATAGTCTAGTTTAGATTTATAAATGTATCCATACAGATACATAGGTGCATGTACACTTGCGCTCGGTCAACGGCGGCCCCTTACCAACATTCCGTTTTCCGCTTATCGACTCGCGGAACGCGAGACTTTTCGCAATACTCTCATGGAGTTTGTGTATATACATGTATATACGTATGTACAAACTCGAAGTTCGCCTTGGCTTGTGCTCTACGTTAAGGACCATAGCCACCTTTTTCTTGGGAGCGAGAGCCAACGAAATACGCTATTCGTTCCTTCGATTGGATTTTGTTTCGTGCGCTCTCGTGGAGATAATTCTTTGCTCGATTAAGTCGTATAATGGAGAATTTCGTTCTCAATTTTTCTTTCTTTCCTTCATTGAGATTTGTATATAGAACAACCTAGTAATGAAATAACATTTCATTCCCTATTGACGAATCATTATTTTCACCAAATTACATTTTATTTTATTATTAAAATATATATCACATAAGATAGACAGAATCGTGTATATAGATTTGTTAGTAATTTAGAATATATTTTAGTCGGTAGTATTAAATGAGCAAAGTGGATGTAGTAAACGAGAAAAACAGCATTTATTCATCCGTATAATTTTAGTTTAATGAATGTTTTCGTCACTTGAAATTATGAAGTCATCTGCTTTATTTTACACGATTCTAATTTACGTTGAGTATAAATAGTTAGTTTAAGCAAATTCAATTAGTATAACGCATACTTAATCAACTAAAATGTTAATCATTTTTTGATTATAGGAATACGTGTTAAATAATTATCGGAGTATAAATCAGCACGTAGTTCCACGTATAACTGGTGAATCTTAAAAAGGTATAAACGCACCTCTTGACCTTTGGTCATTTATCGAGGGCGCACTTGGTTCGCTAATCAATGGTAAAATTGGCAATCATGTGCACCATCGGGTACGTCATCTATGTCGTATAAACGTAAGCGGGCGTACCATAATTATCGAATCGACGTGCTCATGTATTTTCACGATGATGAATGAGTTGTTAATTTGCTTTGATAATGGAATTTTAATGAGAAAGCAAGCGCAGCGCGCTACTTGCCTTCCCCAAGATTTTCAACGCTGCGGTCACACAGTAGCTTCGGACTCATTCTTATTTGCACCATGGTCACTTCTATTTCTTGCTACCTTAATCCTATTATTTTCAATACATATTGCACTGTTTATCACTCTGATTTAGTATCACATTTTTACTCAAATTATCGGATCTTTTTTAACTTTAATAGTTACGTGTCACGTTCCCAAAGTTTAGTGTGATTTATATAGACTGTAAAAAGATTGAAGAATGTGTATTTTCTCCAATGATTTATCAAGGTAAAATATCTACAATTTTTATCGTAAAAGCTGCCAGTAGTTGTGTAATAAATATGTTTTTTGATGTAAGGTTGTAAATATTTCAAGCATAAAGATTGTTCCGAATTTTAATATTAACATTTTTTTCTCACAGCGTAATATTACTTCACTGTTATTACACGTATCTATATATGCAATATTAATTAAAAATATTTTTACTTTAGAGTAAAATTTTAAAAAATGTACATTTATCGTCTGAAACTTTTTAGATATATTATTTCTTACTTTATTAAAAGGCAAATATTTTAAGTTAAAACCGCTCTATTCGGTGTAATAAATACATAATATATTGAACGTTAAAATTTATTCTCATGAAAATCTACTTGACATACAATTTTCTGAAATGGCATAAAAACATATATTAAAATTACATAAAAGGCATGCATTCCACCATTGTATGAAGTAATGTACCTGTTTAATTTCTATGATTGTGCGGGAAATCGAGTTCCGCTATTTTGCAATCGAGTCAGGAATAGAAAAATCACCACAGCAATAACAAATGTCAATTACAAGAGAACCGGTGACGTTTACAAGCTTATAAATTCGCAGTGTATGAACCGTTGTAAAGTTGTTTTAATTGACAACGATTAATAGAGGTGTTTCATCGCCCTGAGGTAATATAATCTTTTATAATTCGATTTAAAAGGATGCTCTTTCATGAAGCACGCAAATACACGTATCAATTGCGCGCGTTTGTTTCATTTTAAAATTCATTTGTGAACATTCATTTGAACATCATTTCAAACGTTCTAAATTATATGTGCAAGCTCTATTGTGTCTGGATTCTTTTTTTATGATTTACTACATATGACGGATGTGTTAAGTGTCTCGTAATTAAATGACTAATGATATGCAAATACAGTCTTTTCAAAATGTATAACAGGCATCTTAGATTCCGATAGGCTTGCGTGAATTGTTTAAATAGATCTTTCGCTCATATATTACTTTTTTATTGATTCAGACATGTAATTAGATTATAAACGGAACCATTGTGGAAGTCTAATTTTCTTTAACTTTTTTATATATAATTGTAAGCATTTGAATTATGTTTCTTATAACCTTCGTACTATATTACTTTCTTTGAAAGGAGCGTTTTATCACCGTAATTATTATACTTTTATAATAATCATTAAAGAGAAACGTTTTGAGATCGTAATATTTAAAATAATAACTTTAGAAAGTATTTGATATATAAATTATATATGTATATATAACTGTGGGTTAATGATTGATATTGAATAGTCGTTTCTTTATCAATATTATTATTGCGTTAATTCTATCAAATTAACGAAAACAAATAAGCATATATATGTAGATGTTTCTATTTCGAATAACGCTATACTACGCATGGAAAAATATTTTTTCTTAATACAGGTTCTAAATTATCATGCGAAAAGTAGAATTAAATTTGTACGATTAGAATTCATTTAATGTAAAAATAAACATATAATTATTGTCAAACTGCAGTTAAATTTATCGTTATTAAATAACAAATTTAATAAGACTATAATGTTTTTATCGACTACGTACTTAAATCACAATTCTTTCATTAAACAAACTATTCTGTCACTAAATTGTGATCATTCATCATTGTTGCAGTATATAATTAATATACTATATTGTACAAGGCATTGCGAATAGATTTTGATGAACTTTAAAGTTCTTAACATTGATTTCTAAATTAATGTGTACAATGGACTTTTGGCAGTTAGCATTACAGCTGAAGTAAGCAATTATTAAATAATTTAAAGGAAGGTAATGGATTCCTAGAACAAATAATAATGAAAGCTATTTGCAATATATGTACAACATATTAATTAATGTGAGTAATTTAATTAGGTAATTATATATTACATGCATTATGATCAATATACTTGTGACCAGTTGTACTGTATCGTGATGATCTTCTGATTTGATATTTCGCTGCAACTTATAAACATATTTTGAATACAGTAATCGTGCGTAATTATAAATATATTCTTTACAGAGTATGTACGAACAATTACGAAAATTTTATTGTATCTTTGTGCTTTTTTGAAAAATGAATAAAATCGCCTTTAATTTTAAATTTTTATCGAACGCTTAATAATAGAATAATAGTTGATTTATATATAAAATACATGTCATAAAAAGTGTAGTTAACAGATATCGTCAACCTGCTAAAAATAATTATTTCGCCACATTTTGTGAAATCGTTGGTAGATGCTTCTGTCAATGTATGAAGCCATATATTCTTGAAATATCTAAAAAAAATCATAATTTTTAACTCAATTTAAAATTTCCCGCTATTTTCTTTTACTCGGAATAATATTCACAGAAGATCTAGAAATTCCAGGTTATACAGTTATATTCTTCCTAGGAAGTAAAATGGTCTCGTTTCTTCGTTCTTTTTCGTATAACAAATTATATTACATAAACACGCATAAAGCAATTAAAAGAAAAAAAGGTATATACGACGTATATATAGATATATATATATATATACATACATATCCTCGACACGCGGTAAAAAAGAAACAATTAAAAAGCAACAGCGATTTCGCTCGCACTTTCCTTAGACGGAAGTGGCTTATCCATTGCGGCGCATCTCGCGGAAACGGAGAGCGCGATCGCGCGTAAATGCCTGTGTTTAACAAAACGACCGCCGCCGTAGGTGCACTTAAGTTTCGTTTCCTCAGAGTCGCGCCTACTCTCGTTTTCATTTATCTATATACATATACATATACATATATATACACATATATATACACACACATGTATCACAGTTTAGTAAGAAAGAATAAGAAACGAGAATCGTATATAGAGACGCGTGAATAAAACTCGACAATACACTTTGCTTTTCACCGTTATCATGAAGGCTATACGCTGGTAGGTTTGTAACACATATTTCTTAACGTATAAAGTGTTTGGATGTTTTATACTTCTATTTTCTGATTAATCGTTGGATTGATTAAAATTCGAGCTAATTACAGCAAATATTTGTAATACGGATAATCGTGAATGTTGACAATAATGGCACTATGGTTTTTGCACTGCTACGTGTAAATAGTCGATTTAAATAATTTATTATCGATATGCAAGTGAGTGTGTGTGTGTGTCTGTGTGGCTGTGTGTGCGTGTGTGTTTGTATATGTAGGTATATAATAAGTAATAAATTAAAATTCTTTTTAATTACTCCATTCGATATTGATATATACCATACGATAATATCAAATTTATTGTTGTGAAACGAGAAGAAATAGAAAAAATCAAACATCTAATGATTCTGAGAAATCAACATCTTGATCCGTAAACTTATCTTAAGCTAATACGTATTAGATTGCTCATTTCGTTTTATTAATGCCTTATTTTCTATTGATTAAAATGCTGTATAATGCATTACATATGATCGAATATGTTTTCTATATTGAGAAAGTTCGCGAATGAACTTCAAAATAGTTCGATGATCCATATCAATGTCATTTCACGGCTTTTCCTTCAGTGAAACCGGTATACATATTTATTTAACTTTCGCCCCCCTTCTAGTCTTCCAAAAACAAGAAAGAATATCCTTATTATTTTATTTAACAGGGGTCTCAGAATACACAAATATTATATACACTAGAGATTGAAGTATATTTTTGAATCTCTTAGTTATTGTAGTGAGCCACAGAATTTCTTACTATTTAAGCGATATATTACCAATTCATTAGTCGTAAACGCACATACTAGTTCTAGTCGCATCGAATTCATTAAATTTATGTGATCTTAAGGTGACTATACTTATCTGAACGCTGATACCAATTAAAGATATCGCATGAAGTTATAACGTATACGCATCTGTTTTCTTGTGTCTGGATAAGCTGTGTATATAGGTATATATATATATATATATATATATATATATATGAGAATCCAAGCACTCGCTCGTTCTCAATTACGTCACTATACACAGTTCGAGTGTATGTGCATGTATGCGCGCGGCATGCACGAGAGACTTACGCTTTTACTTAAACCCGGGTAGAAAAGTCGAGCGGCTCCACGATATATCGTGAGAATTTTTCATTGATTGACGCTTTCACGTGCGCGGCTAAGTGTGTTTGTATGTGTTTATCTGCTCTTTGAACGAAGGTATGTGTGCTCGTATAAAGTTATTCTTTCTTTTTATTGAATATTAATGAAAATTAGAAGGAAAATGTTAGCTTAGAATTTTCAAATTGATCACCGTTTCGTTTATGGTCGTACCAATTTACTAATTCACCAACAGTCTAAATCTTATAATGAAAATAACAAATTTTGACGCGCAGATCAAGGACGCATTTAATTATTGATAAATAATTAATCGAACGTGTATGAACTTTTGTGTATGAATTCTATATTACATCGAAGGCAATTGTTTCATAATTAACGGTAATTATTAGTTTAATTATTTGATAATTAATTGAGTCATCGATCTTTGATTATTTGACATTTATTTTAATTGTTTGCTATTCTGTATTGTTAAATCGAACGATTCCGGCGAACAGATATTAATCACATTTGTTCGCGTTGTTATATAGATATTAATTAATTTGGGTCTTAACATTTTGAAACTAGGATGTAGTTACTCGGTAGACCAATTTCTTGGGGAATGTCCACACACGTAGATTAAAGCACTTAGAGGCGGTATACAAGTAGATGAATATAGATAGAAGAAACAGAAAATCGTAGAGAGATAAGAAAAAGTAAAACGGTAAACTGTGCAAGTATTGGGAGCATTTCCTAGTGTGATGACGGGTCTAGCGCGTTGAGATTCGGTTAACGGTTGAAAAGCGATTATATGCACCGGTAATGCTGACGGCCGGGCTTACACAATTGACGGGGCGGCTGCCGTAGCGCGTAGCCATAGCGTTATGTAAGTCCACGATAAATTTTAGTCGGGACAATCGCGATTGTTCCTTGCAAATTGATTTTCACTTTTTCTTTTTTTCTTTTATGCCTCGAGGAGTCGATGAAAATTCTGGCCAACTCGGATATATAAATTCGGTAATTCGCCTCTCCCTTTCGATGCCTAGATCACTTGGTTTTGAAATGACAATGCTACGCAGCCAAATGGAAAGTGAAACAAACATAATTATATTATAATGACCTGAATAATTTATCTGTTAATATTATTATAAAAAAAGTGAAACTCCGGCGATTAATCATTCGATATGATTCTTAGTAATATCGGGGATTTTCGGTGGATTGTACATTATCATTGTTTTACGCAAGATGATAATTGGTGTATAACCCCTTATTAGGACACCAATCGCCGTCGAATTAGTTAACATTTCGTTTCTCCGTCTTTTATTAAATTATTATCAATTTTTATTTCGAGGGATACATTTCACTCATTAATTAGGTTGATTTATTTAAAATTTATATTCAAGGAAGCACATTCATTTTAAGCGATGGAAACATTTAAATTAAGTGGAATAGTTTACGTGGAAGTATATAATGTAACTGATTATAACTAAATTACAATAATAGCTGTTGAACGCATTGCAATGATTAAAATTACCAAAAAAGTTTAAGCTTTAAAAGTATTATATGTATGGAATATTTCAGTATTCCTTATTTTTTAATTCAATAATAACGTTTTTATAATACATCTCATACAAATGCAATTTTAAATATGAATTTCAAATTATTAATATAACTGTATTTTTCGAAGCATCATGAGAAGTGCAAGTTAACACTTATAAAAAGGTATAAATTATAAGAAATTACGTATCCGTGAAAGAAATTAAGTACGCAGTAAAATATCGCATCAAGTATTTATCGTCACTTTGTTAGATTACAGTTACACTAATTTCTATGCAAATTTTTGGTGCGAAAATTAACGTGGTAAACACATATAATAGAAACATTTACAACTTATGCAAATATATATATACACATACATATATATATATATATTTGCTGTCTATCGAAGCATTATGAAATATCAATTTACACAACAGTCTTAACATCTAACATTGCTAAAAAAACGAATGAATTTTTAAGAAAATCATATAGCGATTTCACAACTCAAAATTATCACTATACGATATATGCGTTCGCATAACCAATTTAAGGAAAAAGTATGATTCTGTGCCTATAACGATGCAGCATTTGTCAAGTGGTATGTACAACTTACCGATGTAAAATCCACTCACTCCATTTAACTTTCGACCCCAACATGACCCCGCGCGGAGATGTTTCACGAACCGATCGTCTTTCGAAGATCATTGGTCTCCCGCCAGGTGTATAAGCACCTCGCTCCTAACCTTCCCGCGGTTAGTTTCGAATCACCCAGTCACAGTCGCTCGGTTGAGCTCAACGTGGATTTTCGCGCGCGAGACCTTCTTTCTTCGTGCGAACGAGCCGGGACCGCGGATTAACGCTAATTCGATGCAATTAAACTTTCTTTCCGGGTTCGGGAACTAGCGTCGTTGCGTCTACGAATTCTATGTATACATATATGTGCGTCCTCTACCAGTGTTTACTTGTGAGCGCCTCCATGTATTTACATCCACCTCTAACTCTGTGAGATTAATCTATTTTTTTTGTTATTTTGTAAGAGACTACGAGTCTCAGGCATGCGTGAAGCTAGTCACGTGAAGGTTAGTTTCTTTTCGTTTTGCCACTTGATTTAAAAAGGAATTTGACTTTTCAGTTTTATTATTTTTAATAGTTGTAACTCCAGGAAAGGTTTATTGTAAACAGTAGTTTTTACGCGTATGCTAAGTTTCTAATAAATGTTTGTCCGTAAATAATAACCTTTAAAGTAATTTACGTGTAACAAATTATACTTATTTAAATTTTTACTATTGAAATACATTTAAAGCCAAATTTATAATTAATGCATACAACAATTTTACATTGTCAAAAATGATTTTTAAATTTTGATTTCAATTTGCGTTTGCATATTTTAAGATATAATAGTTTATGTCAAGCGGCATATCCTGCTTAGAGATTTATTATTACATTTGAATGTAATCGTACTGATAAACATACGTATATATACATATTCTGTGTCTAGCAACGCATATGGATATACATGCTTTCTCATATATTCACTTACATTTATCTAAACATAAAACAGTTTGAGTGTTAGAAAGTGAAACGTATCTTTACAGAACATGACTTTTTGCATACACATATATATCTATATATATGGGTCATTCCAATATTTTTTGAAAATTCGAGTGGGAGGAGGTCACCGATTTTGTTGCAAATCTAGTATGTTATACATTACTATACAAAAATAACTGACAATGAGTCACATTTTTAGTACCCTAGGTCAAGAATCGGATCTAAATATTTATTTTTAAAAATTCAAAATTAGGTTATTTCTCATCATTATTATTTTCAACACAATTTTTTTAGACCAAAATTTGAATAAATTTCGATTATTTTTCGTTTTTAAATATTATAATTAGAAGAAAAACTTTTTAAGAATGTAGATATTAATCAGTTTTTTGAGCTAACGTCTTGCACAACTCGCAGGAATTCCTTTTTTGTGTTTTGAGTAAGTAGATTAGTGCATATATAGATGCAGTTATAATGTGTAGAGATCCCGATTGTTTTAGAGTAGGGTACAAAATGTATTTTGCTTTCAAACAAGGGGTAAATCGTGAAAAGTATATAAATTATCAAAATATAACAAAATAATATAACAATATAAAAGCTTGTGATTGTTATAAGAGAAATAAAAACAAACATTTTCTTAAGCGAAGATCCTGTTAATTTTGAAATTATCTATAATATTGACTTTATCTTTGGTAGCTATACGAACATATGAGACTACATAAAGCTGATAGTAATCCGATAAGTTTTGCATAAGAATGCAAAATATTAATATTTTTATATGTTAATCAGTACTTACAAATCTAAAATATCGTATGCATTATCTACCGTATATTTTCTACCGAATATAATAAACCGAGTTTCACCTCAATTTTGGTTAAAAGAAATTGTGATAGACTGAAGTTATAAGCACTTGAAAATGTGAAAAACGTGTCTTTTCCATTTTAGATCAAATTTAAATAAATATAACTTTGACCCAAATTAATCTGTTTTAGCAAACCAATTACGACAAAAAGGTTCTTTTACATATTGGCAAAATGGCATCATTATAAAAATGCGCATAATATAAAAAATATTTGTATTGAGTTTTCTCAAAATTTTTGTTTTTAAAGTAAACTAATCCTATTATACTTATTACAGTAACAATAAACAGTTGCGTTGGTTTCTAAAAAAAATTGATCCCTCGAAATTTAGTGATACTTTGAAAAATGACAAATAATAATGAAAAATAATAATTTTGAATGTTTAAAAATAAATATCTAAGTCTCTAACTAACCTAGGGCGTTAAAAATTTGGCTCAATCACTTGTTTTTATAGTAGTGTAATATACTGTAATATCTCATGTTCCACACAATATATAATATATGTTATATATAATATAATATTTTTGAATTCACGCTACGTTATTTAATATAATTGTTTCATACGCAAATTGACAAATCGTATTAAGTGATTTGATTAAATCAGTGCAACTAAGCGAATTTAATTTTAAATTTATCAGCTGTACAAATGAAATAAATATAGATTACTTACGGATAAAAATAAAATTAATCATTTATTATACAATGTTTGAAACGGAAGACAACTTTCTCTTTTGGTGACCCATTGAAAAGTGACAATGCAAGTATACACATTTAATTTCGAAAAACCTGCCAAATCACCATTATATTTCGTATCGATCGTCCCTCATTGTTTCTAATTCATTTCATTCTATTAAAGTCCAGCTTCATTACGAAGCTGCGGAATAGACGCTCGATCGGGTGTGACAAAAACTTACGCAACTTCAAGGTTTTCGCATTGAGTTGAGAATATAAGCGATCTCGACTGTTATTATTATCATCATCACAAATAATTTTTATCTAACTCTTCTTCTTCAGCTTCCATCCCATGTGTTCAGCTAGCCTTTGAATTTTATTATGTTGAACAAAAATAGAAATTAATATTGTAGAATAAGGAACTATACGCATGTTGTCAGATAATAAACTCTACAAAGTAGCTATACATTACTTCCTGAAACTAATAGTTTTTAATGTAACTTAAGGTAGTTGTCATGCTTCATTAGACAAAAAGCATTTCTTTTTTATTTTGGGTAAGTACATATTCTATTGAAGCTGTTCGAAGTGTGGTTGCAACCACATTGTTCCACGTACAATTTCTTTTAAACAGTGTCGTGTCAGTTCAAGTTGAAATAACATTAAAAATTCAAAGAGTTTTTAATTTAAGTTGTAATTTTTTACGATATTATTGACTGATGGGGATTCCGAAAACTTTTAAAGAAATATTATTTAATGGAACTAATCACAAAATTAAAAAAAATTTTATTTTATTTATAAAAACTAAAGAACATTTTGTTTAAATAGAGTATAATTAAAAAAAGTTATTTAACAAAAAAGTCATAATGTATAATACAAACTGCCAATCTAAAAAACCAAGTAGCTCAAACAATTAGCAATTATATACTGAAACATCAATCTAAAAAAAGGAGTCTAAGCAAAAAACATGATACGTAATGCTCAGTGTGACAGTTACAACTCAATTAACTTGCCAACCAATTCAAAATCAAACCAATCTGAACTCTTTTTATCCGTTAGCCGTAACCTATGCCGCGTAAGAAAGAGAGAGATAATCACAGTAAAGCATTGAAAAACCAGGAAGATATATAAACCTTGGAGACCGAAAGAGAAGGTATTCTAGCACGTGTCGGCGTATCTCTTCCTCTTTTGCTCGGTCATAACAATTAGTAAGATATTAACGCTACCAAGCCGGTTGAACAATGCCGATATATATATACATACAATTCTCGCGTGCGATATCGATGCGAAGCTCTTCCGTCCAACTGTTACGCAGCTGATTCGCGCGCGCTTTTATATTTTTTCTATTGAGAAATAACGAGGTAACTTTCTTGGGATCACATGATAAAAAATAAGAAATTATAATAATTTTTTTACTTTATTGCGAGGAATGCTGTTGATTGTAATAATTTGGTCGATATCTTATTTTATTATCGTGTGTTGAAATTTGGCAAGAAATACTATAAGAATCGAGGTTTATAGAGTTTAAATGGTAGATTCAATTACAATCTGTTTCGGATAATACTGAATTACGATTAATCATTAATTTCACTATAAAAGTACAATCGAAGTAATTTGCATTGCGGTTGAGAAACGGAAAAATTTGCAAGAAAATTATTGCATTTTAAGAAAATGAATTATTTTCAATTACAATCTGTTGTTATATAGTGATCATTTGAAACTCGTACGCAATAAATTTGGATTTAGACAATTATATTCTAACTCTATGTTAATTTATAATAAACACTTTTTATTACTTCTGCTCATACTCTTTCTGAAAGTCAAGTTTGCAGACATTTTCTACTCTCTCGGTAATTATACGCTATAAACTGAATGATTTTTAATTTTTAAAATATTAAAATCACGTATAAATTAAAAATAATATTAGCTAATTAGATAGTCGTGAAAAGAAGACCATTTCTGTTTCTAATTAAGGAGAAAGAACTTAGTAATATATATACCAATCTATGAGAACATTTCATATTAAATGTTTCGAGTTGATCAACTCTAGTAGTTTATTTAGAATAAATATAATTATAAATTAAGAAATCATCTAATACTCAGTGAAGATAATAAATTGACATTAATAATTACTAGCAAAAATTACCAGCAAAAAATTTATTAAAATTTGCATTTGATAAGATAAATGGAAAATTTTCATAAAAGCTACGGAAAGTTGAAATTTAAAAAAGTTATTGTTTTTATTTAATTAGCTACGTATATTTGTTATGAATATTACATAAATATGTATATTTATAGCAGACAAAGTTCATAGTCCTGTATATTATATATATATTTTTAACAATGTCAGGATAGTCAACGACTTGGTTAGCGATATTAAATTTAATAGACGATTTAACACATTTAGATTCGCAAACTATATAAAGGTGCCATTATAATGCCCGGGGTTATGCGTCGTAAAAACTTTATAGAATAGATAGTCACCGTGAGCATTAATCACTGCCAGGTCACACGGGTGTGATTTCCTTAGTTCAAACGCGTTAATAAAGATATATATGTACTTATACATATGCCCAAACAACACCACCGTTTACTTTAGTATGTTTGTTGTATAATGTAACCACTGAAAATATTAATTTTTAATATCGTTTTAAAACGCACCTCATCCCGTTAAATTATTATATTTCCTCACGAAAATATAGTGTTTATTATTGTGATTGGTAGTAAAATCGATCGAGTAAGGTAAAAAAATAATTTATATAAATATGCATTTTTTTCAATTATAATCTAGGCCTAATAATAAAGTTTAATTACTTTCTTGTGCAATAATTTTTATTCGTCAAATTATGTACATTAAACAATTCCACCGAAATTTAATAAATTCCAATTGCACAACTAGTTTACACGTATTTACTTTTTTCTTTTATTTTTTAGCGATGTGGCGCAATCCACCAGGAGTTCTCTTTGGCAAAATGATTCGCATCATTGTCTTCCTGTGCATGGCGATCCTACCCTTCGCAAGATGCAGCAAGGTAAGCTATTAAATACATATAAATAAACAATTACAACTTTTAGCAATAATAAAACTTATACTTTTCCTAGAATATTGTACACTTATGACAATAACATTATCCGATGAAAAAGAATAATATTGCAAAAAAAATTTCACTTATTTAAATAAATACTTTAACGTTTAATTCAGTAATATGAAAAATTGTTTTGAATGCAGGATCACTTACGAAGAGAAGACATGGCCTTTAAAAAATGAATGTATTTGAAACTGTGGAATATGATTATCTAGCCAAAATAAGAAGATCCGTAGTATTTTGCCTCGTAGGGATAAAGGTATAAAGATATTCGACGTTTATCAACAATCTAGAAGAAAAAGGACTTACGCCAATTTAAATAACTTAAGTTCTACTTAACCTATAATTATTGTTTAAAAAATAATTAGATTAAATTATTCAAAAGTTATGTTTAATTAAAATATAGGTACAACTTTACATTAATTTTTAAAAAAACGTTTATTAATTTTTTATCTTATTTATCTGACATTTCTTGATCAAACGTATCTTTTGAACAATTTAAGCTATTTAATCAAGCCAGAGTTACAATAATAGCTATAGATTAATTAGAACTTGAGTTATATAAATTGGCGTAAAGTTTTTTTCCCCAGGAATTTTTAAAAAGGTCGAATATTTTTATCCCTAGGGCCCATGGTACAAAACTCTGAGACATGGGTCTCCTTATTTGGACCAAATAATCATATTCCACAGTTTCAAATAAATCCGTTTTCCAGAGGCCATGTCTTGTTCTTATCAATGTAATTACAACTACGTTAATTCTAATCATTAATTACGTGGGTGTGATTACTATAATAATAAATTAAACATATATTAAGTGTTGATTATTTTGATAATTAAATATTTTTAACAATTGAAAATGAGCTCGACTTAATTGAAAATAAAAAAATGTCATTTTTACAATATCTAAAAAATTACATTATTTTACAAAGTGTTAAAATCAAATGAATTTAATAAACCATAACGATTACATCATGAAAATAATTACTAAGTAATAATCGAGTGTTCCTAATCGTATATACAATAATTTATCTGGTATGGATTAGTAAAATATGAATAATCTCGAAACATTAGATTATAATCACGCAACCTTGCGTCAATAACTCAACCTTACGGAAAAATTTACCTCGAAAATTTTCGCAAGATGTATATCCTTATATTATATAGGTGTGTATGTGTGTAAAAATTGCCATTTCACGCGGCATCATCGCGAAATTTCATCTATACAACCCGTTTATTACATAAATTGAATGAACCGGTTCGGTGTTATTTATCATCATTCTCCGGTCTCGAGTATAAATTTCTCAATCCTCACGCGGTGCGCGTGCGCCAGAGACAATCAAAGCAAATTCAAACGCCTGTTCTCTGTGTGTATATATATATAAAATTCAATTTCTCTCGCGGAGAGTCGAGAGCTGTCCCTCGATTCCTTTGTTACGTGGCTTTTCTCTCACTCTCCTTGATTCAGGGAAAATGCAAAGCAAGCGCATATATATTTGTATATCGCGAATCTGCCTGTCGTCGCTTGACGATTAAGATAATTCGTGCGGGCTGTGCGCGAATGTATCTGTACACACACGCACACTCAAATACCCACCCACACACTACTAACAGCAAAACGATCGATCTCACCTTTCTTTCGCCAAAGAGCTTCATTCAGAGATTTATTCGAGAAGTCACGTCACTCTTGACACTTTCATTTTCGAGTTTAGTTGTATGTTTATGCCTGATCTTCTTATCTAGCTTTATGTAAATATCTGTAGTTAGGCTAAATTGTATTCGTTATATGTTCGTTGCACGTCGTTGCATTCTAATGTATATTTAGTATCGCAGGTGAAAATAATATGGCACTTATTGTGTAAAGCCAACTATTAGTTTTTTTATATTTAAATAAATTATTACTTGTTTCGGGTTTCCTTTGTATTTAATATATATTATATAAAAATTTAATTAATTCTAAATTATCATAGGGCTGTTCAATGTAAATCTACAATGAGATTACGACTTAAGAAAATAGCGTAATAAAACTTTTCTACTGATATATTTGGTAAGAAACATTTGTACTAAAACTACTTGAGTAGTACACATTAAGATTTCATCGTTAAAGAAATCATTTGAACATAATTTTTCCACCCTATACTTAGATATATACAAACATTAAATAATTTATTTGAAAGCTATCTATGCATCGTAAAACAATAATTTATTCCACGTTAAGGAATAACAACTTGAATATCTTAATAGAATCCAATAAAAAGTAGAACATGCACATTTAATTTATATTCTCAAAATATCAAAGAATATATACCTGTTTTCTTATTTTAATAAAATCTCAATCTCATGAGAATGGTGCAATTAAATAACATTCTTTATATAGAAGTAAAGTTAATAAATATAATATTAAGAAAAAAAATTTAATAAATGTTTTCTTTAAATAAAAAAATACTCGTCCCTGGTATGAAACAATAGGTCTCGATGCGCTTCTCTCGCTTTCACGCGCACAAAGTTTTATTTATCGCGCGTAGCCGTGATCGAGTTGTTTGACGTAACGTGAAAGTGATCGACCTTAGGTCGGTCGATCTCGCCCGGATGAGAACCGCCGTGAAACGAGAGGGAAACCTCGATCTATGTGCGTAATTTACAAGGTAGTTCTCTACTAGGTATCCATCTTTAGAAGATATACGCGCAGCTACGCGTTTCGGCAAGTGATTTTTTATATACGCAGTGTGAGAAAATTTCTTATTTAACCACATCGAAACGTTAAAAGAGCCGAGTAGATGGTTTTGCATCTAGATATTTTGATGAATTTTCAAAAGGTCTCGATGAAGCTTATGTTACGAAAGCCAAATGGTTTATATTGCTTATCCCCTAAGCGAAGGAGGTTTAAGAGGTTTTTAAATAGTTTTAACGAGATAATTGTCTTGGAGTACGAGTTGCACGAGACTTTGGTCGATATGTAAAATTCAATAGATAATAAATGTTGCTTTATAAGCATAGAGATTTAATATTTTTATGAGAACGTTAAACTGCTCGCAAATGCTTTAGTTTTTTAAGCCAAGGGCACTAGGTTTGAGTAACAAGGATCTCAATACATATTTTCAACAACTTTAAAATTGCATCTCTTTCAGAAATTTTGTGTTGTTTATCCAATTGAATATTTTTATATGCAATATTAGACTTGCATATATTATCAAAAACATTAATAATTCATAAAAATACTGGGACGTAAACAAACATACCCAAATAAATAATTATATATATATATATATATCCATTTTTAAAAAATCTGCAAGTTAATTAATTCCTAATAGGATCGAACGAAATATGTACAGGAATGTATCTAATATTATAAATAGCTTTTTAAATCCTTAAACAGACTGATTTATTATATTATATGGTACTTATAATTAGACCGCTAATTATGCACTTAATATACGATTGATATACCTCAAACCAAAATCTAAACTGGCTGATAAACAAATCGCCTTCGTTTCTAACGAATTAAAATATGTAATAAGATTTAATTTGCATAATTCGAACATTTAGATTTTTCTCCATGCATAAACTTCGGTTATCGTTTCATCGATCATTGCTCGATTCTTATAATTTAATTCACGAATATCTATTTTCTTTACTCGCAAAAATAATACACGTATTTATTTTACTGATTAAAAATAATTAGTAGTAACCATATGATCGAAATATAGAAATGTAGCGCATTTCCTCGCAAATAAGTAATCTACATGCAAAAGGTCTTTCGTTATTTACTGCTTTCAATTTGGATTGGCAATATTGATTTCCGGTAATAAGATTCTACTGGTTTCACAGTTGCCGAATGTTGAATTGAACTCTATGCGTAAGTCCGCATGTATCTATGTATAGATCTCGATACATATACATGTATACGGTTGATTTTGTGTAGTTCGAGGTTGCGGTATATACGCACTAGCGGAACGTACATTCGTATACATCTTTTGTGTTAAATCGTAGTTGTGGGTAAAATAGCCAGTTCACCTGTATTAACAAAAGATCAATAGTGTGTCTTTCGGATCAGTGATGGTACAAACTCGACTGCAACCGATTCTCAATAGTAAAATAACGTATATGCACACACATACGCACGTACACACATATTAATATATCTGTTTCGTTGTAAATGTAGATAGAAACTATCAATAGAGTTTCTCCTAAGTTGTTGTTGTTGTTCCCCAAGTTTTACTCATAATTAACGTGCATACGAAAAGTCCAAAATTAATGAAGCCGCTTAAACTTCTGATCATGAATTTTGTTGAACTTTGGAGATCGTTTTCAAATTCGCTGTAACGGAGACCTCTTTATTTCATACATAATAACAACTGTGATAATTAAAAATAGGTGTACGCATTTTCAATTATATTTATGTAGAAAATATTACAGAATATTGCGAGTAACTCATTATTTTTTGCGACAAACTAAAAAAGACGATATTCCAATTTTCAATCTAGAGAAATAAACACATTTTTTAAATAAGATTAAGTAATTTTATATGCTTGAATTATACAATTTTTTAAAGATTTTAAGTTTTTTTAAGTACTGTTTATCTTTAAATCACAATACTTTGTGCTTATTCACATTACCAACAACGGAAAGTAGAATATTAAAAAAAAATAGTACAATAAGTACATTGTTTTCACTATATCGAAATGATTTATTTATATAATTAGAAACGCTTTCTTTGCAAAATACTGTGATGCTTTGGATGATACATTGATACAACTTCTTCTATTTTATCAAATAACTTGTCACATATAAATATATATAGTTTCCATTGATATTGGGCATATAACATTTCTTTAAATTAATGAGAATCGAAAGATTTAATTGACCATTAATAATTTGTCTCTCAAAAGATGAGGTAATTCCATAGGAGTATTTGTGTCTCCGGTCGAAGATGACAAAAAATTGTGGTAGACGATTAATGTGCGACTGATACAATCGATTCTCTCGAAACATATTTTCGTGGAAATCGTACATTAGGTCAATTTTTTATCAATGCCTCAAATTTTTTTCTTACCAGAAACAATAATATAAAACAAATATACGAACTCTTTTACATACAGTCTTATCGCTTTTAAAATAGATATGTACAAAAAATTAAACTGATAATATTAATTAATGATCATTTACAAAATTATATATATTTAAAGTAAATTTTAAAAACCAGTAAAACGTTTCAGCTATGTTAAATAAATTACCAAGCACGTACTCGAGAAAGAAAAATATAAGTAAAAATTGTAATAAGTGAAATTTTAGAAACGTTCCTATATAATTGTGACATTACGATTACTCATAGAAAGTATAACATTATGCAGGCTTGGTCCACTTAATCATAGCCAGGTGTCTGCCGGTAGTAAAATTGAAATATAACAAGTAGAAAAATAAATAAAAAGTATGCCCGTAAACTAATCGGTAATTAATCTTAAATTTTTTTTGTCTAGATTCACGAACATATGACCAGGGAGGAGATGCTGACTGTGTTCCAGGCGGGCCATGAATCTGGTAAGTTGTAACGCAAAAGAAATATTCTTCTACTTTGAAATATGGAAACGTTAACTAATCGTTTATATCTATTTATTTTTTCTAGTGATCTCTCTATTGATTGTTAATGCTATATAAAGAATAAATTTATTTTATTATTGAATAAAAATTATTCTTCGCAACGTTATTTCTCTGGGCTATTTTGAAAGGCAATATTTATTGGATTAGTAGTACTCTAAAGAAATTAGTCATCGCTCGACGGTTTAATTTATTTTTTTATGTCGGTATTGCGATAATAATTAATTGGCATTATAAAAAGCAAATGCATTTCTTATTTTTATTGCAATCGTTAATATATTATTTTTTAACTTTAATGTTCTGGTTTCTATGTAAGCTAGCTATACGTAGAAAGAATTATAAAAAAAATTTGTTTTTACAATATTTTTTGAATGAAATTAAAGAATCTCAAAATTCTTGTGAATAATATTTATACATAATAATTTTGATTGTTTTGACGTGTGAAGTATGAGTCAGAAAGATCGCATCTTTATGGTAGAAATATTTTCAATTTTTGACCAATATTTGACGAGTTGTGAGTTATTTACCAAAAATTGGTCAGGTCTGATTTCGGCAATATAAAGAAACTAAATTTATGATACAGATTTTCTCCCGTAAATTTATTTACTAAAAAGAAAATGGGATCTTGCGAAAATGTTAATCTATCGCGTAAAAGAGAAAAAGAGAGACTGAAAAACTTGTACTAGGATATAAAAAGACAACCACGCAATAAAAGGAAAAAGTGTCTCGGAGTACACGATTCAATTTCCTTTCTTCTCGTCTCGATATCGGATCGGGTGCTCGTTTAATCTGTTTTACTTAACCCTTTTCCTCTCTCCCTCTCTCTCTCTCTCTCTCTCTCTCTGAGTTCCCGGTTCATTCTCCAGCTGTTGCATCATTGGTGCAAGGAGAAAGATTCGTGCGAGACTTATCCGACTAGATAAGGAAGAAAGGACGAAAAGAAAGAGGGAGGAAGATAGAGATATAGATGAAAACGATATGGCACAGGGTCATCGACTACGTGATTCAGAGATCTCGTAATATATGATCGCGAAGGGATCGTCTTGCGAATGGATCCTCGGGTAACGCTTCACGATCCAACATTTTTCAAAAGGTGCGCGCGCGAGTGAGCGAACGACCGACCGGTTAAATCCTTATTTATCGTTGTGAATCACCGTCATGAATATTTTAAAGAAAAAAAGAAGAGTTAGGCCTTTGCGACAAGAGCCAAAATTTTCTACAATATCTTTTCAGTATTGATTCTAAAAACGCGCTTGTGCATTCTCTCTTTACATGAATAAGATTAACTAATTTAGATAGTTATCGTATATTCAGAGCAATCACGCACTGTAGTATTGTGAGTATACTTATGATATTGTCATTAATGACAGATAGATAAATTTACTGCTTATTTAGTTAATTTTACAAGGTAATATGATAATTTTTTTCATAATGATACGATCTGTGGTTAATTTGTTTCCGCATACAATTTTTAAAGGATTAATCATCGATTATAAATTATAAAAGTAAGGTACGATTATTTACTTTTTTGAATAATCACGCCAGATTTATATTAATTAATCGACTACGAATCTTTTATATTTATGAGAATATCAATTTGATTCGCTTTCTAAGAAGGTGTCTAGATTTTGTACGACGTTCTATACACTTTTGAGTTTTTACTTTCATTAGGAAATTTGATTGAAGTAATGCTACACCTTCAGTCTATAGCTGTAGATAAGATTACTTAAAATTGATGTAGATGTTGCATTTTTC